>ML682105.1:5090682-5127502 GCA_007922195.1 Podocnemis expansa
GATCCCACTTCCTCAGATGCTTCGAAGCATCTGAGGAAGTGGGATCTTCTCCCACGAAAGCTCATGCAAAAAATAAATCTGTTAAAGTGCCACACAACTGCTTGTTGTTTTTTTATGATGAACCAATACTGGGGGCCCCTGTGTTATACGGGCAGTAAAAGACATTTCTCACCCTTGGGGCCTTGTAGTATGCATAAACAACAAGCGAGGGGAGAAAGACTCATTCAAGGTCACACAGCAGGTTGGTGGCCAAGTCAGGACCACTGTCCTCAGGTCACCTGGTTCTTAGACCAGCTCATTAACCACTAGACCATACTGTTACATGTAGAAATCTGCCTGGCCCCTAGCTGTTGACACTCTAAAGACCCAGTGCTAGGAGGCTCTGGAGCCTTTGCTGAGGTGCTGTGAGGTGTGCCAAGTTGACTCTGCTAGACCTTAATGCAGGGGTCTCAAACACACGGCCCGTGGGCCACATGCAGCCCCAAACCCATTTCCTGCAGCCCACAAAGACACTGTTGTTACTGATATTTGCAATGTTGTTGTATAAAAAGGTTTCAGTGTTGTGGCCCTTGGGCTAAGGTACTGGTTTTCATGCAGGGCTTTACTAGTCCTCATGCGGCCCTTGTGTTGATTTGAGTTTGAGACCCCTGCCTTAATGGGACTTCAAAGGGCTCAGCACCTGCTCTGTTCTTCCTCAAGTCAGATCAAACGCAGTGACTGATGTGCTGGGAAGGTGTAAAAAGGGAACAAATTAACCTTGATGATGCATTGTATCTGGCAAGCCAGAAAGGTGGGAGAAGACTATGAGTTCTGAGATGAGAGGGAGACCATTGCAGTCAGAGGCTTCTGCATGCATGTTTCACACAAATGGAGGCCAAAACACTTCCCTGGCAAATGCAATTCCTTCCCAAACTCCAGCACCTTTCCAATTTTTCTACCTGGCTCTGAGCAGGGTGTAAATCTCCAGAGAAAGACCTCTTTGCATGAAGGGTAATAAAGAGGTCACATTATGGTCCCATCAATCTTGGCTGTCCAGCGGCTCCGTAAAGGGGAAATTGTTGCCCTGAGTGTTCGTAGGGGAGCCCTTCCCTCCGCTTCCATTGTTCTGGCTCCCTGGGGGAGCTGTTCAGGCAATTTGCTGCCTGAATAAATGTTTCCTTTCCAGGCTGCCAGTACAAGGTGGGGGAAAGAATAAGTGTCAAAAGGGCTCCTAATGACTGGATTCAAAGCCGTCAAAGCACTTAGCCAGGCGCCTTCCACAGGGACCCTCCAGAGGCTAATGTTACTTAATCCTGGTTATTAATGAAAAGGCAAAATTAAACGACCAGAACGCTATTAAAACTGAAGCAGACCAACCAAACTGAATCTACTCAGAGCAGCGACCCTCATGTCCTGGGGAATCTGCCTGTATAGGCTGTGTGCTGCATCCTGCTATCGTGAACAGGTTTTTCTATGGCACAAAGTAGTCTATGTTCAGATCTCTCAAATGCTGATGGCTACGTCCTTCCCACCTCCAGGAGTGGAGGGATTCTCTCCATTGTACAAAGAGGGTTGGGGTAGAAAGCGATGAAGGTCCAAATCTTCACAGGGGGCTGCTCATTTTGAAAGCTTCAGATTTCATAGCATGGGAGGCTGGAAGGGACCACTATGGTCATCTAGTAGTCCAACAGCTCCCAAACTGTGGGTCATGACCCCGAGAGGGGATGCTTCATCTGCAGATGGGGTACCGGTAATCCCAGATGTGCAGAGGACACCACTTTACAAAACGGCCATCACTAGACAGCAGGACATGGCATGCACAAGGCCATTTTACATTTTTGCTCTCCAAAACGGCACCCTCCATGCAATTTCACCTCACACGCACTGTGTGTATGTGAGCTCATGCAGTCCAGAGGATGCCATTTTGTAAAGCAAAATGGCCTCCTACTTGCAGGGTGACCTTGCACGTACACTGCATGTGAGGTCACACTGAAGGGAGGACACCATTTTTAAACTGCAACTTCCATGCAGTCTGGGATTATGGGCAGCAACACATATGAAAATTAGGTCCTGCAGGCAGGGCTGGCCCAAGGGCTTTTAGTACTCTCGGCAAACTGTGACTTGGGTGTCCTCCCCTCACATTCAGTAGAGAAAAAAAACGAAAAAGTCTAGAATTAACATATTGACCTTTGCACCTCTGCTTAACATGCAGAAGGTCCTGGGTTCAATTCCCAAGGGGTTGGACTTGATAATCTCATGAGGTCCCTTCCAGCCCTATAATTTGATTTGAAAAAAATTCACTTGTCTAATTTGGTGCCCCTTAAAGCCTGGCTCCCTAGGCGACTGCCATGTTTGCATATGGTCGGGCTAGTCCTGCATGTGGAGAAGATTCTTGGGAACCGCTGATCTAGTCTGACTGACTGCTTGGCACAGGCCAGAAAATCTCACCCAGCCACATTTCTCTAGCGTCACGGACGACCGTGAGAGGGGCATTGGGGCGAAATGAGAGCAGAGGCGTGGGTGAGGGTGCTGTAACAGTTCATAGAGCCTCAACGGCAAGAAGAAGCTTTGCTGATTGTGAGAAGAGACAGGAAGCCCGGAGAAAAACTTGCAAGGAGGGAAGCAAAACAAACAAGGAGTCCCATGGCACTTTTAAAGACTAACTAATTTATTTATCGCATAAACTTTCATGGGAGAAAATCTGTCTGAGAGTGGCGTAGTTAAGAAGTTAGGTTCCCGTTCTTTTGTAGATTGTTACGGGCAGAAGGGATCATTATGATGTCTTCCCTTTCTCCTGTATGATACAGATCAGAGAGCTCCACACAGTGAAAGACATCCAGTCTCATGTGTCCCAATTCACTGCTACAGAGAGGATAATGGGAGAGTGGCAAAAGCTAAACTGCACATATCAGATTTGGACTACTGCTCCAAGCCAGTTTTTATACTGTGTGAAGTCCTCCTAGGCTGCATTCCTGTGTAAAAGGATTTTAGCAACATGAAGTATGCCCGGGAGAAAGAGGAGGGATCCTTCCTGATGACAGACATTAGCAGTGTTTCCTCAGGCAGGTTCTTAGCAGTGTATGAGAGTGTGATGAGATTACACCTTGCAAACTTTGTCCTCAACAACTGGCTCCGCATTTCCTCCTTGGGCAGTGTGATTTTGTCATATTCCCCTAAGAGATCACCATGCTGGGGATATTATTGCTGACAGAGACCTCCAAAACACCTGGGCGATATTAATGGATGATTTTCAGAATTAATGTGGAGAGCTCAGTGGGAAATGCTGCACCCCATCGACCCCACTCTGCTGAAGGAGAATGGAAGAGAAGTTTTTCGAGATGTTCAGTGGAAAGTTTCAACTTTCCATCGAACAACTGAAAATCTCCAAAATTAATATAGTCAGCCACAAATTGATGGAAACCAAAAAAAAAAGTTGGTTTTCCTGTGAGAGATTGAATTTTATCGCAGAATGCAGACACTGCAGACATTTTAATTTAAGCAAACACTGAGTTTTCTGCTAGGAATTATTTTTTACCAATCTTTGTTTGCGAGCTAACTTTAGGCACCCACTTTTGAAAATATTGGCCATTATCTTTTATGGATGAACGGGTTAAATTCACCCATGACGAAGTCACAAATTCGTGTTTCATTAAGGAGAGAAAGGTTTTGATAAACGAAACGGACAGGAAGAAATGAAAAACTCCAGTGGAGGAAAAGAAAGGTGGAAAATCACAACAGAGGTCGGGTGGAGTAGGAAATGCATACGGAGAAGATTGGAAATAGGAAGGGAGAGAATCTAATGAAAAGAAGCTTCACAGAATTTTAGCCTGACAGTAAGTCTCAGGTTGACAGTAACGATACATATTTGTCCTTAGAGATGGAAGAAAAATGTTTGTTTTTCCTCCACAGAAAAGATTGCTTTAAAATACTACTACTACTGCTACTACTACTAATGATAATAATACATGGGGAAGATTGGCTGAAATCCAAATTATCAGGGTTTTGGTGGTGAAATCTTTGAAAGAGAATTTTTTAAAATGATTTGTGTCAAAGATTTCAGCAGAAATGTTTGACTTTTTCTCAGAAAGCCAAAACCCTGAAAAATTGGATTTCAGCCAGCCCACCCCCGCTGAAAACAAACAAGTTTTCAGACAAAACCTTTTTTATTTTTGCCCAGCAGCTTTCAATTTTTGGTTTTCTGATTAAACCAAAATTAAAAAATTCCAGGAAAGTAGGCATGTCACATTCACATTTTCATTTTGTTGAAAATACAGTTTGCTACTGGAAAAATAGTTTTGAGTTTAAAGTTTAGATCAGCCGGACTTAGCTAACCTTTTATTTCTGGAATATGTTGAAAATTTGTCCTTGACACTTTTTTCAAAGAAAAATGGCATTTTGTCAAAAATTTGACTGTGTTGTTGTATTTCTTTTGAAATAAATTAAAATAAAACAAGGAAAAGTTTTTTTTTTTAATTTGTTCATTGAAATTTTTGATTTTGTTAAGCATTTTCATGGAAAAAAAGCCATCTCCTACTCAGCTGCTCTAGTGCCTTCCTGTTTGAAAAGATGCTTATTGGTCTGTTATTTGGTTGAGATTCAGCTAATTGTAAAGAGACAAGGAAGGCATTTTAATCAGAATATTGGCTATTCTGCAGTATTCCAAAATCATGAGTCAGGTGCAGAAAATAATGAGATTGTCATAAAAATGATGATATTTTTTAAAAATAAAAGTTGCTGCTTTTTCTTTGTCTTCTGGTTTCTGAGCTTGTATGGTGCATTTTTCCCCATATTTTTAAGCTTTTTTGCACAAGCATGGAGCCTAGAATCTTTCTATTTTTCCCCAAAGGAGTGCTGACGTTCTTATTTAATAACATGATTCCAGGAGCTGCTTCTTGAAGATAAGCACTGCATATCACAAGACTTTAAATAAAATTTGTGCGATCTGTAACGCACTACACTGTCCAAGTCCTTCTGAAGTTCACAGAAAGATTCAGACTGATTTTAATGTGATTTGGATCAAGCCTGAGCACTAAACCATTTGCTCCTGACTTCAGTACAGACGCTGCAACCGGGCAGGGCCGTAACTACGGTGGCGTGAATGGGGCTTTGGCCAGGGTGCACCAGAACAGCTCCACTGAGCTGCTCTATTAAAGGGTGCATTTTCGCTGCAGGCCCCAAATGCCACTAATTGCAAGGGACGTGGTCCGATCTGAACGTGTCCCAGGCACTGAAACAGAACGTTACGGCTCTGCAGCCAGGATCCGCAGTGAAAGGAGTCAGGACACCCGCGAATCTGCAGTGTGAGAAACAGGTTCGCTTGATCAAAGCTGTTACTCTCAAGATGCTTGTCTCTGGTTTGTCTGTGGAGAGATCTGTCAGGTCCTAGAGATCACACAGCTATAACAAAGCCCAGGGCCAGATTAAGAATGCCGAGAGATACAGAGGCCCCATACCATAAAAAATAAAGAGAAAAAAAAGTGTATTACATTATAACTGAAAGGGTAATGAAAAATAAATTACTGTTATATTTGCATAGGTACATAGGAAAAGGTGCAATGAAAAACGGCTACATAAAACAGACATCTTTGCAAAATGTCTTATTTGCATTACCAGTTTCAATTATGATAAATCTTCTTAGTTATCTGCAACATATTTAGAGGCCCCTTATAATGTGAGCCCCTAAGCCATGGCTTGGCTTGTGCCTAAAGCTGGCACTGAAAGCCCGTGTCACATGGCAAGATTCCTAGAATCTGCACTGCCTTGCTGCACAGGGCATTTCTCTTTGGCATGGTCTCTCCTGAACAGCTTCCAGAAATGTCCATCTATCAGCACTGACTTGACCATTATGTATATTCTGCTCCCATACTCCAGTACACAGCATGTACCAGGTTTCTGCACAAGGAAGCCTGAAACCTCCTGGGCCAGCTGAGCGGTGTGTCACAAACCCAGAATGACCTGAGCTGTACAGGTTCTTCTTAATTCATTTTCCCCTCCTCCACTTTTTTTGTCATCACCGTTTCGTGGCCCAAGGAACTACATTCAACAACATTCAGTGCCCTCTGCATTGTTTCTATGTTTAGCCTGGGCAATCTCATTCCTTCGGTTGTATTCAGGAAGTGAGTCTGCAGGAGTGATTTCGTAACAAAGCCCCCACACCACCTTGGTCACCAGCTGGGGCTGTGCAAAAGCAGTGTGCAAGAGGATAATCTGTTAGTCTGTGACTGATAGCAGCTATAGGCTGCTTCCTCTGTATGGGAACCATGCACTGCAATCTTGACCACGCAGATGGATATTCGCACGGATATTCACATCAGATGTTCTCATTTTACCAAGTCAAAGGGAACTGCACTGAGTTAGTTCGTGATTTAGTCTGGGGAAGAGAAGATTGAGAGGGGACATGTTACCAGCTTTCAAGTACATAAAAGGCAGTTACAGGGAGAAGGGAGAAAAATTGTTCTTCTTAACCTCTGAGGATAGGACATGAAGCAATGGGCTTAAACTTCAACAAGGGCAGTTTAGCTTGGTTATTAAGAAAAACTTCCTAATTGTCAGGGTGGAATAAAATTGCCCAAGGAGGTTAAGGAATCTCCATCTTTGGAGATTTTTAAGAACAGCTTAGACAAACACCTGTCAGGGATAGTCTCTACCTGCCATAAGTGCAGGGGACTGGACTAGCTGACCTCTCAAGGTGCCTTGATGTCCTGTGAATTTGTGATTTCAATTGAATGGCATGTCTTTATCCTGAGGATGTTTGCATGGTTTGCTGTTCTCTGCATGTCCGCGTCACTGGTTCCTCTCTATGCCTGATCCAAGGTTGGCCCAACTCTGCTGCATTAGTCATCTTGCTCCCAGTCACTCCAAGAGCCTGCTGCTTTCTTGCTATTCAAGAAAGTCTCCTTTACTCCAGGTGGTAGAGACCTGTGTTTCTGGATGATGAGTGCATCCGATGAAGTGGGCTGCAGCCCACAAAAGCTTATGTCTGAACAAATCCATTCTTTAAGGTGCCACAGGCATTTTGTTATTCTGTACAGAGTGATGTCAGTGGGCTTTCGGTCTGGGCCTTGGTGATTTTGACAAAGAGAGAGCCTCAGCTCGTACTGCTCTGGATAGTTTTACAGCCCTCATCCCTAGTACAGTGGTTTTCAATCTATGGTCCACAGCCCCTCCGTGGACTGTGTCAGATTTCCAAAGGGGTCTGCATCTCCTTTCAAAATCTTTTAGTGGCTTGCAAATGAAAAAAGGTTGAAAAGCACTGCTGTAATATCTGAGTGGCTTGTAATCAGTGAACGAATCCATCCCCACAACAGTCTCTGAGATAGGGAAGTAATATTCTCACTTGTAGAAGCAGCCCAGAGTCAATTTAACTAACTTATCCCTGGGGGCTATAAAATATGTGTAGCATAGGCAGGAACTAAGTTCAGGATTCCCAAGCCAGGTGTCTACCCACTAGGCAAGCCTGCCTTTTGATAAGGGCAAGCTCTGCAGATTGTGTACTCGTGCTTGGAGGCTTTAGGACCAAGGGTATGTCTAGACTGATGGCAGCAAAATCGCCACTGTCAGCACGGTCTTCCAGGAACAATTTGCAGCGAGTATGAACTCGCTGCTGTGCTCCAGAAGTGGTCATTGCAATTCCTGCCCCCAACAGGAGTTGCTGAAAGCCAACCACAAGCCCTTTGTGGTTGGCTTCCCCTGGTGTGTCCTGGTGGCTTAGAAAGTTGTTGGCAGATACACAAGGTATTTTACGTGCCTTGCGTATCTGCAAGTTGGCTGCTGCTGAAAATCACGGTAAGTATAGATTAGGGCCAAAAGTGGAGAGCTTTTAAACCTGTTTTACGTAACTCAAGCTTTCCACCCTCTTCTTTGTCTTGCCGGCAGAGTTCTTTGACGACTACTCCGAGGGGCGAGAATGCGTCAATTGTGGAGCCATGTCCACCCCGCTGTGGAGGAGAGATGGCACGGGCCACTATCTGTGCAATGCCTGTGGGCTCTACCATAAGATGAATGGCATCAACCGACCCCTGATCAAACCCCAGAGGCGGCTGGTAAGGAAAGGTTTGCGCAGTTTGCGTGCACCCTGCATGGAACGACACAATAGCTCCAGGACAGGAAACACTCACTCAATCCAAGCTGTCCAGTGGCGCCTTGGCGCTGCGTGCGGTGACAAGGGTTAGGGTTCGAAGCAATGTCCTGCCGTTTACCCAGCACCCTCCTGGGCCTCTCTCTGGGTCACCAAGAGAACGTCCTTGCTTCAGCTGAGTTGTCGGTGCCTGGAGCACTCTGCGACCCCTTGTTCTGGTGCCACGGGCTCCTCAGTGGAGGTCCCCGGCAGTGGGTACAAATGAGTGTGGGATATATGGGAGACCCCGGGGTGCCTTTCTGCTGCACACAACAGGGTCCCACGCAAAGGAACAACATGCAGGGCTCTCCCCCTGGCTCCCAACTCCCTTGCCACCCCCTGCCTGGTCCCCTCCACCTCTCTCTACATTTCTACCCATGTCTACATACATTAGACACCCAGCATGTGGCTATCTCCTGCCAGCCTGGAACCTCCCCCAGCTTTTGGTGACCCCACCATCTCCACAGCCTCTGGTGGCCTCCTGCCATAGCAAGACGGGAGGTGGAACTGAAAGGCTAGGGATGGGAAAAGAAGTGAGACAATTTGATGCATCCCAGGGGCTATGGGACTGGAGTTGGGACAGACCATGGCTAGGGAACCAGGTGTGAGGCTTCTGGCTAGTAGGTTAGGGCAATCTGTCTGTGCGTCTGTAAGTATTTATACTATGTCCCTTCCCATGGGATCTGTGCGCCAGTCTCTGGGGAAGGGCACAGCAGTCACCTGAGCGGCCACGCCACTCCCTGGTTGAGAGGAAGTGGGATGTGGAAAGAAGAGATTTGTGCTGGTCCTGCTGCTGACAGACCACTGTCCCTGCACTGCTGTGGATGCTACAAGACCCACGTGATGCCCTAGAGAACAGCCGTCTTTGCCCAAGGCCTCTTAGCTCTTGGCGCGGCCGTTCTTTGGGATGGACAGGGCTGAGGGCGAATTGCTCTGGGTGGGCCCCCGCCCTGCTGCTCAAATGCTGCCAAAAGACAGTGCGAGGTCTGTGGTGGGCAGCGTGGGACCTGCCGAACTGCAGGGCCCAAGGCGGTTGCCCTGCTTGCACCCCCCAAGGATGCCTTGGACACCCAAGACCCTGCCGCAATCCCTCAGGATGCGAGGAGCCAGGTGAAGGGGTCTCCTTGTGAAGCTCCCTGTTGCCTTCATGGCAGGTGGCAGGGACGTTTTCCACGTGGTCTCTGTCTCCTCTCATCATGCCCCTTACCCTGGAGCATCTTCAGGAAGGCAGAAGGCAAAAATCCTGGGGATTGCATGAGTTTTTTTGGCTTTAGGACTTCCATCTGGCCATAATCCACGGGTGCCCTCTGCTGGCTGAAGTGCTCCATGAAGACGCTGGGTTGTAAAGAACTCAGCCACTTTTTGGGCACTTACGTTTTGAAAGCTTCACACAAGCCCAGAAAGGTGCTGCATCCGTGCATTGTGTCTGGGGAACACTTCTCTCACCTCTGCCCAGCTGCAAAGTCCCCCAGTGTTGAGGCAGGCTGAGGAGGTGAGGGGTGGGGTTTTGCAGGGAATGTGTGTGTGGAGGGAGATTTGACCTTGCTTTGTAACATAGTTTGGCCCCAAATCCTCATTTTCTGCTTTGGTTTTATCATGTGTTTTTAACAGAGGGTGGGTGAAGCCTAAAGAGCTCAGGACAGGTGCCCAGTGTTGCTGCCTCTGTAACCCATCAGTGTTTGTTGTGGGTCCCTCGCTGGGCCCAGACCACCGTGGATGTGTCTGGTACGGCCCCCGCTGCAGAGAGTGAAGCCTTGGCTGAGGAAATCTCTGTTTCAATCCCTGGCCTTGCTGAAAATGGCAGCTGGCAAACTTACTCGGATAAATAAGTTCAGCAAAAAAAAAAAAATCCACCGGCTCTGTAAAGCCATTCCCTCTTTTAAGAGTACACCAGCTCCAGCATCAGCCGATGGCCACTGCTGCTCTTTTCACAGGGACTGTGGTGTTTGTGGTTTGACCCTGTCGAGCGACATCTCCTGCTGTGCATGCAGGATCTTTTCCCCAGCCTGTGCTGCACATTCTCTGTGGGATGATTTAGTTGGGACGGGTCCTGCTTTGAGCAAGAGGCTGGATTAGACTGGTGGTTCCCAACCTTTTTGGCTCAAGAGCCACAAAAATAATTTTACAATGAAGGGCCAGCAGTCTCTATCAGCAGTACCCTTTCTCCCACCACAGCGAGAGGGAAGGAGATTAGTGAGGAAGCTCTCCCATCCCTTTGGCTGAAGGGAAGGGTGCACTCCATCTAGCTCCGTAGTGGCTTGCTTCTGTAACCAAAGGGATGGGACGTCTCTGCTTCGTTTCCTCTGGCTCCAGCAGGGACCCTGGCAGAGCACTTTGCCCTACTCCCTGCTGATCTTTTGTACCCATGGCTGCAGCTAGGAGCCCGCACAGGCAATGTGCTCTGCCTTGGCGCTTAGGGAGCAGCTCCTTTCTGCAACCAGCAGGAGGGGAGTGGCAGGCCACTCTATGAGACCCAGTGGACCATGGGTTGGGAACCACTGATCTCCTGAGGGCCCTTTCAACCCTCATCTATGACTCTGTGATGCTCTCTGGAGCTCTCAATCCACTGACAGATATTAATGAATGAAGCTAGGGTTTCCCCAGGACATGGGGCAGAGCCCAAAGAGCTACCAGGGCTGCGGTGCACAGAAGATGTCTACAGTAACGTGGATGGGGTTTTAAGGTCACAAGATGAGCAGTGACTCCTGAAGGGGGGTGCAGTTTTCCAAAACCCTTGGAAATCCTGCACTGAACTTCATCACACTCTTGTGGGGTAGTGGCCTAGTCCTCATTTCATAGAGGTGAAAGCAAGTCAAAGAGAGAGGACTCGATATCATCACTCACTGGTAGAAGTGGGGCTGGAATCTGCTTGCTAGACCAGTATCCCAGCAAGCTACACTGATTTGCTCTACAGAATTGGGTGGAAACTTCATTGGTTGGTTTTAGTATTTCCCTCCTAAGCAGCTACAGAAACAGTCTCTCTCGTTTGGTTTCAGCCTGTCCGTTTCCAGTCCGCCACTGTTAATCAGGCAGTGCAAAGGACTGTGGTAAAATCTGAAAGAATGAAACAAAACACCCATATAAATCTTTCTCAGACTCTAAAATGCTATGTTTCATTCACTTGCCTTGCGTCCACGAAAGCTCATGTGATAAATAAATTTGTTAGTCTTTAAATGCCACAGGACTCCTTGCTGCTTTTGTTTCATTCAAGGTCTGCTTGAGGGATGGCTGAAGGGACAGGACAGCTTTTGTTTTATCTGCACCAATTCATTTCCGAACTGAATTGCTGAAGCAACAGCATTTTGGCTCTGGGTTTTGATTAATACCCACTGTCACAGTGCATTCGGATCTCAGGTTTTGGTTCTGCCCATTATGTTCCGATCCAGGCTTGAGCAGTGAATAGCCACGAAGTCCAGGTGTGTGTGATCCAGGTTTTGTTCTAGGTCTCCATGGAATAAAAGAGGGGCAAAGAGTGAAGTGCACAGCAGTTGTACTAGGGAGATTCCCTGACGTGCCGTAAGGCAACTAAAGGGCAGCCATGTTGATGTGCAGAAAAGGCAAGACAAGGAAATGGCAGCCAATGGGCAAACATGTTAGGAACTGAAGATACAGTTTTGTGGATTAAAGGAATTGGGGGGGGGGGGTTAAAAACCCAAGGAACAGAGAGAAGCTGGGGATGGTTTCATATTGACTTTTAAGGCTATTTTGTCTGACACCCCATGAATTGAACAGGGGACCTCCCAAGCTATAGTCCCATAGGTCGGCCTATGATAGAGGTCTGTGTTCTGTGGAGCAGGCCAGGTGTGTGACCCGTAGCACATAAAGTTGCTTTCGTTATTTCATCAACATTTCCAGAATTTCCTGGATTTAAAATATCCTCTTTTTTTTAAAGAAAATATGATGGAACAACTCATGTAAGGAAGCCTCTGCTTTGATCTCTTATCTGGTGTTAAAAGGGGGATCAGGAGCTATACATACCGTAAGGCGTGAGTCCTGCCCAGAAGATCTTACATTAGGCACCAGTGACAGAGGACTGGACTCAATGACTTCTCATGGTTGCTTCCAGTTCTACACTTCTATGACATCAAGGGGGTCTTTGCCACACACCTCATGGCAAAGAGACTGTAGGATTGGGCTGTTTGACTCCTCTTGGAAGACAATACCTGCCCTGCTTCCACGGTGAGCAGGTGAAATACAATCCTGGAAGCCCCACTGGAGCCTCAGTCTTCTAGTTTGCCAGACACTTGAATTGCCAGAATGCTTCCGGCTTGCTCCTCCCCCCTCCTCGATTAAAAACAAAATCAAAGTCCATCCATTCAGCATTGCTTAGCAACTCTGCGATAATAAAGCAATGCGAGCAGGCAATGGATGGGCAGCAAGTCAAGGAGACAGAAGCCGAGCGCTTTGAGAAAAAAGTTATTCTAAGAGCAGAAAAATGCCAGCAGGATATCTCAACCCTGTCCCTTTAAACACGTGCGGCTATGGATGACCCCACACTAAACATCCAGGTCTGAACACACTCAAATTTGAGGGCATTAGGATCCAGCTCTTTATTTCACAGCTGTCTTATGAGTACAGGCCCAAACCCAAATGCCACATCTCAGGGAAATCAGAAAGAGATCTTCTTCAACTTTGAAATGCTCGTGCAAAGGGTAAAGCTAGCAACTTGTTGACATTGCTCTTGCTTTTGTCTCTTGCTGCAGTCTGCCTCTCGCCGTGTTGGGCTCTCTTGTGCCAACTGCCATACAACTACTACCACACTGTGGCGCAGAAACGCTGAAGGCGAGCCAGTCTGTAATGCCTGCGGACTGTACATGAAACTCCACGGGGTAAGGATAGCGAGACACTGAGAACAAATAATGAGTGATAGATGTGTAGTCAAGTAGCTTAGTGTGCTCTGCTATTGTGGGGGATATGAGAACCTCTGTTAAATACAATAGACTTGTATCTACTTTGTACACTAGAGATGGACTGTTTACACTCATAGGTGTAAAACAGGATTATTTAGATCGGTGCAGTCTGGAAAATCTTATCTGCTTTGTCTTACATGGCCTTGTTCTCTTCCACTGGTTGATCTTCCCTTTGCAACCCCAACATGTCAATCACATTCAAAGAGATTTAGGAAGGTGAGTTAACAAGCTGTAATTTATCCATTTATGCAATCGCTCAGTTTGTCCCTCTGGGTGTAACAGGCAAAGGTATAACATGACAGCAATGGCTGGAAGTTGGCAAATGCAGATGAAGAATAAAGTGCCAGTTTTTGACAGTGAGAGGAATGAACCATTGGAACAACTTACCAAAGGTGGAATTCACCCTCAAAGGGAATCTATAAATCGCAACTGGGTATTTTTCTAAAAGATAAAACAAACGAGGAGTCCTGTGGCACATAAAGATTAACAAATTTATTTAATGCATGAACTTTTGTGGGAGAAACTCCTGCTTCAAATAGTGCAGTGGCTAGCACCTCTGCTTAACATGCAGAAGGTCCTGGGTTTCATTCCTAGGGGGTTGGACTTGATGATCTCATGAGGCCCCTTCCAGCCCTATGATATGATTTGATTCATCAGATGTTTAGAAGAAGTTCTTCTAAGCATCTGACAAAGTGGGATTCACTCCCATGAAAGCTCATTCAATAAATAAATGTGTTACTCTTTTAAGTAATACAGAACTTTTTTGTTTGAACTAGACTGATATGGCTATCCCATTGGACCTTTCTAAAAGATGTGCTGTTGTTGAGACAGGAATTAATTCAGGGAAGTTCCATGGCCTGTGTTGCATAGGAGGTCAGCCCACTGGATCACAATGGCCTTTTTTAGCCTTAGAAGCTGTGAATCTAAGAAAGTGGGACAATGTTAATAAACCATGTCCCTTTTGTAGTCTTGCCGTGGTGAGAGGAATAGGTTGTGTTGTGAGGGTTCCCAACAGATGTACCAAAAGCTGCAAGTGCTGGTGTATTGGCTAACAAGAATCTGTTTGAATGAGATCTGGGCATGTCACACATGCCCCAAGGCAGAGCTAGATTTTAAGATATTACTGATCAGATCCTGTTTCTGCTTCCACTGAGCTCAGTCACAACTAACTCCAGCTGTGGAGACAGATGTGTACAATGCCCAGGCAGCCCTTGCCATGAACCATTGTGTATCTGCTTCCTGCTTCCCCTCTAGAGGAAAGCAAGTTAGAGAAGACTGTTCCCGCTCTCCGTGGCCTGTGTGAAACAGGCGGCCAGGTTAGATGACCACAGTGATCCTTTTTGAACATAAAATCTATTAATCTGCTTTGTGTCCAATGAGACACAGGGAAAACAAATTATAAATGCTCATTGACTGGCTCACAAGCCCTGTTCTTCCCATTGCCGTTTACTGGAGTGAGCAGAAGTGGCCTCAAGCTATCGGGGGCCCTAGGCGAAGGCCCATTGCAGGGCCCCCTATAGTCTCCCTGTGACCGATGTCATCCTCCCCCCCACACCTCTGGTGGTCCCATGCCCAGCTTCCTCCCTGTGCCCCAGTTCCCAGCCACTGGCTTCCCCTATGGTCCCATCTCCCCCGGTGATTTACCCCTACAAGGCAGACGCAACTTTTGAGGTAGGTGGGAATGGGGCCTCTTACTGCTTGGGGCCATAAGCAGGTGCCTACCCCAAAAGCCGCCTTCGGGAGCTAAGGGGTTTTCAATTTTAGGCACTAATTAATCCATGCAGTTAATGATCTGCATTCCTTGAGCGTCCATGCTATTGTGTTCATTTACAGATGGAGCCAGGCCAAGGAATAACACTTGGTCTCTACTTAAAATTAGGGTTACAAAAAGTTTGGCGACCTGAGTGATGTGATTGGATGAACCTAATCCTGGTGTAGACACAGCTGGGTCAACTGCAGAATTCTTCCCTTGTCCTAGCTCCTGCCTCCCCAAGAGGTGGATTAGCTACACTGGTGGGAAAACCTCTTCCTTTGAGGGAGAAAGCATCATACTTCATACTACAGACTTTAAAAAAGTGCCACCACACTCCTTGTTTTACAGTTGCAGCTTTAGCCCTAGCAGTATAGATGCTCCCTAAGATGATAAGATGGTTTTTGGCATATCCAGTGTCTGCTCCCTATCACGTCCAGCATGATAGTCAGCCAAACAACCTCCTCTGGGCTCACCTAGCCCTTACTTCGCCTTGCAGGTTAACAGTCTGTGCAACCCAGTCCCCAATCTCCTTTGAAACGCCTCCCCTGTTGCATCCATTCCCTTCTCCACTGAACGCTCCAGAAATCAAAGGTCCGCTGTCCCAAAGGGAACAGCTTTTATGAGTTAGCTCAGGATCAGCACCTAGCTCCACATGAGAACACTTAAATTTATAGTGAACCAAGGAGAAGAGTATCATCAAAGATTCAAGAGCTAGTAAGTGAGGCTAATGGAAAGAAAAGGTGTCCGTATAAAACAAAATTACAGTAAACTCAACTTTACTGGCTACCCCTTCTCTAAAGGAGTCTTCATTAACCCATCCCGACTTCATGAATGTACATGTGCTGTCCATTTACTTTCAGGGTTCAAGATGAATGGTGGCTGTTTGCCTGCTACTTATAACCCCAAAGTTCATTGTGACTACTGAATACAGACATCCCTGGAGGCTTAGTCTCATGTGCCGTACTGTCCTCTTAGTTTCATACCCCCCACAATGACTTTGTATGTAGCTATGTAGTGTTGTGTTAGCTTACAGTACTCCATTTTACATGCTGCCCCAGAGACAGGTGAATAAACATCTTGTGTTTGACAGAAAACCTGTTTGTCAGCACTACCTTTTTGCTGACTTTAAAACCCATTTTCACTATATGTAGCTGACTCCTTACATAGTACCTGGTCACACATTTCACCAATGACTCGTGTGACCCTTGGTTTCATTTAAGACTTCACGTGATATTGTCTGGTGAATCAGTATGTACAGATCAGGATATTCTGGGTTTTTCTCTCCAGACTGACCAGTAGTTTACACTTGGAAAAATAACAAAGCAAACCACCCCCATAGTAAAGGAAGGCGATTGTGTTTTTGAGCTCTAGTAGCAGCCTTCTCAGAAATAATTCTCGATAGCTCAAGAGGAAGCGTCTCTTTGACACAGAATCAAGTCTGATTGGAAGCCAAAGCCAGACAAATTCCAGCTAGAAATCAGCCACAATTTTAACAGTGCAGGTGACTAAGCAATGGGACAGAGCTGCAAGAGAAATGGTGGATTCTCCATCTCTTCAAGTCTTCAGATGAAAACTGCTGCCTTTCTGGGAGATAGACTCTAGGCCCAGTCTACACATAAAACATACAGTGCTATGGCAGTGTTGGTTGCAGTGTGAATTCCCTCCATTCCTTCTTCTCACCAGCGACATAACTATGCCGATAAACCCCCCACGTAGGTGCAGTTTGCTGTTAGAAGAGAACATCTGTCGGTGAAGCTAATATCCATTTTGAAATAATGGCCGTTTCAAAAACATTGGGGTTTAACTTTTTCGAAACAATGATTCTTATTTCAAAAGGACAGGATTCGTCCTTTCGAAATAAGAAAACGTCGTGTATCCTAGCCAGGGATATGGAACCATCACAGAGTGTTATTTCAAAAGAAAAGTGCCATGTAGACATACCCACTGTTATCTCAGAAAAATTCAGAGCACAATTTTACAGCCGTGATCTATCTATACTCTTAGTGCAATCGCTAGTGTTCAGTAGCTTTTGGCTTCATGCTTTCTTAGTTAAATCTGCTGGTTACCTCAGATCCTAGGTGGCAGAGATGGAGTCCCAGTTCATTACGTTGTATTAGGTACACATCAAAAACAGGCTTTGAATTTGGTTCCTAGGTGCCGAGGCCCTTAGCAATGAGAAAAGAGGGAATACAAACGAGGAAACGTAAGCCCAAGAACCTTAACAAATCCAAGACACCAGCAGGTGAGTGTTCAACAAGATGGACGTCTGCGTGTGCATGCAAGAGAAACTTTGTATTAGAAAGTCACCCTTTAGAATTAAATAAAGAATTATGCCCTCCAAATCAGACACCCCCCTGATTTAGCAAATAGGGAGCTGAGCATCATTTGTTTGCTGTTTTGTGACCTATGTGAAACGAGTGTTCTCAGTCCAGGTCCCTGTTTATAGGCATCCCCATCATAACTGGCACTAATTAGCCCCAGTAATATCCCGGCAATGTCCTTTCCAGGTTCCTAGCCAGGGATATGGAAACATCACAGATGCCACTTTCTCCCAGGGAATCATTTGTAGTCTTCACAGCAATCCCTGTTTATGCTGACACAGGACCATGAGAGATTAGCCACAGGGAAAATTTTTGACATAAGTGGATTTCCCCCACCACACCTTTGTCAAAATTCGGAATTTTTCCATCCTACCCTGCCAGGGATAAAGAGTACGTGGAATAAGAGGCAGGAGCTTTGTAAGTGGGTGAACAAGGGTAGTTTACCAAATGATCAGATCTCCCAGCATCCTTTCTTTTTCTTGGTTAAGCTTTTCAAAAGTCTTTCACTGGCAGCAAAACCCTCCCTGTGAATGGATTTCTGTTTTCCCAAACCACAGATGCTTTGTTTTTTTTGGGGGGGGGGTTATTTATTTATTTATATATATTTTTTTGGTACTTAAAGCTCATATTGAAGGAAGCCAGTTTTGACTGCTGTTATCTCCTAGGGCCATCAAGTAGTGAGAGTCTTACCCCCACAACGAGCTCTGCCAGCAGCACCAATGCCACAAACACAGAGGAAATGCGCCCCATAAAGACAGAACCGGGGCTTTCATCTCATTATGGGCATCCGAGCCCCATTGCTCAGGTAATGAAGCAGATAGAAAAGACCAAGCTATGTGACCAAGGTGTGAGCATCTTGAGGAGATTTGAGGAGAAAAGACTCTCTTAGCAACTTCTCTGAAAGAAAACAGCCATTTTGCTCAACCCAAGGATATGAAAGTTCACATGGGATGAAATTCACTCCCGTGTGCAGTTCTCAGGGCTTGAGGAGGGTAAGCGCCTGGTGCTGCTGACCGGTGGGACAGGGCTGTATTTCATTCAGGTCACCGTGTACTGTTAAATGATTTCATCCCCATTCCCCAAACTTTCAATTACACAGGATAGGTCGCAGCCTAGAGCGGGAGGCATCCATCTTGCTGACTGCTGAAGTTCCTTGGCACCCTGGCTACCTGACAGGCAGTGGTGTGGACCTCTCTGTAGAAACTGAAAGCACACAAAACTGGAGTCTGAGTGAACCAGAGCTAAGTCTTGAACAAAAGCCTCGGGTCCTAGCAAGGGACTCTCTAAATTTGCAGCACTAAGGCTGTTTTGAGACTGACAAATACACCAAAGTGATGAAAATCATAAATTGGACTCTAATTATGAAATAGGAATCCCTGCATGGAGGCCTATACTGAAATAATTATTCTGGAATAGCTATTTGGTAAATATCGTAGATAAGCCTTTAGATGTGCCATTTGGTTTTGACCCAATGCTGGGTGACATTTGGCAGTTTTGGCTTAGTTTCAAATGAATTTGTGGGTTTGGTTAAACCTGAAACTTGGTGAGTGAGTCCAGGTCCACATAAAACAAACAAAAAAATGAACCTGTGAATCAAACTACCAGATCCACACAGCTCTACACTGTGTGAAAGACTTGTAGTAAGTTTGCTGCAGTATATTATTTAGTCACTAGATGTCTCTGTATGCATTAAAGTTCCAAGCAAGGTGAGGTCCCCGGTAAACAAGACGGACAAATCTGGAACCTGATCTGTGTGGAAGCCTGTTTATTTGTAGCTATTGTTTCTTTTAGTAAAAGTTTCTCAGTTGAGAAGCTATTTGATTCTCTGTTTCCTAATGAGACTAATATTCAGGACCGAGTTAGTTTGTCCTCTGTTAAACACATCAAAAGAATGCCCTAAATAAAAGGTTCAGTGTAATATCTGAGCATTTTGACTATGAAGCCAATATTAAATGAGTCAAATAATATTAAAAAACAACATAGCCATAGCTAGCCCCCATTTTCTGGCTGGGTCCCTGACTCTCCAGGATGGGTCCAGCCAATCCTGCTTCCCGTCATGTTGCTGAGAAACTGGAGCATCAGGAAAAGGAGGACGGGGGAGAGGCAGCCTGGTGCTGCTGTGCAAAGGCCACAACAACTGCCCAGCAGTGCCAGTTTAAGAGGCAATCCAGTGTGACACTGGCTCAGGGCACTGACGCTTCGGGGCGCCAGGCTGGCCCCGCCACCATGTGACCACCAGCCCATCCCTGCCTCTCCTGCCCCTGCAGGCTCAGAGTCAGCACTTCGGGGCGCAAAAGGAAAAGTTGGCTTGGGGTGCCACAACCCCTTGAGCTGGCCCTACTGCCCAGGGCCAGAGCTGTGCAGGCAGAGAGCAGCCCATCTCCGCCTATTTGCCCACAGCCCTACCACTTGCGGCCACCTGCTTCTGGCCAGTCCATGGTTGCAGTAGGAAGCTCACAATGCTTCTGGGCACTGCAGCGGATGGGGTGGGTGGGCCTGCTGGCCAGTGAGGTGGGTCCGTGCCCACCCAGGCCTAGCTGTAGTTCTGCCCCCGAATAACAATAATAAAAACGCAGGGGCGTATGAGCTTTCCTGGACTGATCCCAAGTGGTGGCCGTATCTAGTTCAGAGTAACGTGGCACTGACTACTCTCTGCAGGTGCTGATGATGAAATCTTGTGTCTCAGGGTATAAAATGGTCACTTGTGGAAGTCAGAAAAGAACTATGTGAACTGTATACAGTGTTATAAATGGAGTGAATTAAAGGGAAGCAGGAGGCTGTTTTCTTCTGAAGCACCACACATCAGGCAATGAAGAACACCAGATTAAATGAACCAGTGATTTGAGTCAGTATTGCAAATCTCATGTCTCCTTGTGTATATATTATTAGAACTTCACTCTGATACAAAGTGAGATGTTGTTTTCTTCTTGCTACTACAAAGCTCTTGTTAGTGTGAAGCAATTAAAAAAAAACTTTCTACTTTTACATCCTTTTTTGTAGGCATTCTCAGTCACTGCGATGTCTGGGCATGGGTCTTCTCTTCACCCTGCAATTTCAGCCCTGAAGCTCTCCCCACAAGGCTACCAACCAACCATCAGTCAGCCTTCACAGGCCAGCTCCAAACAGGACTCCTGGAACAGCCTGGTCTTAGCTGAAAGCCATGGAGACATCATAACTGCATAAACTAGTCGTTCTCCCATGGACTTTGGGCTCAGCCGCATGAGATACAAAAGAGGCACCCTGTAATAATCAAACAAACATTGTTTTCTTTTCCCCTCCTCTCTCCTGGAGGGATGCCTGATGTGATTCTGGAAGAAGAAGTCCATATGGCCTTGGAAAGAGGACTTCCAGAAGGTGTGTAATAACTCATGGTAAACAAACGGAGAAGTCCCAATCTCAGAATAAGAATGACTGATCATAATCTTTTCCTTGAAACAAACCAAATTGTAACCACCCAGCTAGAAACAAAGTCAGGACTAGGTTTTTCTTTAAACTGCTGGCTTTGGCATCTTGGAAAATGATGGCACAGAGACACTTTCTTCTTCCCACTGTCCATTGGTATCCTGGCTTGGTCAGCCCAGGAGAAAACGCCATCACCTTGTCATCTCCCAAAGGCAGAGATTTGATGACCTTCCATTCAGTGGAGCCGGCTCCAGGACAGTTCCAATCTGACACACTTTGGTTGCTTACCTGGATTTTAATACAATGATTTAGTTTTAAAAAAATGAAAGGAAAGGAAAGGAAAAGAACTCAGCTCACATTTCTGCCAGATCATCCAAAGCTGTTTTCATGTTACTGAAGAGTCAGAGACCCTAACAATTGTAACCCCTAACAATTATATAACAGTAGCTATTTTATCTTTATCTTTCCAAATCAGGGGATCATGATTTCAAAAGGCTGATCTTGAAGGTGTCCTTGCGAACAGAGGCAGACCTGACACTTCAGTGAAGGTCTTTGCAAGGGGGAGTGGAAGAGACCCAGATTGTTTATTAAAACATGAAGGAAAATGTTGGATCCTGTCCTATTTAGATTGAGATGAGTCTGGCTTGAGGATCTCTGAGGATCTCTGCTGCCATAACATCGTGCTGGAGTGGCGTCATGTCCTTGTGACCTATTCCAGTTAATAATTTCACATTCTTTCTGATCTTTTCTTATTGCCATTGGTAAATCTGATTTTCTTTTTCCCAGAGCAGCAGAACTACAGGTAGGACCTCTCTTTTAACCCGGAAGCAGATCCATGGCCCTCCTCTATGCCCAATCCAAATGCATTAATACTTCAGCTTTCCTAAGGGCATCTCCATGGTCAGAAAGCTGGCTTTTGCCTTGGGATCATCAGCTATGGAACAGAAGAGAGTCAGGGAAAGGTCTCTACTGATGAGCCCACAGCTGTGATGTCCGTGAGACAAGTTAAATTACATTTATGTTTTAGGTATTGAGACTATTTTTTTTCTTACCTTTTGGTGGACTCATGATCAACGAAACAGGTTCCTCCATCTCCTTCTTTTTCTCTTCACTCCCAGGGATCCTTCTCTCCTCTCATCTGTCCAGCCTTTCTTTCTCTGTCCTCCATAGAATCAACACTTGACTACATAAAGCACTAAAAAAAAAGATACAAGGGGGAAGGATTGTGCTGCCCAGACCCATATTTAAGGTCCTAGGTGTGAGAGTCTTTCTGCAGAGGGAGGAGGCTAAGCCATCCCCATGGCAACATTCCCCATCTCCCTTCAACCCTGTAAAGGTCAGTGTGTATGGCTGAACTCAATACAGAGGCGAGTGGATGGGAGCACAATGGCCAGAGACAGGGCTGTGGAGAGACATTGGCCTGTTTTGTTTTTCCAGTTAACATTCCTGCATGCTGGGATGTTCCTTTAATGGGTGCTGCTGGGGCAGGCGCAGCTGGGGAGAGTCTAATGGAGTTGGGCTGGTAGGAACTGGGAGCAAAGGTGCAGCGTTGCAGTGGAGACAGGGCCTATCCAGTTCCCTTGATCCTTACTAGATCCTTGGAAAGCCACAGAGTTTCTGGATGGGTTCAATAGCACATTTTGGGTGGGTGGTAGCTACACTCCCTGGCTGTGAGACAATGTGGGAGAAGATCCTCGTGGTGTTTTTCTCATCACAAGACACCTCCCATGGGGCATCCTGCAAGAAACGAGGCATGATTGAGTCAGTAAGAAGGAACAATTCTGTGGGAATGGAATCCATGAGCTCATAGGTCTTTTCTATCACTAACGTCTAAGGGTATGTCCACACAGGCTTCTTATTTCAAAACAACACAGGTTGTTTTGAAATAAGAAGCGGCATGTCTACACGACGCGTTGTTATTTTGAAACCATTAAACCTCGCATCTTATCGAATAGCCGCTGTTGCAAAATGGTTGTTTTGAAACAACACCATTGTTTTGAAACAACTGTTTCGAAGCAACATGTCTGAACAGCCTTGTTTCAAAATAACCATTTCGATACAACAGCTATTTCGAAAGCAGGCTTTCCCTTAATTTGAATTAACAAACTGTCATTCGAATTAACTTATTTTGAAATAAGGACTTTATTTCAAAATACTCATTTTGAAATGGGTTATTTTGAAATAATGATGTATGTGTGGACATAGACTTATCCCAGAGTCTCTGTTTCTGTCACCTCCCAACCTCTTGCCTTACAAGGATCTGTGTCAAGGCTGGTGTTATTAACATCTTCATTAATGATTTGGAAGAGGCAGTATGTGAGGTCTGAATGAAATATACAGATGATATTAAATGATCCACAGATTGCATTAAGTTGCAAATGTGAGGGAGGCAGAAAAATATTTAATAATGGCAGTTCCTGGATCCATGCCCATTGACATACATGGGAACTTTTCTGTTGATTTCATATCATATCATATCATATCATATCATATCATAGCAATGGGCTATGGATCAGGCCCTTCATGAGGTTTGAAATATGGTCAGAAAATAACAGGGCATTCAAACTGGACAAGTACTAGGTCTTATATCTGGGGAAAAAAATAACATGAAAGACAATGTGATTTTGAGATGCTCACACAAAGGCAGCAGATGGCTGATGGCATCTCCTTGAGCATGGGTGAGTTTCTTCTAGCTAGGCAGTTTCTTCCTTCATTGGCTCCTTCAGCCAGCCTTCTCCGCTAAATAACCCCACCCTTTAAATCTGGTGTGATAGCTGTCCAGCTGGGCCTGAAACTGTCCCATACATTCCTTTCCATGATAAAGATGCTCACTCATACAAACACATCTTGAACTTGACCTGAGAACACTGACATCTGGGGATGTTTAAAAGCAGGTTGGGCAAAATGCTAGTACATGTAGAAATTCAAGAATCACCACCTGGTGGGGAGGTGGGGCTAGATGGCCTTCTAGCTGTTTGCCATCTCTGGCTTCCAGAGCCCAAAGCAAACACATATTCCTTCCTCTCAGTGTTGATGTTCACTCACTTTAACTCCATTCAGGGGTTTGACCCTGCCCATCGTTCAGGCCTGGAGAGGTACTCTATAGCTAGGGGTCTCCTAGAAAAGCAATGTGTGTGACTGGGGTTTGAGGAGCTTTGCACCAAGATACGTAGCAGGGACCTTTGGGGACATGAGAGCAGTTTTGCTGCATTTAGTAGAAACATAAATTGTTTAAATATTCTTCATGCATCCTCATTTCTTTTACCACTAGACATACAGCTGAACCAAAAGAGTTGCTCATTCCCTTGCTCTTTAACATCATCCAAAGCAGCTCTCAGATATTTTAGATCCACAACTCTAGACTACTTCCTGCTCAGTATCGTTATTAATCATGTTTATTATGGTAGTGCCTAGAGATCCACCAAGGATGACAGCTAGAAACAAAGCTAACTATTGTTATTTATTATTTGCATTATTGTAGCTCCTCAGAACCCCATTTATAGGCAAGGAACTGGTTGTGCTAGGGTCCATTCAAACACAAAATGTGAAAGCAACATGTTCATTCAAACGTGAGGATTCCTAGCAGTTAGTCTGCAAACATCAGCAGGGGCCTGCATGTGTTAGTTACCAGACCTAGGACCATGTATAGATCCTTCCACAGGCTGGATACAATTTAGTGAGGGTAATATTGAGAAAGGCGATCATATTTATTAGGATGATGAATCCTACAAGTAGTGAGATCTGGGAAACCACGTAGGGTGTTTTATGAAGCTATGAGGTCACACTACAGCAGCTTTTGGTGCAGCCCACTGTCAAGTGAGGGTCTATTTACAAATGTGGGATGTGGGGTTATATTTCAGTCACTCCCTCTAGTCAGGGGGCAGAAGGTTAAATCCAGGGCTTGGAAGGGGTTTGTTTTAGTTTTGATTCAGGCCCATCTCTGATAAAGCAAGATATGCGGGTTCTGAAAGTATATAAGGACAAGATTATTTAATATGTGACTTACTGGATGTCATGTGGTCCCAATCAAGGTTCCTTGCATTAGGCGCCCTGTAAACACAGAACACCCGGTCCTGCCCTGAAGAGGTTAAAATTGAAGGCCCCAATCCTGCAAACACATATGCACATGCAGAAATTTTGGGTCGCCCCTTAAAAATCAGTGAGGTTCCTCACATGATTTACGTCATGGATGTGCTTAAATGTTTGCAAGATCAAGGTCGAAACTGCAAAACCAAGGAAAATCAGATCTCTGCAATACAATGCATTTGTGGTGGATACTGGTGTGTTAGAAAGGTCATTTATCAGTCCTAATTGTCTTTCCTGTTTGCGAAAGTGCAATATCTTTAATCACAGATACATTTTTTTTTATCAGAAAAGGCCTATATTTTGATTGCAGTCTTACTGGCTGATTGGGATGTGTCTGATCAGAAAGCATTAAGGAACATAGAAGGGGAGTTGTAAAACTGATCAACAGATTCTTAATGGAACTCTGAAGCTGTGACTTTGTTGTGGGTTTTTTTGGTTTTATTCCTCATGTAAGGTGCGGTGCTTCCCGAACTCCTCGGGAAGATCTCATGAAACCAGACACTTATATGTAAGGGCGGGGAGGGGAGGGAAGGGGAATGAACAAGCTGTAATTATTTAAAGATGTAAAAAAATATCTATTATGAATTAGTATGGCTGCCAATCCACTTAATTTCTACACTTTTAGAACTAATGGAAATAAAATAATGGTAATAAAAATAAAGCTTCTTTCTTACTGAAATTTCCATGCCGAGTTTGTGCCATGCATTAATTGGACGTATATAAGTGTACAGCTGATCTAGAGTGCCGGTGACCCATTAGGCTGACCCAGCACCTACCATTTGCTGTGAAAAATTATATTATGTGATCATGTAGGACTGCATCATAATGCATGTGTAAAAGGGTTTGAATTATGGTTCTGGCATTTCCCAACTTTTCAGTGCTTGGCAACCATAACGTTGTTTCACATTTTTCATAGTATAATACTGATTAGGTTTAGGTTGACCAGGAACTGTTTTAAATTCAAGCCAAAATAAATCACTCTGAAACCAAAACAAGAGGGTCCACATGGGTCTGTGTGGATTTAACATGGCTGCACGTGTTTGAATACAAGAGCAATTCTTGGGACTCAGTGGGCTACTCACATGCCTAAAGTTAAGGCTCTGTGTGGCTTTTATTCTGAGGACACCAGGCCTGTGTCACACTCAGCTTTTGACTGAAGGCACTTGATGCCCGTCCCAGATGAGCTTCGGGAGTCTGGGCTGCTCTGTGGTGGGTGAGGCTTGTGCCTGAAATCCTTTAACTACTTAGTCAGTCAGGCTAGGCTGTCTTTCTACATTCAACTCCATCTCCAGTGAAAGAGCCACTGATGGGCTGGAAGGAGAGTGGCGGAAATGGTGAGTGACTGACAGAAACAGGTAGACTGTGGCTGAGGTACAGATCCGTCCTGGTGATGGGGCGAGGAAGGGAAGGGATGGGAGAAGTGGACGATGGGGAAGAGGATGGGGCATGGAGGAAAAGGAGACTGGGAGAGGCCAAATTAAGTGGCATATGGGCTAAGGTGGGCTGGGAAAGGGTGGTGGAGGAAGTCTAAAAAATGCTGGTGCATGTGGCTAGGTTGGGTCTAGGGGAGAAAAGCAGGTTGGACGTAGGGTAGGAGAGGGATGAGGAAGATCAGAGGGGAGGAAAGGAGAATAGATGCAACCTGGACAAGGCCTAATGAACGGGGGCATGACTGGAACCAGAAAGGGAAATTGCTGGACTGGTATGGATCCAAATGGAGGACATGGGATGGGGTGGGGGCAATTCATTGAGGAAAGAGGGAGCGACATGGGTTCTTCCAGTGCTCCAGACTGATGAGGGATTTAGGGGATTGTGCAGCAGGGCTACATTTGTGAAGATATTTAGGTTCCTGGTAGGATTTTCAAAAGCATCCAAGTGACTGAAACACATTGATTTCAACAGGGTTTAGATGCTATAGAAAAGCCATCTATTTCCATGCTGAGAAACCAAAAGGGACATAGAAGCAACATCAGTTTCCCTGGCTGTGAACTGAGAATAATGATAATTATTTCCTTTGTAAAGTGTTTTGCGATCTACTGATGAAAGCCAGATACTACCACCTGACCTTTCAGCTTTTTACTTATTTCTCCCAATTTTCTATTGCTTGCCTTGGGAGTGCAATCAATTGAGATCAAAATGACCATTGATGCCTTGGCACAGGTGTGGCACTAGAGGGCAACCTCTGCTCACCTGGAGCTATGTTGCAGGTGCTTCATGTGAAACCCAACCAAAGGAAGAGATTGCTCCTCTCGGGTGGAGCATCCACAGCTCCCATTGATGTCACAGGATTCGGCCTCACCCACGCTTTCTAAGTGATGGAAGCAGGGATAGTTCACATGAAGCAACTCTGCAACCAAAGTCAGGTGTTTGCCTCAAGGCTACCCATCGCAGTTTAGATTTTACTGACATGAAAACCCGGATCTGAGTGTTTCCATTGAGACGTTGAACTTTTTACTGACATCGCTAAAAATACCATAAACAATACAATCATGTCACTATATTGTAATCATAATGTCAGAAGCAGAAGAAAGGCAGGGCTCCTGGGCTGACACAATGAGAAGGCAAGAAGGGGAAATGGGACAAGCGCCAGAAGGAGGTATAAAGCAGGAATGCCAGAACAAAGTACTGTGGGGAGGCTCTGGGGAGGAGTGGCAGGGATCCTGCCACAGGCAAGATCAGGGGCCACGGGAGCAATGTTGCATGCATGTCCCCAGAGGGAACACCGAGGGGCCCTCTCTCCAACTTTCTTGCTTACACCCTGCCAATGCTCAGCCAGGCTCTCTCAATGCACATGCAGTTTCCCCTGGAGGCTCTGCATCTGTGACTCCTCCCATGGAGATGGGAAAAAAAGGCAAGGAGTCTTGCCACACTTAAAGACTAATTCAACAGGAATCTGGCTGCACAAATGGGCCTTTGGCTCCCATGCCCAGACCTACCATGGAAAGCAGTTGAAGCAATTGCTGAGCACTGGTGACTTAAGCGCATGGCCAAAGTGTGTCTGACCTCTTGCCACTCACATCAGTCCCACAGGGCCACAGCGACTTTGGATTCGGCTCCCTTCCCTGCCCGCCAGGATCAGACTTATGTTAGCTTCTGTTCCTGAAGGGTGCTTGAGTACTATGAAGGTGGATGCTGCCTACTGGGTCTTAGTGCTGGAAAATTTCCACTTCTGTGTAGGCTGGGCTGCCTAGCATATACAGAAGTGGGGACCTAGGAAGCAACATTCGTTTGCTCAGCTCTGCTCTTCTCTGGGCTGGCTGGGTGAGGAAAAGATCGTTAAGGCTGTTTTTTAATTATGGACTCCTGGACAGCAGCAAATTTGCATACTTTTTAATGGATTGTCCATAACTTTACAGAGAGTTGGCAACCCTGGTTTGAATCCTAGCTGTCACTATTCAGATGGCTGCATGATCCACCCATGTGATGTAAGGAATGTCTCAGGCCAAAGAAGCTGAAGAGTTTAGGAGGTGGAACTGGATGGCTCCAGGAGATTTGGCATGGTGTGTAAGGCATGTGGCATGTCATTCCTTGGCCTGAATCTGTTGCCTGAAAGTTGTGACTAACTATTGAATTGTAACACCCCTGTGGCCAGACTGAGTCTGCCTTGCAGGCAGCTCTGACCAGAGAAGGGTGTGCACGGGAACACAGCAAGGAGAGCCCCTTTGCCCAGGGGCACCTGTTCCAAACCCCCGGAGTGACCACACACACACTGGGATAGCGCAGGGAGTATGGGAATGGGGAAGGTTTATTTACAGAGGTGCAAAGGGGAAACCCACAGGGGAGATGGGGCAGCAGTAACACAGAGTAACAGCTAACACAGGGCCCTGCAAGGCCCAACAATGCAGCAGGCTGGAAGCAGACGTGAGCTCTGCTTCTGCACCATGAGTTCAGGAGTCCCAGCACAGCTCCAGTCCAGTGTTCAGTCCAGCAGCTCCTAGTCTTTGGCGCCAGCACTTTCCCAGCAAAAGAAAATCCTCTGATGCCTCTTCTGCCGCTCTCTGTGAACCCAGAGCGACACCCTCCCCACTTAACTAACTACAGCCTCCCCCCTGAGTCCAGGTGCTGTACTGATGGCCCCACAGCTCCCGATGGCCGGTCACTGGATGCTGCTCTGTCCTTGGGCGACTCTCCCCAGCACAGTGTCCTGTGGGTGCTGGCCTGGCATCCCAGCTCAGCTGCTGTGTCTCCCCTGGCTTCAGCCGGGGCCTCTCCCTTTCTTCCTCCTCCCCAGGGCCTCCGACTGCAGCCCCAGCCCCCTCCTCAGCTCCACCACCTCTCCCACAGGGCAAAAATTTAAAGGAACCATGCTCCTTAAAACCCCAGGGGGGTTACAGAATGTTTGGTGTCTCAGTGCAGTTCCTAAGTACACAGAAAACAAAAAATACCAGCACAGTGGGCAAGGAAATGCCCTGACCCGAATACGCCTGAACTCTGGGGAGTCCTAGAGGTTATGGCCAGAAGAGCCCACAGAGTCATCAGGTCAGACCACCTTTATGTCACAGGCCACCTTCATCTGCTTGCTAATCTCTACAGCCAAAATTACACCAAAGGATTAGAGCCCACAGCTAACTAGATGGTTCGTGTGCCTCAGGAACAGAACAGGAGGGACCACGATGCACCAGTGTCTGAGGTGCCTGCAATGACAGGGAGAGGACTAAGATCTTCCCAGATAGTCCTGACCTCCACCTATGCACTGCAGAGGAAGGTGAAACCACCCAAAATCACTGCCAATCCGGCTTGGGAGAAAATTCCTTCCTGATCTCACATACCGTGATGAGTTGACCCTGAGCATGTGAGCCAAACCCAGCCAGCCAACCGTCCAAGTGAAAGAATGTGCAGTACGTGCTCAGAGCCATGGCCAGTGGCTCATCTCCAGTCATGGCCAGCCCTGAGGTTTCAGAGGAATGCAATTAAAAACAGTCATAACCCAGAACACATTGTGGGGAAGTTGCCGATCTCTTCCTGGCCTCTGCAGGTGGCTGGCTGAAACCCTGAAGCATAAGCATATAGCAGGGGTGGCCAAACTTATGGAACTCAAGAGCCACACAAGTCAATTATTAAACCTTCGAGAGTCGCACTGAAGCATGTAACCACATACTTTTACCTACTCCAAAATTACTAAGCTTAAAATTCATTGTGCACTTAAATTTATTGTAAAAACAGGGCAAATATTGATCTTATTAATGTCAGATTCTAATAATTACTTAAGGTTACCATGAAATCTAGGCCTATACAGTAAATCTTAGCTGTCGCCAGATGTGGGACACTATAGGCTAGTGGAGAGTTTTTTAAAAGCTGTCAGTAACTTGTCAGTGCAGTATGTAAAAGCTCTCTCAGGTGCTGACCTCTAAGTATTGCACAGTGTTTCAATTTAACAAATTTCATTGTGGAATACAATGCTTCACACCAGTAAGCTGTGCCAAAAACTGAAAGTAATCTACATTCAGTTTTAAATTTTTCTCCTTCATATTTTCGTTTCTTAGTATTCCACGTGATGTTTAGAACTTGTAAAACACAATTTTATTTTAACAAAGAGTAAACTGCATTAGGGCAATGAGAAAATCTAAACATGCCATGGTTTCCCTGACCATGCTGTGCTTCCCCCACCGTCTGACCACACTGCCACTTCCCTGCTGTCTCTTACCATGCTGCTGCTTATCTGCTGTCCCCGACCATGCCACTCTTCCCCCCGCCTCCGACCATGCCGTGCTTCTCCCCCCCATCTCCCATCATGCTGCGCTTCCCTGCTGTGCTCTTCCGTGAGCCACACTTTTTCTTCTGAGACCCGCATGCGGCTCGCAAGCTGTAGTTTGGGCACACTTGGCATATAGGAACATGAAACGTAAACCAGAAGCCAGCCCTAGGGCTGCTGAGCTCTGCCCCCTACCAGCAGACGCAACCTTGTCATACAATCACACGCATAAATTTGTTCAGCCCTATCTTAAAGTTAAGTAAGTTGTTTAGTAGAAGATAAGAGCCTAGGACATAAGGCTAATATAATAGGCCAAAAATGAGGCCTGAGGCTTGGAAAACTAGGCTAGGACACAAAGCCAAAGAGTGGTCAAGGATGTAGAAAAAATCAGTAGCCTGTAAAGAGTCATGAGAATTAACAGTAGCTGGATAAGTGTCAGATACATGTGGTATCTGGCTACTTCAAGAAGTTAGCAGTAGAAAGTACTGACCCCCCAAACACCATCTTAGGACAAAGTCTAGTGATTTTTCTTCCCCAATGGATTTTTAATCAGACAGACACTGTCTTATTAATTTCTTGTCAGGTTGATTGAGCAGGCAGTGAAGAGCTGCTCAATCGATTGGGAAGTCCAACAGGTAAGTCCACCCCATGAAAAAGAGTAGTGTTGAGTGGAAGGAGGCTATTTTCCTTTGACTGTGTGAGTGGGGATGCTGTGGGAAGGAAGTGTTAGAAAATCAAATGGGGAAATGCGCAAGTTATTTTATGTGGCTTGCGTATCTTCTTCAGCTGCCGCTGTACGCCGTGGTAAGTGTAGACCTTTAAAACAAGGAAAGAGCAGCACATGGACCCCTCTGTAACCAAAAGGTATAATTTTGATGTAGCTGCTTGAAGTAGTGTGGTATGCATGTGCAAACTATAAAAAGTTTTCCCTCTCTCCAAATCTTGCAGTATTGTCATTACTCTTTGGGGGTAGTGTACGTTGGCCTTTCTCATCTGTTGCCTGCACTCAAGCTGGAAGACCCCATCATAGGAGAAGACCCGGAGCTTGCAAATTCCCTGGGTGTCTTTCTTCAGAAAACACACATCATCCGTGAATATTTGGTGGACTATCTAGCAGGACTTGAATTCTGGCCCAGAGAGGTAAAAGAAACCAGCCCTTTTTTGGATAAGACCTTCAGCTAGATGTGGCTCATTAGGAAGCGCTAGAGCTGTCATGCAGGCAGCTCGTGTGAAAGGGACCAGACTGGAGAGACTAGTGCGTTTCTGATGCGGTTCAATCAGAATCACTTCTTATGAGTCTCGTTTCACTGAATTTATTTCCAGTTCCTGTTCAGATATAGAAGCACTCCAGGCTTTTCCAAACAGATGTGCCCAACTCTCTGTACAGAGTTTTGCCAAACTCTTCTGCCCTAGAGTTCTGATAGGCTATGCCCACACACAGGGAGTTAAATCGATTTAGCTTGATGCGATTCAAGCTAAATAGATATAACCACCATTAAATCGATTTCAAATAAATTGATTTACCAGGTCCCCACAAATCGAACTAGCATGTCTGAGGAAGGACTTGATGGTTCAATTTAGGAGAGAGGGGGACCCTGGGAGGTGTGGCAACATGGCCCCCTGGGAGGGCCATGTTGCCCCCCAATCCCCTGCCATTGGCTCTCCAGAGCCAGTGGCAGGGGAAAAAAAGCCCCCGGGGGGCACAGACGGGACCGCCCCTCTTCCCCGCTGCTTTCCCGGTGGCAGGGAAAGGATCAGGGCACCCCAAAGCCCCCATCGTTGGCCAGGTGGCAGGGAAAGGATTGGGGCACACCGAAGCCCCTGTCACTGGCCGGGCAGCAGGGGCTGAGCTCTCGAAGCACCCCAAAGCCCCTGCAACTGGCTGGGAGGCAGGAGCAGCGATCTCAGAGTGCCCGAAAGCCCCCACTGCTTCCCAGGCATTGGAGGCTGAGATCCCAGAGTGCCCAGCGCACTGGGATCTCCCCCCTGCCACCAGCTGGGAAGCGGCGGGGGCTTCGGGGTTCTCCGAGAGCTCTGCCCCTGCTGCCTGGCCAGAAGCAGAAGCTTTGGGGTGCCTGGAGAGCTCAGCCCCTGGTGCCCAGCGAGTGACAGGACGTCGGGGTGCCTAAGAGCTCTGCCCCTACCACACGGTCAGCAACGGGGGCTTCAGGGCACCCCAATCCATTCCCCGCCACCCAGACAGTGGCGGGGATGCAGGTCACCCCAATCCTTTCCCTGTCACTGGCCCCAAGCCTTAGGACTCCCCCCCGAACCCCCTCTGCACCACCCTCTCTCCCTGGCCAGGGTGCTAATGGGGCGGTGGGGGAGGCCTTCCTTCCAGGGTGCCATGCACCTTGGCAGGAGGGTCAAACATTTGATTCGAAACTCTGCTGTTTTGAAATAACACTAGCAGATGGCATTATTTTGAAACAACCCTTTCGATTCAAGGGCTATTTCAATTTCCTACCAGGTTTTACTTTTTCGAGTTAAGATTCGTTGTTTCGCTATGACAGTGCTTGTCATTTTGAAACAACAAAACGTCATATGGACATGAGATTTTTTAAAGTGAAACAACAGTCGTTTTTTCGCTTTAAAACCAACTTGTGGACATAGCCACAGTGTTCTAGCTGAGCAGTCATATTTAGTCATGTATGTGTGTCCTGGATTAAAGGCTGTTGCTCACAATGATAAATTTGCTGTAAGTTCTCCCATCTTCAAAGCATCTGACGCAGTGGGATTTTCTCCCACGAAAGCTCATACGGTAAATAAATTTGTTAGTCTTTAAGTGCCACATGACTTCCTTCCTTGTTTTATTGAACCCTAGTAACCGTTGTATGAAGGAATGGCATGCAAAAGTTGAAATGTCTCACTAATGTGGCCATTAAAGCAGAACTCAGAGGAGAAGTTGGTGCATCTGTGGGGTTTTTTGTCTCGCTGTGATCACAGAACAAAGCTGTGATCGAGGGAACATGACTATTAAACTAGGCCATGCATCTGTTCACCAGAACATTTAGAGCAGGGGTCTCAAACTCAAATCACTATGAGGGCTGCATGAGGACTAGTTGAGGGCCGCAGGAGGACTAAAACGTTAGCCCAAGGGCCGCACCCTTGAAACCTTTTCATACAATGATATTGGAAATATTGGTAACAACAGTGTTGGTGCAGGCCGCAGGCAATAGCTTTAGGGGCCGCATGCGGCCCACGGGCTGTGTGTTTGAGATCCCTGATTTAGAGAAACGTCTGTTGTCAGAGGACAGCTACAGTTGTGTTCCATGCAGCAGCACTGTTGGTATGTGACAACAGGCCTGTAATGAGTGTGTGAGTGCATTGCTGGATCAGAGTATTAGATGCTCAAGTTTAGATCTCATACGCGGATCAAATTCTTCTCAGCAGAGTGGGATCCACATACCTTTGTTTTGTGTCTGTCTAGAAGTTCACCACTCCGGTGGGATGGTGTTCTAGATGTTAGTCTCTGTATCCCAGTATGCTCACTGTGATGGGACTGAATGGAACTGGAGACCCAGAGTAAATTCAGAGTTGTCAGGGTCCTTCTTCTGACTGCAGCAAGGGCTGATTATGACACGGACACAAAGTTCAGCAGTAAGATTTTTGTTTTAACAGCTCGATACGGGGCCTCTTTGAATATCAATGTCTGAAAAGTTCAAACTGATGAGTGGTCTTGCTTCTGTCTTGTTGGTGTTACCAGGTTTGGAGCAAGTATACCAAGGAGCTCTCTGATCTTGCCAAGCCAGAGAACAGTGAGGTGGCTCTCCATTGCCTAAATGAACTGATCACAAATGCTTTACAACATATCCCCGATGCCCTCACATTCTTATCTAGACTGAAAAACCAAAGGGTATTCAACTTCTGTGCTCTTCCACTGGTAAGTTAACATTTAGAGATGTTTTAAGCAGGAGCTCCTCACTGCTTCATTCTCCCCCTTGGAACTGGATGTGTGTTGTGGGTTCTGCATAATATTTATGATGAACACTATTTAATAGCTGTAGCTAAAGCAATTCAACATAGAGGTCACCAAGGATTTGGAGTGTTTGCCCTGTCCTGAGAAATTCTCTTTTCCCAGTGGAACAACTCTGCTTTTGGACTTACCTGCACTTCCCACTGATGTTCATGGTGTGACGAGTTGGAGGAGGTTCCTGTAGGTGAACGTAAATAAACACGACCCTTTTTTCTCCAAACCAAGACAATCCTACATAGTTCATGAAAATATTATGTACCCTTGTGTCCTCTCTCTGTTTCTTGTCATTGCTTTAGTCATCCACTGTGAGCACTGGATCTTTACAAATCATTTCTCTATTCTCTCCTTGAAACTGAATTCTGCTGTTTACGCTGCAACTGAAATCCTGGCCCCACTGAAATAAACGGGTCCTTTGCCTGTAATTTTAAATGGGTCAAGTTTTTCACTCTGCATGCATTGCTTATAGCAGAGGATAAACATTGGTTTTGTCACTTCTCCCTAGGTGATGGCCATTGCCACACTGGCTGCGTGTTACAATAACAAGCAGATCTTTAAGGGTGTGGTGAAGATTCGGAAAGGACAAACTGTCACTTTAATGATGGACGCCACCAACATACAGGCTGTCAAGGCAATAATATACCAGTACACGGAAGAGGTAGCTTTGGTTGTTTTCTTTCAAAGTCTGATAGTCAGATGTGACTGTTTCCTCCTAACTCCTCAGTGATCGGTTGCTATGGCTCAGCTAGCTTTCCACTTACCCACCTGATTCAGCAGTTCAGTAACTTTCCTTCTGCTTTGTCCAAAGCTGCTGAAGATCTAGAAACACAGACAGCATGAAACAGCTTGAATTAGTGATGTCTGCAATGTGGCTGTTTTTCCTTGTTCCTTTAAATTAGCTTCCCTCATTACTGTCTCAGATTTAATTCAGGTTATATAAAATCTGTATCATAATGCAACATCCATATTCTGCAACTACATACAACTATATAATGTGTGTTGCCAGGAGCGTTGCTGGATAGCAAAAAGACTCGGGGCACAGGCCCCCAGGCTCTGCCTGTGCTAGACCCTGCTCCTGTCACGGGATCTGCCCCTAACAGGCCACATCCACAACAGACCCCCACCCCACACCCCAATAGGCCCTACCCCTATCCAGGGCCCGACTTAAAACTGGAATTCACATGAAATATTTTGAAGTGGAGAAGTTTCACATGAAATGGAAATTTTGGAAGCATGGAGATGTGATGTTTCTGAAGGGAAATATGTTCCCTGGGGCCATGCCAGCTGATGACTAAAATTGAAGTTGTCAGTTTTTAGTCAGCAGCTGTCTAGGCACCAATGCAGTCTGATCATGTAGATTATCATGGATTATCCTGGTCCAGAGTGTTTAGTTTCTGCACCACTCTACCATCACACAGAGGCCCCATGCCATGCTGTGATACAACAACTCCTTCATACCCCTCTGCATTCAAAATGTAAAATGAGCAACCATTCACTTCCCGTGTTCCCTGCAAATGAATCAAGGTGCTGGCAATTTCCTCTTAAAAGCTCACAGACCTTGTTAGGAGGACATATAAAAATTCTTCTCCTCTGACAAGGCATATCATTCCCTGTCTCCTACAGGTTTCTGTTGCTAAACGTCAGGAGTCAGGGAGCTCAGGAAATAGGAGGGGGCGGGGCAGGGTGGTGGATCAGACCATCCCTGGGACTTCCAGTCAACTTGTTTAGGTTCTCCAGGTACTGGAGATGTGGATGGCATCTGGATGCCCAGCTGAGGGATGACACCCTGGTGACCCACGCTGAAGACACCAGAGCCCATGCCTCCCCTGAACTTTGCAGTAATGCTTGCCCTCCACTTTGAGTGGCAGCATGAGATTGTGGAGCAGGGCAATAGAGGAATGGCAGCACAGCCGCTGCAATTTGCCATGCTGGGCTGCTTATGCCACAGGGCAGGAAATTTAAAAAGGCTCTGGTCCTCTCCCAGCTTCCAGCTGTATGCAACCCAGGGAAGGGAAGTTGGGGAACTCATGAGGAAAGCTGACAGGCTGGCTGGAGCTGCCAGTGCAGTGCTATAAGCAGGGTCACACCAAACTGGCTGACCCAGCCAGGCTGCCTGCCTTCTGCCTCCCCTGCAAATAGCCAAAGAGAGGACAATAAAATAACTGAAAACAAGGCAGAGAAGCCTCCTGCAGTATTTCTCCCACCCTGCCCTTAGCTCCTGCCAGACTCCCAATCCCCCTCCTGGGGAAACAAAGCAGAGAGGACTTAGCAGCAGAAATGGAGTAAGCCTGCTCTTACAGGAAAAAGAGAGTCCAAACCAAAAATACAGCGTTACTGGGACCACACTATCCAATACAAGACAGACAACATTACAGGAATTCACAATGCAGTACTGCAAGAAGATAAAGTAAAACAAGCCAGGAGTCTAGTGGCACTTTCCAAGAGTAACAAATTTATTTATTGCTCGAGCTTTTGTGGGTGAAATCCCACTTTGTCAGACACTTGAAAATGGTTTCCAAAATGGGATTTCACTCATGTGATAAATAGAATCATAGAATCATAGAATCATAGGGTTGGAAGGGACCCCA
>ML682105.1:5132502-5165623 GCA_007922195.1 Podocnemis expansa
GGCGGGGGGGCTGAGCCACCCCGCAGCGGCTCACCCCCTGCTGGTGCCTGCAGCCCCCTTTCTGGGGCTGCAGGGTGAGCCAGCAGCGGCTCACCCCCAGGGGTAACGAAATAGCATGTTCACACAGTGAACTTGCTATTTCGTTTCCCGCTTTTTTTCTTATTTCGAATTAACATTTTGTTAATTCGAAATAAGATATTTCGAAATAAGGTGTTGTTTCGAAATAAGTTGTTTCGACACAACTTGTTTCGAAATAACCCTGTGCGTGTGAACACAGCCCATGTCTCTCCCACAAGCTAACTCTTCTCTCAGACACCTGACACCTTTCAGTCCATTGTCCAGCTCCTGCAGACCAAGCTGCATTCCCAACCTCCACTTCCAGAGACCCCTCAGGATACGTGTCAGTTGTTCAGTCGTTAGGGCTTCCACTGTCTTTTTGGAAACTCCATAGATATGGCAGTTTCAGCCTGTCCTGTAACAACCATTGGACCCTGCACCAGACAGTTATGGTGACACAGCACCCCGTGTCTCTTCCTCTGCTTCAACTCGGGTGACTTACTTGAGGCAAGTGTGAACTATCGCAATGGGGATAGTGAGGAGTAATAGACATATTTATAAGAAAAAAAACCCATGTACCAGGACTGTCCTTGTAAATACAGACATCTGGTCACCTTAGCCTTAAGAACAGATTTCACCTTCTGTAATCACTGGCAAGCTGTGTGGCATATAGAAGGAAACAAAGACATATATAGGCTGCATAGAATTACAGAGGATTCCTACTTTGTCACACCATTGTTGACATTAGTTCACTGCACACTTTAGCGGACGACTTACTGTTGTGGTGAAGTGTAAGTAATTAAGGTGTCCTGGATAGGATTAAGTAGGACAGGACTAGGGGGAGCCAAGAGGGAGAAGTATTTATGAGTGATGAATGTGTATGAGGCATATAAGCAAAGTAAGGCTGTAATGCTAGACCTACTGGCCAAAGCTTGTAAGATTTCAGGACAGACATAAGTTCCCCATCTTCAAGCACCTGACAAAGTAGAATTTTTCTCCCATGAAAAGTCATGCAATAAATCAATTGTTAGTCTTTAAAAGTGCCACAGGACTCCTGGGTTGTTTTGCTGAACTAGACTAACACGGCTGTCCCTTTTGAAAATACCAGTGAAAACTCAGATGCAATTTCTTCAGTGAAAAGCTGTTTATTTGGAACTAGGAATCACAGATGGATAGCAGAGGCTACACAATGATTCGCCTTAGAAAACTTCAATTTCCCAAGCACAAACCCTCAGTAACTGCTTGCCCTACAATATCCAGACTCGTAGACAAAGCAGACACAGCTAACAATTCTAGACAGACACTACTTCTCTTCTTGTCCCTCCAGGTATTTGGGCTGTCTTCTGAGGTCTTCAAAGCAGGGTGCTGGTTACCCTGAAGCCCTCTCATTTGAAAGCCCTCTTCGGTCCAACAGAGTTTTTAGATATATGCGTGTGCACTGATAACATGGGATATTTCTCTGTACTTATCCCCTTTTCCCAAAGGATCACACGCTCCCCAAACTATGCTTTGCTAACATCTCATCTACAATATCCTAATTAATTCTGCATTTGAGAGAGAGCTATAGGGATGGGCTGACACTTACTATCTTAGAGCCCCTTATGTCACACTGTTCTATAGGGTCAGTTGGTCCCAGATTCCCCATTACCCAGATCCACAGGTACACTAAGTGAACTTGCCATTGCCTGATCATAAACACTGGTCTTTCACATCAGTATAGCTACACACACAGGGCCTGAAGAAAAAATCCTTGGTTGTGTCAGTTACAAGTGCACGTTTGGCCTTCTTAGTGATATTCCACTCTCTAGGGCTGAGGCTCTACTTACAGAATCCTCTAGCTTTCAGATTTACCCAATTTTTCCTTTGTAATATTATATAGTAATTCAGTACCATCTGACAGATGGGAAACAGTAGTGGCATATCAGGGGAAAGGAGACAGGCAGGGGGAAAAATCTACTAAGCCTGCGTCTTCGGATCAATAGGCACTCGCCCCTGTGCTTAATCTTTAACAGTGCAAAGATCTCTAGTAATTCTGATACCAAGAGGTATTGCTTTCTTTAGGTCCTTGTGGTTCAGTGTAAATTCAGGTCAGATAATTGTGCCCATAACTCCTGTGTTACAGGTGGAATATGGCTTTGAAGGTGGCTGGCTATTCCTGTGATAGACATGTAATGCTCACTGGCAGCACTCGTCCCCTTAAATCCAGGGAAGGGGCTTGCTGACCCTGCTGAGCAATTATGGCTAAGTGATGTGGGGAATAATATTCCTCAAGTGTTACATTTTCTTGCTGGGGAGCCTTTGTTTTGGCTGGGGGGTGGGAATTAAAAGTGGCAGATGGGCATGGTCTAAGTTGCTCAGCCTTCTTGCCTCCAGTCGGCTCTGCAGCACAACCGAGCCTCTCTTTGCAATCTTTAGCAGCTGCAATTCACCCAATAGCTGCGGGGCAACCAGCACCTCCAGGCTTGCTATTCCACTCACAGCTTTCAGGGCCTATGACAGGCCAGAATCTACAGGGCTGCAGAGCCAATAGGAAAGAGACAGCAGAGACGGCTTTTGGGGGAAGCAAAGCAGGTGGCTGCATAGGGCCCAGAGCAGCAAGGGGCCCCGTAGCCTTACCTGCTTTGCCTACCTCAAAAAGTGAGGCGGCCAGCTCAAGGGCTTGTGGTGCACTGCTTTTGCACTTCTGGAGGGGATGCAGAAGGGCAGGAGAGTGGAGCCCAGCCTCTGGGCCGGCTTGTCCCACCACCAGGGCGAGGAACAGATGGCCTGGGGTGGAGCAGGCCAGTCCCGAGGCCAGTGCTCTCCCATCCCTCCCCTGGGCCGGCTGTTCCACCCTGGGGGTGGGGAGGGCCAGCCGACAGATGCAGGGGGCTGGGGTCACAGAACCGGGGAGGGTGGGACGGGCAGGCAGGTGGGGAAGATGCCTGTCAGGGAGGTTGCAGAATGGGCAGCGGGGAAGATGCCTGCCAGAAGGTCACAGAATGGGCAGGGTGAAGACACTTCCCAGGTGTCACAAATGGGCAGGGGTAAAGATGCTTGCTGGAGGGGGGAGGTTAAAGAACAGGTGGGGAGGAGAAGACACCAGCCAGGAGAGCTGTAGAATGGGTGGGGGGAAGACAACTGCCGGGGGGGGCACAGAACAGGCGGGTTAAGGCAGGAAGACGCCAGCTAGGTGGGTCGCAGAATGGGCGGAGGTGTGGGCAGAGGGGGAGACACTAGCTGGAGGGGTCAGGGAGCAGGACTTGGACGCCCCACAGTGGACCTTCTCCTAGGGCCCCAGGTAGTCTAAGGCCACCTCTGAGAGACAGGAACCAGTTCCCAACATCACTCATCCACTGACTTGTCTCCTGCCAACCCTCACTTCTCGCTGTCCTGAGCGCCCTCCAACGCCTCTGACGTCGCTCTCTGATACTGCCAGATCAGGGCTGCCAGAAGGACAATGAACAAGAGGTAAATGGGGAAGAGATGGTTACGGGATTCCATGGTGCCACTGGGTGAGCATATTGTCTGGATAGAGAGAGCGATTTGTTGGGTCTTTTTAGAAGATGGGTCTGTGCGTGGGATCTTCCGATAGATCTGAAGAGAGAAAACAGCCACACGAGATTAGGTGGTAACCATGAGAACAACTCACATCTAGTATCCCTCAAACTTGACCTGGGCCCTCCACCTCGGGAGCCGTGTGTATCACCACAGAAATGCCACGTGTATTCAAACAGGACAGCATGGCCCATTGATGAGAAACTTCCCAGTCTGAAAGCCTCACTGCGACCAGAACTGCACCAGCGTCGCCAGATTCTGGCCCCATTTCCCCAACTAGAGCAGAGGGGGAATGTTTTCCTGAGACCTGTGCTGACAGTTGAACTCTGCCTTAGAAAGCACTCAGGAGTCAGTCTGCAATGGAGTCTGAGCATTAGTCTGAACTAGATTAATCGCTTCTCTGCTGATGGGATTTGGTTGTACTGCAGTTTCTGCCAGCCATGTACCGGAGTCTGCTTAAATCAAGAGTCTCAAACTTAAATGACCACGAGAGCCGCATGAGGACTAGTAAAGAGCCACATGAGGACTAGTACATTAGCCGAATGGTCACACCACTGAAATCTTTCCATACAAACAATATTGCAAATATTGGTAACAATAGTTTCATTGCGGGCCTCAGGAAATAGCTTTAGGGGCAGCACGTGGCCCATAGGCCGTGTGTTTGAACCCCTGATTTAAATCTATCCTGCTTGGAAGTCCTTGCTAACTCTGTCTACACTGAGATCTGAAATAGGGACACATTTTAAAAAGATGTTTAAGTGCTTAATTCTCTTTTATTTCAGTGGGATTTAGAAATATAAGTACATTTAAGAAACTGGATCCTGGTTCTTAAATAGTTTGTAGCCCCTCATTAGCCCTGTTAATATGATTAGATCAGGTCAGCCCAGAGCCACTGGGACTTCACACAATCCTATAAAATGGTGCCTAACTCAAGGATTTGGACTAGCAGTGGTACTTCTGTTATGGGATTGTGCCACTGTGAGATGACAGTTTTAGAAACAGGTGAATCAAGCCATCAAATATTTGCCCAACATGCAGGTCAACTTACATTCCCATAGCAATTTAGGGTCCTTTTGTTTTCCTTGATGTTCTGGAAAGTTGCAAAGTTACCAAATAGGCATAAAGAAAGAGTGACATGCTGTATTAAGTTGACTCAGTAGAAAACTTTGCATTATCTGTTCACAGAAACATGGCCATGTCTACATTTAACTGCTTAGTTCAGACTTGCTTAGTCTGAATTAAGCAGTTAGAAGTTAATTCAAACTAACTGCATTTTTTAGTTCAAACTAACTTTTTAGTTCGAACTAACTGCTTTTCTTTAGTTCAGACTAACTTTCTAGTTTGAACTTAAAAAGCGCAGCTAGTTGAAACGAAAAAAGTTAGTTCGAACTAAAAACATGTGGTTAGTTTGAACTAACCGCTAGTTTGACCTTACTTAGTTTGAACTAGCTTGAGTACATCATGCTAGTTTGAACTAAAGTTTGAAATAAGCAGTTAGTTCGAACTTACCATTCAAACTAACTACTTCAAAGTAAGCTAACTTGTTTGAACTAAACTCAAATTTTTTAGTTCAAACTAGGCAAAGCCTAGTGTAGACAGATCTTAAATTAGTCCATATTAAGCCTCCTTAATCCAGACTAATTTGCTAGTGTAGACATAGCCATGCTGTTTACAAAAACAGTAGCAAAATGCAACACAGAGGGGCATCGCTGGCACTTGGCATGCAGGGCCGATGCCCCAAATCTCCCCAGCAGTGCCCCGAAGCTTCTCCTGGGGCCGTGGGAGCCAGGGCAGGGAGAGTGGGCCAGTCCCCGGCAGCGCTGGGCGAGAGCTCACTGAGGCTCTGAGCTGCAGCTGCCCCTCCCCTGCCCACGTGCTCCGGCTGCATCTGTGACTCAAAGGGGGAAATATGGAGAGGGAGTTGCAAACCCTCCTCTCTGCCCTCGCAGCAGCAGCAGCGGCTCCAGCACCGGCTCCCCTCCGAAGGACAGAGCAGGTAGGCGCTGGGGGGGGGCACTGGAGGCCCCAGTCAGGTGAGGGGAGAGGAAGGGCTGACTGGGGCCAAGGGGGGCTTCCCTGCATGGGCTCCAGGTCCCCAGTGGAAGCAGGGAATTAATCCCTGGGTCTCTGGGCCCCACATGGGGCAGGGGAGATTCCCCCCAGGCCTTTGGGACCCAGCTGGGGCTGGGGAGGGGGTTCCAATAGGCCTCAAGGACCTGCGAGGGATGGGCAGGGGTGCCCCCAAACCTCTGGAGCCCATGTGGGACTGGTGGGGGTGTCCTTAGGCCTCTGGGGCCCAGCTAGGACTCAAGGGCTACCCCTAGGCTTCTTGGCCCTGGGTGGGACCAAGGGGATGTCCATAGACCTCCAGGGCCCAGCTGGGATTGGCGGGGGGTACCCCTGGGGTGGGGGCATTCCCCCCATGACCTCTAGGGCCCAGCTGGGTCCATGAGTGTCTACCCATTGCCCGCAGGTGGGATCTCCCCCCATGGCCTATGGGCCTTGGGGGTGGGTGGCCTGGGAATGGGGCCACTCACCTTAGCCCTGGGGTGGGCTAAGGCATGTTCTTGAGCCTCTGTCTGGTCCAGGGTCAGGCCAGCAGAGAGCTGGTGAGCCAGGGACCAACCCTCAGGTTTGGGGTTCTGGGGGTCAGGTTGATGGCCAGGCTGCTGTGATGCAGCCCTGGCCAAGGAGCCCCCCACAGCCCAGGGGGTGAGGCTCAGGAGCTGATCCAGGGTCTCCTGCCCTCACTTCATGCCCAGACCATGGTGCTTCCCTGGTCCCCACCTGGGGTTTCCTGCCTTCTCCCCATGCCCAGGTGTCAGGGCAGGCCTGACCTGGGGTCTCCTGCCCTCACCACATGCCCAGGTGGTGGAGCTACCTGGTCTGACCACAGGATCTCACATGGCGGTGGGGCCGCCCTGGCACAACCATGGGGTCTCCTGCCCTTGCCTTGTGCCTCAGTTGTGAGGCTGGGGCAGCAGGTGGTCTGGGAAGGTAAAAGGTAACCTCATCAACAGTGATATTATTTGTAAAGTTGAACTCTGCTGAACACCACTATATGCTGTGCCTAGTATTTATTCTGTGCTTTAAATTGTTATCTTGTGTGTTGGATTGTTTTACATTAAGTAGAGAGTGACTGGAGGTGTGGGGCATGGACAAATAATATGGGGAGACAGAGATAATTAACTGTATTTACCTTTAAAGTACATGTTAGTTAATGTTGTGTATATGTCCTTTAATGTCATAAGTAAAATAATTCTGTAACCCTGAGTAACAGGCATTATAACCATTGTCCAACGAGACTCCATATTCTCAGTTTGGAACTCCTGCTTAAACACTGTACTCCATTTTGTATACTTGATGAAATCTGGATAGGCGTATGCTGCATATGTTCATTTAAATGTGTGAATGAAGGGTGTGTATGTGTGAAGGGACCAGTCTCAATTGCCAGCCTGTCTTCATAAAGCACAATTACCATCTAAGTGGCTGAACAATGCAGACTTGTCTGATTAAACCAAACAGAAGGAGTTATCCCAGAAAGAAAAGAACAAAATACAGTCAAGCCTGCAAGTGACTGGTGACCAATGATCTCACACAAACCCTGAGGGCAACATGACAGCGCACATCCCACAGGCTGTATTCACACACAGATGGTTATTTCGAAACAAGTTGTGTCAAAACAACTTGTTTCGAAATAACACCTTATTTCGAAATAACTTAATTCGAATTAACAGTTTGTTAATTCGAATTAAGGAAAAACGCGGGAAACGAAACAGCAAGTTCGCACAGTGAACTTGCTATTTCATTTCCTGCTGCAGGGGGCTGCAGCCCCCTGGGGGTGAGCCGCTGCTGCAGCTCACCCTGCAGCCCAGAAAGGGGGCTGCAACCCCAGAAAGGGGGCTGCAGCCACTGGCAGGGGGTGTGAGCCACTACGGGGTGGCTCAGCCCCCCGCCAGAGCTGCCCCCGACACCGCCGGCGGATAGGGGGCGAGGGGCTCAGCCCGCGGCCCAGGCTGCCCTCCCCGACACGGGTTTCGAAACAATGTTGTTTCGCCCATTAACCAGGTTGAAGTTGTTTCGAAACAACACAGTTGTTTCGAAAAAAGGGCTTCCCCTTGTTTCGAAACAACTGTGCGTCGTGTGAACATGGTTTTTTTTGTTTCGAAACAACGAGGTTGTTTCGAAACAAAAGTGCCGTGTGAACACAGCCATGGAGCTGTTACCTTGGATAGACAAAGGATGCGGCTACACCGCACCTGTCTTGGTGGTGTGTTATGTAAACACGTATTTAGTTCCCTAAGTCCTGCCTGTTTGCAGGGCACTCTCTCCCCTCTGGGAGGGGGACAGGCAGTGGCGTCGCTGGCCCTGGGCACCCGGGGCACGTGCCCCGAATCTCCCCCATGGAGCCCCGAGTCTGTTTTGGACCCCCAGTTATGGCACTGGGAGCTGGGACCCCGGCAGAGCTCTGTGACTGGGAGCTGCAGCTTCCCCTCCCCTGCCCAGGTGCTGCAGCCAGGTGTGTGACCAGCCGGGGGAGAAAGGGGGCGACTTTCAAACAAGCAGCTTTTCCAGCAGGGGCTTCTCTCTGCAGGATGGAGCAGGTAGGAGTTGGGGGGGCTGGAAGTAGGGCCGTCCTTAAGGGGGGGGCAGGGGGCGCAACCACCCTGGGCCCTGCACTTTGGGGGGGCCTCATGCTTTTGGGGGATCCCACGCAGCCAGCTGGAGTAAGGAAGCAGGGAGCTTTTTCCAGCTGTGGGACTAGGGAGCAGCTCCGGCTGGTCAGGGAAGGGGGAAGGAAATTCAGCCAGGCAGCGTTTGGTTACAGGAACTCTTAAGTAGCCACCTTCCCACAACTGCTCCCCAAGGGGAAGAGAAAGGGCAAGTGTTGAGATAAAACTTATGGAGCCAGCCTCAGTCAAGCAAACAGGGACAAAGTCAGGAGAATGTCACATCCCCAACCTTTACAAAACAGGACCTTCTCTTTGAATTTACATCAGCATCTCCAGAAAGTGTTCGAGATATTAAAGAACTTTTTTTCCTTCTACATTTACCAAGACTTTTCAGTCTTCAGGGATGTCTTTTTGAGCAAACTTCTCTGTGCAGATAATGATCTATTATACCTGAGAGAGAAGACCCCAGGCTAACACTCATATGGAAATACTGGGTTTTTAGGGTTAATGGTCATCAATCAACACATTAAAGAAGTTTTTTGTCCTTCTTTCTGCACTGTAAATAAGCCCCATTGTCATTGATTGCAGTCAGACCACCAGTCCCAAAACATGGCAAAGAGGAAAGCAACTGTGGCCAAAAACAAACAAGGAATCCTGTGGCACTTTTAAAGACTAACAAATTTACTTATTTGTTAGCTTCTAAAAGTGCCAAAAGACTCCTTCTTTGTTTTACATCAGGGTATCTGAGAGAAGGCCAAAAGGTCCCTTGTTTCTTCCTCTCATCCTCAAACAGTACCCGAGTGTCATTACTTAGATCACCTGCAAAGCAATGAGGAATGTATGAATACATATATTAAAATAAGATGGAAGAGGAGAGAGTCAGGCAGCATAAAGGAAATAACATACATTAGACAATTGGAATCCAGTGCTTTAAGGTGAGAGAAGGCCTGAATTTATTTCTTGATATCATCCAAAAATAGCTTCCCTCTCTCTGAATTTTCAGTTTAAAAAAACTTGATCTAAGAAAAGTTATTAAACTTGTAAAATTGTGTGCCCATCTTGAACAGAAAACCAGAACTACAAAGAAGGGTACCTCCAGATGCTCCTGTCCACTTGGCTGTGAGGTTGATGAAACATCACCATGATACAATCAGTATTGCCTACCCTAAACATCAAAAATAATCATAAGTCTGGCTTAAATATATCATTAAAACTCACTTAAAAATAAAGAGATGTTTAAAGAAATAATAAATGGGGGAGAGCTATTTTCTCTGACTTCTGGGTTTTGAGCCTTTAGGATAAAGTCAGGTTATGTTTTTCTGCATCTCTCTGCAACTTTTTAACCTGAGGGCTAGAAATTAATGATTTTATTAAAGAAAAATTAAGACAAAGTTTAAAATGGGGGGGCCCTGCACAAACTGATTCACCCTGAGCCCTGTCCCCCCCAGGGATGGCCCTGGCTGGAGGGGCTGCCTGGGGCCAAGGGGGGCTTCCCTGCATGGGCTCCAGCCCCTGGGTGAAAGCAGGGAATGAGTCCCTGGCGTCTGGGTCCCAGGTGGGGTGGGGTCTGGGGATTCTCCCACGCCTTTGGGCCCCTGGTGGGGCTGTGGGGGTGCCAATAGGCATCCAGGCCCCAGGTGGGATGGGCAGGGGTGCCCCAAAATCTCTGGGGCCCATGTGGGACTGGTGGGGGTGTCCCCAGGCCTCTGGGGCCCAGGTGGGACTCGGGGGCTACCCCTGGGCTTCTGGGTCCTGGGTGTGACCGGGGGGTGCCCATAGACCTCTGGGATTGGTGGGGGGTACCCCTGGGCTGGGGGCATTCCCTCCATGGCCTCTAGGTCCCAGCTAGGTCCATGAGCATCTCCCCAGTGCCTGCAGGGGGGACCCACTGTGGCCTAGGGGCCTCGGGGGGAGTGGCCTGGAAATGGAGCTCCTCACCTGAGCGCCAGGTGGACCTAGTCAGTCCAGCAGAAGGCTGGTGAGCCAGGGACCATCCCTCAGCCTTGGGTCCCTGGGGATCAGGTTGGTGGCCAGGCTGCTGTGGTGCAGCCCTGACCAGGCAGCCCCCCACAGCTCAGGGGGCGAGGCTCGGGTGCCAACCCAGAGTCTCCTGCCCTCAGCCCATGCCCATGTGTCAGGGCTGGCCTGGCCTGGGGTCCCCAGCCCTCACCACATGCCCAGGTGGTGGAGCTGCCTGGTCTGACCACAGGGTCTCACATTGCGGTGGGGCTGGCCTGGCACAACTGTGGGGTCTCCTGCCCTTGCCTTGTGCCTCAGTTGTGAGGCTGGGGCAGCAGGTGGTCTGGGAGGGTAACCTCATCAACAGTGCTATTATTTGTAAAGGTGAACTCGGCTGAACACCACCATATGCTGTGCCTAGTATTTATCCTGTGCTTGAAATTGTTCTCTTGTGTGAGAGATTGTTCTACATTAAGCAGAAAGTGACTGGAGGTGTGGGGCAGGGACAGATAGTATGGAGGGTCAGAGATGATTAATTGTTAATTTCAAAAGGGATAGCCATCTTAGTCTAGTCCAGTAAAAAAACCAACTAGGAGTTGTGTGGCACTTTAAGACTAACAGAATAAATCTGTTAGCCTTAAAGTGCCACACAACTCTTTGTTATAATTAATTGTGTTTACCTTTAAAGTACATGTTAATTAATGTTGGATACATGTTCTTTAGTGTCATAAGTGAAATAATTCTATAACCCTGAGACAAGACTCCATATTGCCAGTTTGGAATTCCTGCTTAAACACTGTACTCCATTTTGCATACTTGGTGAAACCTGGTTTAGGCATATGCTGTCTATGTTCATTTAAATGTGAGAATGGGCCAGTCTCAATTGCCAGCCTGTCTTGACTGATTGACCACAATTACCATCTAACTAGCTGAATGATACAGACATCTCTGATTAAATGAGCCACCCCTACATTGTAGCCAGAGGCGGCCTTACGCAATTGGGAGCCCTAGTCCAAGACCTATTGTGGGGCCCACTATTGGCTCCAACTGCTACCTTCCCTGTGGTTCCAGTCCCCGCTGCACCCTTAACTGCCCCATATCACCCCCCAGGATTTGTTGTTTGTTTTACTGAACCAAACTAATATGATTATCCCTCTGGAACTCGTAAATTATTCTTGGCTATAGTATTTTTAAAGATCTTCCCATCATGAAGCTTGTAAGTTGATCATCATTCACTTAACATAAAGCAGCTAATGCTGAACTTCACAGTTGAAGTGAACATTTTAATTTTTTTTGAAAAGTGTGAGCATTAATTGATAAATAAGAAGTGGTAACATTAATGATGGCTCAAAAATAACTAAAATACCACATTTAAAATTTTGACAGTCAAATCTTACAAATTTTTCATATGGGCTTGGGTTTATGTTCACTAGAGATATTTAATACAAATAATTATAATAAATAAAAATAAGTGAAAAGGAGGTTTCTAGTGTGTAGCTATAAATGAAAAACACCAAATTTCAATGAAATTCTCTAAAGTACTCAAGTTTATAAGACTCTGGCCCCCTCAAAATACTAAATTACAAAGGAAGCTAAAAAATTACTTATCAAAAGAAAGACATACTGCACGGACAGCACACACAGATGTAATGATTGCCAAAGGAAAGCACTGTATTTAGATGCAGCAGCCTATATGGACCTACCTGGTAACCTGAGCTAAAAAAAGTCAAAGTAAAAATTGCCACAAAGTCAAAGGAAAATGCAAAAGTACAGGTAGAAAAGAAAAGGGCAGTATTTCACAAAATTAAAAAATGGCAAAGTAAATGGCCATACTGAGGAATTAAAAGTTGAGGCCATTGTAAAAGTTCCTATCCTTGGGCTGTCTATTGCTTGCTCCTGCTTTTTTAGCATGTCAATGTGAAGGTGATGGGCAGAGAATGGTTAAATCTGCATTTCAGATGAAGCACAGATCCTAATGATAGCTTGCCTTGATGAGCCAAGAGCGTAAAGTGCTTAGGCTTCCAGTCCTACTAGCTCTGCTATATGGGAAAAATTTCTATATTTTTCTATGTTTTCATTTCTGTCTACCAGATTGAAGACAGGGCCCCTTATTGATTGGGGCCCTAGGCAGCCACCTGCTTCACCTACCCCAAAAGCCACCACTGATTGTGGCTACAGAAGACTGAGCAAATATTAGCAGACTGGGCCTGGGGACAAAATTCCTGAGATTTGAGAGTTCTGTTGGGAGATCATGAGTGAGACTTGACCTACCAATAATGTTACTACTTAATGTCGCTATTTATTCTGCTCTTCAGTTTTGCCCTCCTATGAATTTACAACATAAGTACACATCAGGCAGCATGCCACAAAGTTAACCATCCTTTTACTGAAAAGTTCCAGGAGGGGTAGCCATGTTAGTCTAAGTCAGTAAAAATAGAAAAGAGTCCTGTGGTACTTTTAAAGAGTAACGCATTTATTTATCACACGAGCGAAATCCTATTTGGAAACCATTTTCAAGTGTCTGACAAAGTGGGATTTCACCCACAAAAGCTTTAGCAATAAATAAACTTGTTACTCTTCGAATGTGCCTTTCTCGTTTTACAGTTGTTGTACTTCATTGTGAATTCCTGTAATGTTGTCTGTCTTGCACTGGATAGTGTGATCCCAGTAATGCTGTATTTTTGGTTTGGACTCGCTCTTTCCTGTAAGAGTGGGCTTATTTAGTTTTTGCTGCTAAATCCTCTCTGCTTTGTTTCCCCAGAAGGGGGATTGGGAGTCTGGCAGGAGCTAAGGGCAGGGTGGCAGGAATACTGCAGGAGGCTTCTCTGCTTTGTTTTGAGTTCACTTTGCTGTCCTCTCTTTGGCTATTTGCTGGGGAGGCAGAAGGCAGGCTGTCTGGCTGGGTCAGCCAGTTTGGTGTGACCCTGCTCACAGCTCTGCACTGGCAGCCCCAGCCAGCCTGCCTACTTGCCTCATGAGCTCCCCAACTTCCCCTACCTGGGTTGCATACGCCTAGAAGCTGGGAGAGGGTCAGAGACTTTTTAATGGGGGACTTCAATTACCCTGACATCTGCTGGGAGGCCAATACAGCTGTGAATGGGCAATCCAGGAGATTTTTAGAGAGTGTTGGGGACAACTTTCTAGTACAAATGCTAGAGGAACCAACTAGGGGCCTTGCACTGCTCGACTTGCTGCTCACAAACAGGGAAGAATTGATCAGGGACGTAGAGGTAAATGGCAAGCTAGGCAGTAGTGACCATGACATGGTTGAGTTCAGGATGCTGATTAAAGGAAGGAAGGAAAGAAGCAAAACAAAAACCCTGGACTTCAAAACAGCAGATTTTGGCTCCCTCAGGGAACTGATGGGCAGGATCCCTTGGGAAGCTAATCTGAAGGGGAAAGGAGTCCAAGAGATTTGGCTATATTTTAAAAAAACTCTGCTAAGGGCACAGGAATTTGCCATTCCAATTAGGAGAAAGAACAAACATGTGAGGCAGCCAGAATGGCTTAGCAGAGAACTCTGCTCTGAGCTTAAACATAAAAAGGAAGCTTATAGGAAGTGGAAGCTTGGTCAGATGACCAAGGAGACATATAAAGATATTGCTAGGGACTGCAGGGATAAAATCAGAAAGGCCAAAGGACAAATGGAGTTGCGGCTAGCGAGGGATGTAAAAGATAACAAGAAGGGGTTCTACAAGTATATTAGTAACAAAAAGAGGATCAGGGATGGTGTAGGCCCCTTGCTGAATAGGGCAGGCATCCTTGTGACAGAGGATGTGGAAAAAGCTGAAGTGCTCAATGCATTTTTTTCTTCAGTTTTCACAGGCAGGGTCAGCTCCCAGCCCACTACCATGGGTGTGGCAGATTGGAGAGAAGAGAGGCCCTTGGTGATGGAAGGTCAGGTTAGGGACTGCTTAAAGAAGCTGCAAGTGCACAAGTCCATGGGGCCGGACGAACTGCATCCAAGGGTGCTAAGGGAATTGGCCGACGAAATAGCCGCACTGCTGGCCATTATCTTTCAAAACTCATGGAGAACGGGGGAGGTGCCAGAAGACTGGAAAAAAGCAAATGTAGTGCCTATTTTCAAGAAAGGGAAAAAGGAGGATCCAGGGAATTACAGACCAGTCAGCCTCACCTCAATCCCTGGAAAAATTATGGAGCAGATTCTCAAAGAATCCATCCTCACACACTTAGAGGAAAATAAAGTGATCAGGAACAGTCAGCACGGATTTACCAAGGGTAAATCATGCCTGACCAATCTCATTTCCTTCTATGAGCAGATGACTGGTTTTCTGGATGTGGGAAGCACCGTTGATGTGATATACCTTGATTTTAGCAAGGCTTTTGATACAGTTTCCCACAGCATTCTCACTGGCAAATTAAGGAAGTACGGGTTGGATAGGTGGACTATAAGGTGGATAGAGAACTGGCTAGATCAACGGTTTCAGCGTGTAGGAATCAATGGTTCCATGTCTTAATAGCAACCGGTCACGAGTGGTGTGCCCCAGGGGTCGGTCCTGGGGCTGGTTCTGTTCAACATTTTCATCAATGATCTGGATGATGGAATAGACTGCATTCTCAGTAAGTTTGTGGATGACACCAAGCTGGGAGGACCAGTAGACACGTTGGAGGGCAAGGACAGGATTCAGGGAGACCTAGATAAATTGGAACAGTGGGCCAATAGAAACCTTATGAGATTCAATAAGGATAAGTGTAAAATCCTGCATTTGGGACCAAAAAACCCTATGCACTGCTACAGGCTGGGAAACATTCAGCTAAGTAGCAGCAGTGTAGTAAAGGACCTGGGGTTCATGGTGGATGGGAAGCTGGATATGAGTCAGCAGTGTGCTCTTGCTGCCAAAAAGGCCAATGGCATACTGGGCTGCATCAGAAGAAGTGTTACCAGCAGATCAAGGGATGTGATCCTTCCCCTCTATTCTGCACTGGTGAGGCCACATCTAGAATACTGTGTTCAGTTTTGGGCTCCCCACTACAAAAAGGACAGGGACATGCTAGAGGGAGTTCAGAGGAGGGCAACCAAAATGATTAAAGGGCTGGAGCACAAGCCCTATGAGGAAAGACTGGAAGCATTAGGGTTATTTAGTCTGCAGAAGAGAAGATTGAGGGGGGATTTATAGCAACCTTCAACTACTTGAAGGGATGCTCTAAGGAAGATGGAGCTCGACTGTTCTCGGTAGTAACGGAGGACAGAACGAGGAGCAATGGTCTCAAGTTGCGGTTAGGGAGGTTGAGGCTGGATATTAGGAAAAACTTTTTTACCAGGAGAGTGGTGAGGTCTTGGAATGAGCTGCCGAGGGACGTGGTGGAGTCTCCATCTTTAGAGGTGTTTAAGGCCCAGCTGGACAAAACCACGACTGGGATGGTTTAGTGGGAGTGGTCCTGCCTCTGGCAGGGGGTTGGACTAGATGACCTATGAGGTCCCTTCCAACCCTAGGATTCTATGATTCTATGATAGGTGGTCCATGGGGGGAAAAGAAAAGAGAATGTAATAATAATAATAGAATCCTATGTATCTCATATGCATCATACTTGCTGTTACATTATTATTCACAATGTAATTTGCTTCACCAACATCCTTGTGTAACACCAGTTCCACCAGTGCTTGATTGTGCTTCAAGTGATGAATAGCTGTAGCCCAGCATAGGTAAGATATGGTCTGTGTTGCATGTAAGGGAAGTTATCAACTGCAAGACGACTCTCTAGTTGTGGATGGCTGTCTAGCAAACTCACATAACAAATATTGGTAGAAAAAATCTTTTGCCATCTGTCTTGAAAGACATGTGCCCTGTGTTTTGTGTCATGAAACAACAGGAAGTCCTTGTTAGTTTTCCAGTCCATCAACAACTTATCATCATCATCCGAATAGTGTACCCCCCACCCAGAGTGATGGCTGGTGAAATCTCCAATGAATATTGCTGGATGATGGAGTGTCCCATGCGCACTTGGTAACTTGTAGTACATAGGCAATCCTAAAGCCACCAACCTGGACTGCATCCTAAAAACTGAAAGAAGAGAGTGGAATATCTTGGAGTAACTGGAAGGAAGAGGTGCCCAGTATAGCTGAAAGTGAGAACTTGAGTCTTGATACCTAGTATAACAGGCCAAATGTAAGATCTAAGACCTGAAACAGTTAACCCTGGCCATTAAAAAAGTAAAGCGAGCAGGAGTCAGGCTGCGAACCTTCCTGAAAGTTCACAAAACCCAGCACAAACATGCACATTCCTAAAAGAAGCACTAAGTACAGAGCATTCATGAGTACGTTCCAGAAAGGTACCAGAACGTTCCAATGCTTCAGATATAGCAAGGGCATATTGATCCTTCAAAATGATCTGGCAGATAAAGATGTTTTAACCAAACCATTCATTATAAGATAAATAGTCTTATCTTACCACATCGCAAGGTCAATGCACAACTTGTTTATATCAGAGTATAAAAAAACGGTCTCAAAGGGAGTGTGTTGGTCTGGCAGAGTGAGGAATGGAAAGTACTACATACCATTCTTTGAGCTGCGCCATTGTCCTGAGAAAACAGGTATTACGTGTACTTGTAGTGCAAATAGGGTGATTTTCACTATGCTCAACTGGCAAATAAACCTGGCTTGGTGCCTTCATTACTGAAACTGATCTCTTATCTTATTACATAATTTGATCATGGTTTGGTTTCTCAGTTATCTGCACAGAGCTAAACTGACATGCACACAGAGAGGACACACAAGCAACCAATGACTAACAACATTGGTGACCCCAACCACTAATCTGGTAAGGAAACAAGCTGTCCGCTGGAGAAAATCACCTGAATTACCTCGAGTCTATAGCACAGCACTGCTCTCTCTCACAGTGGCCATGCTGAGAGTGTGCCTGCCAACCAGTCGTTTAGAACCTTATTATTCCAGAGAAGAATATGATCATGTCTTCCCATTGGCTGAAAAGAGTCATGTGATAAGTCCCACATTTTTTTCTCATTGGTTGCCTACATTATGCCTAGCTACAGTCTAGCGCAGTGGCACCTCGTCCAGTGTGCGGTGAGAATCCCCAGGGTGGTTCCCCAGAGCCAGAGCCGTGGGTGGCTGCCCTGTGTAGGGTTATCAGACACCTGGTAAAAGGAACACATGTCCTCCTTTTTGCCTTTACGTCCTCCATCCAGCAGGCGTTATTGAAAAAGTTGATTTTGTCCGGCTTTTTGCAGGACTCCAGGGCAACAACTAGTCTGAACTAAAAATCACAGCTAGATTGAACTAAAAGCTAGTTCCAACTAAAAAATGCAGTTATTTTGAACTAATCGCTTAGTTTGAATTTATTTAATTTGAACTAGCACGGCTACATCGTGCTGGTTTGAATTAAAGGTCGAACTCAGTTAGAACTAAGCACTAAGTTTAAACTAACCATTCAAATTAACTAGCTCGAAAGCTTAGTTCAAACTAAAATTTGTTTTGGTTCAAGCTAGGCAAAGCCTAGTGTAGACAGGGACCAAATCAATCCAGATTAAGCCTCCTTAATCCAGACTAATTTGTTAGTGTAGACATAGCCCAATGCACATTGAGCACTGGGCCTTTTCTTCTTAACACAGAGTCCAAGTTGGCTGGCATTGGACAGTTACATCTGGGCTTGGGCACTCAGGTAAAAAAAAAAACCTGATTCTCAGAGATTCTGAGTACCTGGAACTCCCACTGAACTCAGTGGCTGCGTGGTGTCAGGATCCCACGGCAGTCATTTCAGCTCTTACTTCATTGACAGCAGTAGAAGTCCAGAGTCTTGCTGCAGGAAAGAAGCCACAAAGATCCTTTCCATACAAGCTCTATTAAGACACCTAGTCGTTACATCAATAAATCCCCCCACCCCAATTCCTGGCTTACCTCAGTTTTTATAATGCATTGTCAGCTGCTTGAAGATAGCAAACTTACCGAATCGGAGCAAAATAAATCTATTTTTTCTCCCGCAGAAGCTCATGCAATAAATAAAGTTGTTTGTTTTTAAAAGAGCCACCAGGATCCTTGTTTGTTTCATAAAATCAAGGTTCCTTTAAATATCCTAGAGTCTTTCCTATATGGGGAGCTGTTAGGCTGGCGCAACAACCAGGGATTAAATATTATGTTGGAACATGCACATTGACTGCATGCTTCCCAGTTCACGGCTGCCTCTCCAGCCTCCAAGCCAGAGGACAAGGCCCCACACTGTCACAGTGAGAGGAGGCCTTTGGTTTTGATACTTTTGTAACTAGTTAAGTAATAAGAACATACATAAAAATCAAAGGAGTCATAGGCTTTTACAGGCAGACCTAAATATCTATCTTCTAACACATAGCACCACTGATAAGAGCTACCGGTGGGGTTGCAAAGCTGTAGTCTCAGTTAGCAGCAATCTCCTTTACTGCACTGTATTAAACTGCAATTCAATCTGGATTTTCAGAAGTGCTCCTGAGTCCGGTGCATTTATTTTGGGGGGTCTGAGTTGGGGCATTGAAGAGTGGGACATTAATGAGCACTTGCAACCTTTGCTGCTGTTCTTTCCGTCTGCAACCTGTGTTGCTCTTTTTCTTTGGTTTCTGTTTTTATTTGACTCCTGATACCTTGTGATGTTTTTCTGTGCAGACATGGCCTGGTCACACAGCTTACTTAGACACAATAGATACGTTCATCGTAAGATCCTTTAATGCTCTGAGAGGTATGGCTAAGGTGCCTTTAAATAAAGGTCTATTGCACACAGCACCACCTTGTGACTGAACAGTGCAACACAGATTAACTTTTTGTTAGTATATTCACAAAACTGCAAAAAGAACAAGGAGTGGTGTGGCACTTACAGACTAACAGATTTATTTTTTGCATGAGCTTTCGTGGGAGAAAACTCCACTTTGTCACTCCTGACATTGTTTAAAACTGTTAAGTGCTGAATGGCGCTTGGTTTGTGTTAACCCCTTTGACTCTCTGGGCCCATATACTCCATCTACATTAAAATAACTCTAGGGGATCTCGTACTGATGCTCCTGCCTGTCTGGGAGTGCGAAAGGGGTTCACAGGTCAGCCATCACCACTCCAAGATGGGTGGGTTTGTGGCACAGGGGCAGAGGCCCCAGATGGGCTTAAACCAGGTTTGGAGAACACAGTAAACTCTCCCTGAGACCATGTCTACACAATGGGGACTGTAGTGCCATAGTGACTATAGCAAAATAAACATGTAGTCTATAAAGAAGCAATCTACTGGTACTTCTAAAGACTAACAAATTTATTTATTGCATGAGCTTCCATGCCAGAAAATCCCACTTCGTTAGAGGCTTGAAGATGGAGAACTTTCAAGTGTCTGACAAAGCGCAATTTTGTCCCACGAAAGTTCATGCAATAAATACATTTGTTAGTCTTTAGAAGTGCCACTAGACTCCTTGTTTGTTTTCTGAACTAAAGTGACATGGCTACGCCTTGGGAACTTGTCAACATGTAGTCTATACACAGCCTATGGCATAAGCCAGCGTCTTTCCACCAGCTCTCTGTGGTGGTAGCTAGACTGATGGAAGTGTTCTCCACCAAGTGTAAAATTGGCATAGATACAATGCCCAGTGGTGTGGATTTTTCTCACCCCGGAGGGCTGTAGCTAGGTCAGCCTCAACTGTAAGTGCAGGTGAGAGATGAATCAGAAGAGCTGCACCACAGGAATTAAACATTTCATATACTGGCGCTGCAACAAAGGAAAAGAAACAACCCTTTGCATTAGCACCCATCCATCAGATAGTGCAATGAGTCCACCTGGGCTTCTTTCTGTCAGGCCCAGTCTACTCTAGATAAGATTCGCTGATATTGCTATGCTGGCTACCCCCCAGTGGAGACCCAGTTGATAATGGCATAGCCGATACCAGTTTTGTGAACGAAATCACTTCTACTGCCTAAACAGGCTTCTTTGGTCGTATAACAGTGTCTCCGTTATGGCTTTTCCTGGGTGTTAAACTCTTGTAATGTATCATACCTCTAATTGACATTATAATATCAGCAAAAGTTTCCAGAGCAGACCTGGCCTTTGAGAATTGAGCTTTTGTTGCTAGGAAATTTCCCATATAAATCACTAAAGAAATTGCTTCAGCTCCATGCCCCCACAGATCATGTGTTGGCACATGGAGGGGGGGAGCTTGGGTTACGCTCATCAGCCATTAAGTTGATCACACTGTTGTTCTACCACCTGGTCGCTCTCATTGGAGCATGGCTAGCTTCAGCATCCACCAGTGAAGACAAATCTTTCTGTGTCTCAGGTCCCCCTCTGCTCTGCCGCCAGGGGTGATGTGAAGCTAAAAACATTTAAAATTGTCCAGTGCTAAGATACTGTGTTAATGGGGCCATGAAAGTACTTAAGAGAAAACCACACATAGCATGCTCCTGTAAGGATTCATATGCTTTTTATTATAAAGGTGTGACTTTTTGCAGCAGTCTGTTCTTCATGCAAGTAGAAGAGAGGTCTTGCTGCATCACCAGCTCAAGGTTTTGGGTCAGCTCCTGGCTGTCAGAGTCCTAGGCATGTTCTAATCCCTCTCTCTGCAGCATTTCATTATGTGATGGTAGCAGGTGGCAATTTCAATTTCATTGTAATAGCAGCCATCAAATCGGCACACTCCATCTCTGTTTCTGCACCTGAGAGCATCCTGATCCATGCCTTTGCCTGCATATAGAGCAAACTGCTTTGTCAGCATCTAGGCTGTGTTTACTACTAGTTTGGAAACAGCATGAATATAGTCATGTCTCTGGTAGCATAACGGTCACATCTTTGAATTGGCTATGTTGGCAGCCATGTTTGACAGTGACTAGTTTTAGAGCACGAAGTTGTGACACTGTTTAGTAAAGACGCAGTTAATGCGTGGGTGGCCCCTGGACGCACCCTGTGGCACCTGGTTCATTTCTTTCATCTTGTTCTGTAATTAAGACCTTAAATTTCTAAAATTCTTGCAAAGCAACCCAGTACAAATGAAAGAAAAGAGTCCAGATGACCAGAGAAATTAAAGAATGCATTTGATCAATTTAGAAAATAAAGCAAAATGTTTGCAGTTTTCAGAAACTGTCTAAGAATCCAGATCGAAAAACAGGTGAAAGGAAGAGACTCAAATATTACACTTCTATCTATCTAGCTAGCTAGCTAGCTAAATTTTATATCCCACCCATCATATAAGTATCTTAGGGTCAGATTTTTAAAGGTGTTCAGGCACCTAAAGATGAAGATAGGAACCTAGTAGGATTTCCAAAAGAACCTGGGTACCTAACTCCAACTAAAAGGAAAGACAGTAAGCATGTAGGCACTTTAGAAAATCCAATGAAACTTCTATCTCCATCTTTAGGCAACAGAACACCTTTAAAAGTCTGGCTCTTAGCGCCTTATAAAATTCAATAATCTATGTGAATGATCTTCTCATAGACCATAGTTTTGCTTCTCTCTCTCAGCCCCAAAACAAAAAGGAATTGGATAGAACTTCATTTCTCTCTTCATCTCCTTTTCTTTCTCTTTCTTTCAGAGTTTCTGATTCCATGGTCCTCCAGTCAGAGTTGATGATGACACAGCAAACACCTACAGCAGCCTAAGTCATCAGTTGTAGGCGAAACAGAAAGATGGGCTGGAGTATGTTTGCAAATATTTATAATGTTAAATTTTTGCTAGGCTTGACTCTGTAACTGTGACAATTTCCAGTCCGTAAGCAATGAAAATTCAGAGGAGAGCAAACACAGTAACATCAAATATTCTTTAGGTATTGCCAAAATGTTTCGGAATAATTGTTCTCCATTATTCACCTACTCTGGGAGGGAAAAAATAATTATTTCAGGGGAAATAGACTGTAACCTGCTACCAGCAACATACTGCAGAGAGTGTTAGTAAATTGTAGCTACCAAAGTGTCCTCCAGCTCAAGGACACACTAATATAGCATATGAAAAGAATCCTGGTAGCAATGGACCATTTCACAAGGCTTTGTAACCTGTAAGCTGTTTGATCAAACAGAAACAGGCACTGCTAAACAAATGTCATTTCTGATGTTACATGAGCCACAAGAGCCATATGTGGCAAGGAAACCAGATTATAGTTCAGTGTTTGACAGACTCAAAAGACACTCTGGGCTTGTGAGTGATGCATGCAAATAAAAATGTAATATTTGTTGATGCCAATGTGAACTGAAACTGCTGTCTGCCTCTACCGTTTGTCTATGAGCACTAAGGCAGTTCAACTCTTTGTCCCCTTTTAGTGGTCATACCACTTACAACATGTATAACTTTGCTACTGTTTCCAAGCCCATAACGTGTTTATCTCAGCCAATAGACACTCATGCTTTTTAGATCCATAAGTTCCCAGGCTGCATTCCTGCAGATGATCCATCAATGAGCATTATTATATTTACATCTTACCTGGAGCGGCCAGGACGATCCAAAGGAGAGCCACAAAGAGATGGTAAAAGAGCCTCATGACTGAATGGCAGCTGGGGTTTTACAGTAACTGGAAGGCACAGATGTGGAGACAAACTGATATAAGAAGAGCCACCCAGTGGAGACCCAGTATGACCCTAAGAACAGATGGGCTAAATGTACCCCAACTCACGACTGTTATAATCTGTGCCTCCAAGGAATTGTGCAATATGACACTGGAAAACTATCAACTTACTGGTTATTAATACTCTGGAAAGATGTATGTACAGTCAACCACATTGTAGTCAGATGAGCTAGGCATGTCGGGGAAATTGATAAGCAGTTTTTCTCCGGATGAAAGGGAAGAAGCCAGGGAGTGCTGACCCACCCCTCCTACCCTGAGAAAGAATATCATGACACTTCTTGTTCTGGTAAGTGGCAAACGGTTCATTTGTAACAGAGGTAGTAAGAAGAGACAATTTGCATTGTAAAAATCTCCAGAGAGGGCAAAGACAGCGTGGTGTCCCCAGGCAGCAGGGGAACCAACTTTATTTGGGGCTACGTTTATGTTTTTCCATTGCTGGCAAAGGAAGATAGGTGAGCCAACTACCTTGAACAAAGCCTATAGCTTGTTAACGTAGGTCTTAGCCAATTGAAAGCTTATTTTTACTTTTGTTTGTCTGTGACCCTTTCCTTTTTTAATGCTTCTGCTTGAACTCACGTGAAACCTCTTTAGTCAACAGTTTTTTAATTGACCGAACGTGTTTGACCTTTTTATCTGAACCAGCAATTAAAGTATAATCTGGCAGGCTCCAGAACCTTCCTAATCTGTGAGCCCCCTTCCCGTATTGTGCGGGCGCCCTTCATGCATCTTACTGTGGCATGTTCCAACCGATTTCTCCAGATTCTGGAATCTGGGACCTGGAACCACGGCCATTCCTAGGGCTGTGGGCCCCATGCAAATCACCGTCTGTGGACCCCCAGCATTCGGGGGGTGGGACTGGCCAGTCCAGGGGAGGGGCAGACCCCTGCGCTGCCCCCCCCGCAAGCGGGGACCGGGCAAGTGGCCAAAAGGGCAGCCCGGTGCAGCGCTGCTGGTCTGCCCCCCCACCACGTGCACTGCTCTGGGCTCCGTGCTGGAGCAGTGAGGAGGGGGCAGGAGGCAGGGTGGCCGGGACAGGGGGGGCAGCAATATCGGCTCCGCGCTGCCTCCCGCCCTCTCCTTGCTGCTCCAGCACCAAGCCCAGAGCAGCATGCGTGGTGGGGACGGTCGGACCGGCAGCGCTGCACTGGGCTGCCCTTCTGGCCACTCACCCAGTCCCTGGCATGTGGGGGGCAGTGGTGCAGCTGTGCAGGGCACCCCAAAGCACAGGGCCCCCCAAAGTGCAGGGCTCTGGGTGGCCACCCCAGTCGCCCTACCCTAGGGATGGCCCTGCCTGGAACTTTGGCCCATCAGATTTGTGGGGCCCGGGAATGGTGTTTCTAGGCATTCCCAAGTACTTTAACCCCTGATCTAAAGCAACCCGGTGCTTTGATTGTACTAAAAGGACTGTTAACTCCAGTCAACACAACAAGCTGCTGTTTTTTTGTCTCTTTAAAGGAACAGCGAATGTAACAACTTGAGTGACTGTTCCTGGAGATGCCTGGGCACTGCAGGGGACCAGTCTGGGGACAATTCAGAATTGGGAGGTGTTGAGAACAGTCAGCAAACAGTAATTTATGGTGGATGCTGGCATGTGACCTGCATGAATGCCTGCTAGCTGTTAGCATCTCAGCTGCAATGCACAGGAACAGAGCATCTGAGGAACCCAGAGTTGCAGAGTAGGTGGTAACACAATCCCTTGCTGATCTGGGTTGAATCCCACATTGTATGAAGGCAAGTGGGCCTAGTAAATGACTGGAACTTCATTTACCTGGTAGCACCTTTTTAATGTTGTTCTAAACCTGTTGTTGCCCACAACAGATATGTCCAGCTCATTCAGTAGTTGTCAAAGAGAAGAAGAAAATCGTCTCTTATGATTGGCTGTACTCAGTCATGTGATAACCTTGGAATTTTTCTATTGTTTATTTCCTCTGAGGTCAACAATACTGAATTCTGGAGTGAGGTTAGCCAATGATATTGTCCTTCTTAAAGGATAAATCCTGTTTGTTGACTCTCATCTGCAACTAATCAGGATTTATCCTTTTGCATATATAATTTCTAACCAATCATTGAGCAGTTGCTATTATAGAGCCAGTTGGACTTTCCTTTCTGGCCACATATCAAACTCCTATGAGGGTAATCCAGGCTTTGGGTATGCAGTCACTGGGTGTTTTAAGCTTGCCTGGGGCTAAACAAGCCACAACATTGTGTCTTCCCTGGACTTCTTTGACATATTTCCTAGGTCCAGCTCTCAGCTAACTCCTCCCAGAAATGCCCACCTGCTTCCAGAACTCCATGGGTCCATGGTGTTACTATCACCAGATACATAAAATAGATGTGAAACATTTAGCACACCTAGAGAGACACTTGGCACAGAGTCCAACATTTTAATGTGCTTTCACTCAGTCATGTAAAGCACAAGAGAGGACACACCACACAAAATAATAAACCATCCTGAATCACAATGTCCCTCACTAGCTCCCCCTTTTCTTATGTTTCTGGAGGGAACCATCTGTCTCCGGGATGGCCAGCACACTCCCTGTCATCATGCTAACTTTTGCGTGCTGAGTCCCTTCTCCTTCATGGACTGGAGAAAATGGCCCATGGGCAGAGCATCTTCTGCTCTTTCAAAACAATCAGTCCATTGTCAGAAGAGTCCCTAGTTCAGACTCCAGCCAGGTCACAGACTTCCCAGTCAGGTCACTGTTGCCAAGGCAAACCTCCCTCCTGCTAAACCTGTTCTTCTAGGCAGAGACTTGTCTCCACACGGTCTGCAGTGAACAGGTTTCCAGGTTTGGGTACTTAAAGCCGTCTCCCCTCTATCAACAGCCTGTATCACCATCTGTTGTGACTTCAGCCCAACATGGACAACAGATAAGGACAACAGAAAGCATATTCAACATTCAGTTTGATAAAAAAATACCTACATGTTATAATCTCATGCAGAATTCATGTATGACATAGCCAGATCCCCAAATTGCCTCTGCTGTATCAATAGCTCCTCCTCAATAGGTTCATCCAAGGCAAAATCTTACTACCCAATCCTTCAATAAACCTGTAACCTAAAACTGAGTCACTGAAGTCTTCAAATAATCACTTGAAGACATTAAGGTACAGAGACGCCACTAGCAACTGACTCATGCCCCATGCTACAGAGGAAGGCAAAAAAACAAACAAACCCTGAACAAACTGAGTCCTATGCCAATCTACCCTGGGGAAAATTCCTTCCTGACCCCAAATATGGTGATCAGTTAAACCCTGAGCATGTGGGCAAGACTCATCAGCCAGCCACTTGGAAAGAATTACACTCAGAATCCGCCCCATCTAGCTTCCATTACAATTCCTTTGGACATATTTACCATTAGTAGTCAAAGATCAGCCAACTGCCAAATTAGGCTGTTCCATCATACAATCCCCTTTATAAACTTTTCAGCTCAGTTTTGAAACTGGCTAGATTTTCTGACACCTGATGAAACTTTTCCAAGTATGAAACAATCCACTGGTTGTCTTTTCTTTCAATGAAAACGAAGTTGTTTATTCTTGGTCTTGGTTAACATTAACCTTTCTGGACAATAAATGTTGGTGTTTATCACAAACGAAGCCAGAGGGCTGAGTCTTTGGTTGGTGTAACATGCCATCGCTTCATTTGAGCCAGTTCTCAGATGGTGCAAAATGATGGAGTCCTATTGACTTCACCTGAGCTGTGAGACTATGCAGAAGCTGACTATCTGATGTAGTTTCTATGTAGTATGGACAAAAGGTCGTCTCTTCAAAGTTAAGGTTACAAGCAGCTTCTTTAGAAACACTGCATTTCCTGAGCAGCATTATGTTGCCTGATTTCTGGAGGTTTAGCAATTTGAATGTTATAGATCTGCCATAGATCGGATCAGAAGATAATAAGGTCCTAGTCCTGGAATCAGGTTACAGAAGATTTTTTACAAGGATGTCTGGGCTGTTCAGTGGGAATGATCACTGATAGCTGAATCTGTATAATTTTATAAGCTTTTATTAAAATGACATAGAATGATAAACAAATAAATGAGTCAAAGAAAATGAATACTCCAAAAGATAATGATCACAATTAGAGTATTGTTCTAAGGTATAGATGATATCTAGCTCCACTGTATGCTTTGAATTAATATACTCACACTCTTCCCTGATCACCTGATTGAGAGAGAGGACCAGTGGCATAGCGATGAGGGGAGATACAGGAGCAATCAAGCCCCCTAGTGCCAGGCTGCAGCGGGGTGCCAGGGCCAGGGGCTGCAAGACATGGGGTGGTGTGGGGTGCCTGGGGAAACATAAATGTGGACTTGGCCTCTGAGCACCAGTGGTTGCCTGACACCCTCACCAGGCCACTGGAGATGTCCAGTTCATGGAGTGGTGGAGAGCTAGGCAATGCTTGAGAGCTAAGAGCTATAAGGCTAAGACAGCTAATACTAAGAGCAAAGATTCTAACAAACATGAACTAAAAAGAAGCAAAAGAAGAAATAGCTGATGATTGCCTCCAAGTAACCTATTATTTAAAAGTGCTTTGTCTCTCTGTCTAGCTCAGAAAAGCTTCCTTTCCATCTAGTTAAATCTCCTTGAAAGCTCATGTGCTGACTGTATTTGAAGGGAATAATGTTGTAACATAGCAAAGTTATTAATTCTTTTTGAGGCCTAATCTTGGTTCTCTGGATTTGAATGGTATTTATGGCCAGAATGGTCGATGCATGTTTATTGACTGATTGCAGTGGGGGCAAGTTGTGTACAGAAAACTGTATTAAAATTGTGTCACTTTAAATGATCTTGGAGTACCTGGTCCTGCTTGCAAGCTTGGAAATGTTCTAGGGAAGTGTGTGATCACAGTCAATCTGCAGCCAGCCAGACGAGAGTAAATAGGCTGATGTAGCAGAGGGGAGCAGTTGTCTAGCAGCTGAAGGGTAGCTGAGCGCCCGCACTCCCCCTACTGGCCAGAAGAGGGCCGGCAGAGGGGCCAAGGCTGGAACCAAAGGGTGGGTTCTGGGAGCAGGAGGACTATAAAAAGGGATGGACTAGGCAGCCATGGTGGGAACCTAGAGGGGAGTGGTTGCCATTCCTGATGGACCTCTCTTCTCAGAGGCCAGAGAGGACTGACAGGCAACTGGACTCCTCACCCTGCAAGAGGTGGAGAAAACTCCCCCAAGGGAGGATCTTGATGAGCTTCCCTCTGCAGAGAGCCTGAGCCCTGGGGACCAGCCAGATGCTGGGGATGACCTGGATGAGCTCCCCTCTGCTGGGGAAGACAGTGAACCAGCTCTCCTGGACTTGTGTGACCTGGCAGAGTTGCCGTCGGCTGAGGAGGCTGAGTTCCCTGCCTTGCCACCCGAAGACTGAGGGCTTGATGGGAATGCCCTGGGGATCCTACCCGGAGGACTGTGAGGATGGTGTACCCCAGGCATTGTGGGAAGAGGCAAAGGAAGTAGCCCAGGGGCAGAAGTGAGTCAGTGTGTTTTGGCAGGAGCCCCGCTGACCTAGTGGCACTCGTCATTGCCACTGTTAGGGCCCTGGGCTGGAACGCAGTGGAGCGGGTGGGCCTGTGTTCCCCTTCCCTCCCCTGCTACCAGCCGAGCCACGGTTTGTTTGCCTTGCCCCTGCTGGCGTTGAAGGCCTGACCTTTGTACCTATTTGTTTGCCTTGCTCCTGCCAGGGTTGAAGGCCTGACCTTTGTACCTATTTGTTTGCCTTACCCCTGCCGGGGTTGAAGGCCTGAACCCTGTAACTGTGTTGTTTGCCTTACCCCTACTGGGGTTGAAGACTTCGAACTCCAGACGACGCTGACCTCACCCCTGTCGAGGTGAGGAGCTGGCTACAGCTGAGTTGTGCATCTCTGTTCTAGGGAGCAGCCTATTTTGTCTCCCTTTGTTCTGGGGGTTTTGTCTGTTATCGTTCTGAATACCAAGAAATAAAGTTGTGTAACATTGTCACCCTTCTGTAGGAGTATTTATGCTTCTAACTTCTCTGTTCGTGAGCCATGAGAGATAAGACAGAACTGTGTGCTCCCTGTGGGCTTTTCTATTATTTTCTGTAGCAGATTTAAAAATAAAACATAATAGCCCTTCTTTAGCATTCAGCTAGCTGTTTTCTCCCTTAGCGTAAAGTGAGAAAGGCCTGTCTTTTTGGCAGTATAGGAGGAGGACTCCAGCAGACCTGCCTAGATTGATATAGTGAGAAAAATAAACACATGATTTTATGTAGCAAATTTTAAAGACCCAAAAGAGGTACCTCCTGATAGCAAGGGACTTAGGTGTAATACACAGAAGATGAAAGCTCTCATGATTTCCAAACTGTCAAATCAGAGAGGAATTTCCTCATTGGGATATCATTCATAGTTAGGTGCACTACTGCCTCCACGTGAATTTCTCAGCTTTCTCAAGTTATGGTTGGAAATGAGCCAGTTATGGTTCCTGAATTCTCTTCCTGACTCTGGTGCTGATGGAAGTCAGACCAGTGGTTCCCCGCTTTTTCAATAACATGACACACTTCAATGAAGCAAACAATTCTGTGGTACACCAACTTTCTTTAGCTCGATTGCTCATAAATGTCACATTTACTAGCATTTACTATCGTGACAGTCTTACCAGAGTGGTTTGCAACATAATGCATACAACGAGCTAAAGAAGGGTAAAATATATTAATATTTCAAATTCAATGGAAAAAAAGACACGTCATCTCAGTTTTGCTCTTTGGCCACCTGTGGTTTAGAATGTTCATGTTTTAGAATCGAGAGATGGAGGCCTCGCTTTAATTTGATGATTAATTGTCACAAATTTGGAGATGCAATTTTGGTTGGATACAATATTGTTTACCATGAACCAGCGTTCGGTTTACACTGATTTTCATTACCTTTGCATGAAAGTCCATGGCACACCTGGACAGTTCTCACAGCACACCAGTGTACCACAACCCACCAGTTCAAAGCTACTGGCCCAGGTGTATCTCCTTCAATTTTTCAACAATCAACAAATTCATCCAAAGCAGAGAACTTGGTGGTGATGCAGGATTTCAACTATACAGACATCTGTTGGGAAAACACTGTAAGTCACAAATTATCCAACAAGTTCTTGGAATGTATTGGAGACAATTATTTATTTCAAAAGGTGGAGAAAGCTACTAGAGAAGAGGACTTTCTCAACTTGATTTTTGACACACAGATGAACTGGTTGAAAATTTGAACGTAGAAGGTAATTTTGGTGAAAGTGATCATGACATGGTAGGGTTCATGATTCTAAGGAATGGGAGAAGAGAGAACACAAAAATAAAGATGATGGTTTTCAAGAAGGTACATTTTAGCACACTCAGAGAGTTGGGAGGCAGGATTCATAGGAAGCATTTCTAAGAGGAAAAACAACTGAAGACAGTTGACAGTTTTTCAAAGAGACAGTATTAAGGGCACAAGAAAATACTATTCCAATGCACAGGAAGATAGGAATTATTGCAAAAGATCACCTTTGCATAACCAGGAGATTTTCAATCATCTGAAAATGAAGAAAGAGTCTGACAAAAAGTAGAAACTTAGACAAATCATGAAGGGTGACTATAAAAAAAGTAAAACAGTTATACAAAGGAAAAATCAGAAAGGCCAAGGCGCAAACTGAGATCAAAATAGCAGAAGGCATAAACAACGAGAGTCCAGTGGCACCTTATAGACTAACAGATTTCTTCAGGCATAAGCTTTCATGGGCTCCAACACACTTCATCAGATGCATGAAGTGGAAACTACAGCTGAGAGGTATATATCAGGAGTGGCCAAACTGCGACTCAGGAGCCGCATGTGGCTCTTAAATGAAAAAGTGTGACTCGTGGAAGAAAGTCAGCAACCTCTTGCGAACAGGGGACTGCAAACAGGGGAGTTTGCGAGGGAGTTTGAGGAGGAGTTTGGTGAGGCCAAGATGGTGAAGAGGAGCCGTACTGCTGGTGCCAGCGCCCCTGCTGTTTCCTTTGCCTCTGTTTGTAGCCAGACAGACTGTCTGTCCATGGATATCTCCACCCAGACCCTGGTGTGGAATTGCAGGGAGTGTGGCCTTCATTTTCCTGCCACTGATGATCAGGCTAGGGAGATGAGCCTATGTGATAGGTGCCTTCTGGTGGTATCTCTTAGCAAACAGGTAGGAGAGTTACAGGAGGAGGTGTCACGACTCAGGTGTATCTGTGCCCTGGAAAAGTTCCTTGACAGTGTCCACGATGAGACCTGCAAGGAGGAGGTCCCTATCCCGGTGCCAAGGGCTACTGCCACAGCTCTGGAGACAGATGGGATGTCTATGGCAGAGGAAAGACACTGGCAGCTGGGCACCTCTGGCAGCAGACAGTGCTCCATGCCTGCTCACATCCCACCATCCATTGTGGTGAGGAACCGTTATGCGGTGCTGGACACACTAAAGGAGGTAGAGGAGATGCCATCCACCCCAAAGGCTGGGCAGATCACAGCCACCTCACCTAAGAGGAAACGTAGGGTTGTGGTGATTGGCGACTCCCTCCTGAGAGGAACGGAGGCACCCATCTGTTGCCCTGACAAGGCCTCTAGAGAGGCATGCTGCCTGCCAAGTGCCCGTATCCGTGATGTAACGGAGGGATTGTCTAAAGTAATCCACCCCTCAGATTACTACCCCATGCTTCTTATCCATGTGGGTACCAATGATACTGTGAGGGGTGATCCTCAGCAGATCAAAGGTGACTTCAGGGCTCTGGGAGTGAGCGTGAAGGAGTTTGGAGCACAGGTGGTGTTCTCCTCGATCCTTCCAGTCAAGGCTAGAGGCCTGAGGAGAGACAGATTCATCCTAGAGGTGAACGCCTGGCTGTGAAGATGGTGTGGTCAGGAGGGATTTGGCTTCCTTGACCATGGAGTCCTGTTTCAGGACAGAGGATTGATAGGCAGAGATGGCCTTCACCTGTCCAGGAAGGAAAAAGCGTGTTTGGGCACAGACTGGCTAACCTAGTGAGGAGGGCTTTAAACTAGGTCCAACGGGGAAAGGAGACCAAAGCCCACAGGTAAGTAACAATGTGGGTGATCTGGGGGAAGGGATGGAACTTGGGGGGTGCTGGGACTGTATCAATAGCAATAAAAGAGAAGGTAGTTGGAATATGGGGGGCAAATCAAATAAATGTCTTAAGTGCTCTACTGAAGCCCCAATATGTGAGGAGAGTGGGGGAGGAGAACTCCAAGAAAAAATGCAAGGAGGTTTATGTAATAGAATTGGAAATCAACATGACAAAGTAGGGCAATCGACCGGGTATCTTAGGTGCCTGTACACTAATGCGAGGAGCCTGGGAAATAAGCAAGAAGAATTGGTAATACTAGCACAGACAAGAAGCTATGATATCATAGGAATAACAGAGACGTGGTGGGATAGTCTGCATGACTGGAGCTCTGCCATGGTTGGGTATAAACTGTTCAGGAAGGACAGGCAGGGAAGAAGAGGGGGAGGAGTAGCACTATATGTAAAAGAGCTCTATGACTGCTCAGAGCTCTGTTATGGAAGTGAAAGCGTGCCAATAGAAAGTCTGTGGGTTACACTGAGAGGGGAAAGCAACAAGGGGGATGTTGTGGTGGGTGTCTGCTATAGACCACCAGACCAGAAGCAGGAGGTGGATGAGGTGTTCTATGGACAACTAGCGGAAGCTTCTAGATCACAGGCCCTGGTGCTGATGGGGGACTTCAATTAGCCTGACATCTGCTGGGAGACCGATACAGCAGTGCATGGGCAATCCAGAAAATTTTTAGAGAATGTTGGGGACAACTTTCTAGTACAAATGCTAGAGGAACCAACTAGGGATCTTGCACCGCTCGACCTGCTGCTCACAGACAGGGAAGAATTGATCAGGGACGTAGAGGTAAATGGCAAGCTAGGCAGTAGTGACCATGACATGGTTGAGTTCAGGATGCTGATTAAAGGAAGGAAGGAAAGAAGCAAAACAAAAACCTTGAACTTCAAAACAGCAGATTTTGGCTCCCTCAGGGAACTGATGGGCAGGATTCCTTGGGACAATGTTCCCTCTAAGCTGCGCTAGCGCGCTGTGGTGCAGCCCACCACAGCCGCCAGCGCAGCGAAAGCTGCCGGCAGCGCACTGCCGGCAGCCTCCACAGAACTCCTCTGGGGCTGGGAGTTTTGAAAACTCCCGCCCAGAGAAGCTCCAATGGAGCATGCCCAGAAAATCTGGGCATGCACTGTAGAGCTCCTCTGGCCCGGGAGTTATGGCTGGGCCCTCTGGCTCCAGTCCAGCTCCAAGGTAAGTGTGTGGGGGGCCGAGCGGGAGCAGGGAGGCGAGCGGGGGGCGAGCGGGAGGGGGGGCTGTCAGGAAGGGGGGCGAGCGGGGGGGCTGTCAGGAGCAGTGAGGGGGCGAGTGGGGGGGGCTGT
>ML682105.1:5166023-5188422 GCA_007922195.1 Podocnemis expansa
AGTGGGAGTGGTCCTGCCTCTGGCAGGGGGTTGGACTAGATGACCTATTAGGTCCCTTCCAACCCTAGGATTCTATGATTCTATAAGTATATGGCCATATGACTCAGTGTGGCTCTTGAAGGTTTAATAATCAACCTGTGTAGCTCTTGAGTGCCATAAGTTTGGCCACCCCTGGTATATATACACATGCCAGGATGGAGGAGGGCAAGTGTTAGCAAAGTCAGATCAGATGGCAGATGGGGCCCATTCACACTAGTTGATCAAAGGGAGAGAATGTGCGAACAGATCAATCACTTTTTGTAATGTGCTAACCATACCAAGTCCTTATTCAGACCCAATCTGATCATCTCAAGCTTGCAAATTATCTCCAAGTCAGCAGTTTCACACTGAACTTTCTTTGTTGAAGTATGGCACCTTCAAGTCTGCCACTGAGTGTCCATGGAGATTGAAGTGTTCTCCTAGTGGTTTATGGATATTGCCATTTTGATGTCCAATTTGTGTCCATTTATCCCTTTGCACAAGGCAGTCCAGTTCGGCCAATGTAGATGGCAGAGGGGCATTGCTGGCACATGATGGCATATACCACATTAGTGGATGTGCAGGTGAATGACCCCCTGATGGTATGGCTAATATGGTTGGGACCTGTGATGGTATCACTGGAGTTGATGTGCGAGCAGAGTTGGTGAAGTCATTTGTTGCAAGTATAGGTGCCTGGGTTATTGTTCTTCTATGGTGTTCAGTTGCTGGTGAGTATTTGCTTTAAGTTGGAGGGCTGTCTGTAAGCCAGGATAGACCTGCCTCCCTGGGCTTGAGGGAGTGAAGGATCATCTTCTAGGATATGTTGTAGATCCTTAATGATGTGCTGGAGAGATTTTAGATGGGGGCTGTAGGTGATGGCCAGTGGTGTTCTGTTGTTTTCTTTGTCAGGTCTGTCCTTTAGTAGGTGGCTCCTGGGTACCTGTCTGGCTCTGTCAATTGTGAAAGGGTAACAAAAAAACTTTAAAATACATTAAAATAAGAGAAGTCATTGGAGTCATTGGCTGTTATCTTTGAAGATTCATGGAAGACAGGAGAGATCCCAGAGGACTGTAAAAGAGCAAATATAGTGCCCATTTTTAAAAAGGGAAATAAGAACAACCCAGGGAATTATAGACCAATCAGCTTAACCTCTGTACCAGGAAAAGTAATGAAGCAAATAATTAAGGAAGCCATTAGCAGGCAGCTAGGAGAGAATAAGATACTAAGTGATAGTTAGCATGGATTTGTCAAGAACAAATCATGTCAAACCAACCTGATAGCTTTCTATGATGAGTTAACAAGCCTTGTGGATAGAGGGGAAGTGGTAGATGTGGTGTATCTAGACTTTAGTGAGGCTTTTGATATAGTCTTGCATCACCTTCTCATTAACAAACTTAGGAAATACAGCATGGATGGAGGTACATTAAAATGGGTGGAACATTGGTTGGATAACCATGTCTAGAGTGTAGTTATCAATGATTCACAATCATGCTGGAAGGGCATAATGAGCAGGGTACCACAGAGATTGGTTCTGGGTCCATTTCGGTTCAATATTTTCATCAATGATTTAGATCGGGGTTCCCAACCTTTTGAAGGCCAGGGACCCCTTTTCAAAAAAACAAAAATTCTGCAGCCCCTGAAGGAATCCATGGGGCGGGTGTCGCATGGGGGGCACTGGAGGAATCTGGCAGGGCCACATTGGTTTCTGGCCCTGGCACCACAGATCAACAGGGCTGTGGTGGAGAGCACTGGAGGAATCCAGCAGGGCCACAGCAGGGTCCAGCCCGACACCATGGAGCAGCAAGTCCATGGCAGGGGATGCCAGAGGAATCTGGCAGGGCCGCAGCAGGGCCATGGCAGGGGTCACTGCCAGTGGGATCCAGCAGAAGTCACCCTAGCCCCTCTCTAACCCCCACCCTACCACTGGCTTCCCCCTCTGCCCCAGGAAGACCCCCCTCTCCACACCCTTTCCCTGCCTGCTGGTCCCAGAACCTGACTCCGTCCACCCAGGGGCACCTTACCTGGCTGCTGGAGCTAGGAGCAGCCATGCTGCAGACTGCTTTTCCTGCCCTGAGCACGATCTGATCATGCTTAGGGTGGTGGAGAAGTTTTTAAAACTCCCAGCCTGGGGCAGAGCAGCTCCCTGTCATTGTCTGGCTCCTGGCTCCCCCAGCTCCTGGCTCCCTTGGCTCCTGCCACTGGTGTCATCCATCCCCAGCTCCCATCCTGTCCGCAGACCTCTTTAAGTGGCTCTGCAGCCCCCCAATACTATTACAATGATCCCCGTGCCAGCCAGGGGTGATGACGGCTCCCCCCACTCCTGGCCTTCTGCAACCGGCCAGGGGTGATTCTGGCTCCCTGCACCCCTGGCCACCTGGAGGCGACCAGGAGTGATGCTGGGTCCCCCAGCCTTCAGCTCTTTGCCAGAGGCAGGAGCCGGATTGGGCTCCCAGTGGGATCCAGTCATGCCAGGGGCAGGGAAGGGGGCGGGCCCTGCCCTGAGAAGTCGACTTAAATGCTTAAGTCAACTTCCAGGGCAGGAGTTATTAAGTCGACTGAAGCAATTGCTTAAGTCGACTTAATAATTTCTAAATATAGACTGGGCTTAATTTAGGCCCATAGTGTAGACATAGCCAGGGTGATTAACCACTGGAATAAGTTGCCTAGGCAGGCTGTGGAATTTCCATCACTGGAAGCACTTAAAAGCAGGTTAGACAAAAACATGTCAGGGATAATTTAAGAGGGTATTTGGGCCTGCCATGAACGTAGGGGACTGGACTTGATGACCTCTCATGGTCCCTTCCAGTTTTTATAATTCTATGAATGTTTCTAATCCACTGGGAGGAAAAAAAAAAAGACACTTCATCTCATTTTGTCCTTTGACCAACTGTGTTGAGAATGTTCATGTTTTAGCACCGAAAGACTGATACCTCGCTTTTAATTTGATGATTAATTTTCACAAGTTTTATGAGTTGTAATTTTGATTGGAGAGAACATTAAGATGAAAAAATGTATGTTTGATATTATCTTTATACAAAAATTTACAGCACATTTGGACAGTTCTCATGCTGTCTGTTAGTTTAACATACGCTATGCTCCCTCCTAACCATTGACACACCTCTTGTAGTTGGGAAAGATGCGACTGATACCTATTCAGTACCGCAAAGGAGAGAATCTGTCACTATAATGAATTTTATGCCTCTGGGCACAACCATAGGAGTTGTATGCCGGACTCCATGGAGCAACAGTATGGGAGGAGGGCAGTCATTGTTATACTTTTCTGTAATATAATAAACTGGTTACTCCTAGAGATTGAACCAGGTCAGAGGTCTGCACCTGAACATCTTGAACTTTGAGGAAATTTGGCTCCAGATTCAAGCTCAGCACCTTGCGTTCACCTTCTAGCCATTGTAGATGCCCACAAAAATCCACAGTTATGTTTTCTACTAAAGAAATCTGGCTAAGTAGTGAAGGACGAACTCCTTAGGGAAAACCCTGTGACTGAAAATAGAGTTTTCCCCAAGGATGAACATGTCCCTTGCTGTTATAGTGACATTTGCCAGTGTGGAGCCATTGCAAATATCTGAAAACTGGTTTTCACACATTTGATTGTAGTGTATTGATCACTTTATGTCTCCCTATGCAGATCTTGGACTCTGCTGGGACTCAACCCAGCCCCCAAAACTGCATACGCTTTCAATCACTAGTCACATTCACTTTGGCTTCGGCTTCTGGTTGGTCTTCTGGCCACTCTTCAATGCTGTAAGCACAATCCAGAAGTAGTGGATCAACTCTGTGATGCAATGTCCTAAATCTGAAATTTTACAGTTAAATTTATTTGTAAATGGAAAAGCTATGCCTCTAAAATTGGAAAGCACTTTTTGCATATTTAAGGCAATGACAGGCACTAGGGAAGGGGAAGAGGAGCATCCAGGACATGTCAGACAAATGGGAATGTATTAACAAAGGAAACACAGCAGACAAAACGGCCATGAATTTCTGTACTGAAATCAGACACTAATCAAAGCCGCATCTTAAACAGAGGCCATCTTCAAACTTGTGTGCCCACAGCTAGACACCTAAACCCATATTTAGGTGCAGAAATAAGAGTCGCATCCAAAATTCATCAACATCAATTGGAAAGTGACTTTATGTCATTCACAACTCCCTTGGAAGTCAAGATTGGACCTTTTCTGGTCAATGCTTCGTATTTCACTGGGACCTCAAGCCCTTTCCAATGTACAGGTGTTTTTACATCTTTCCTGGAGCAGACAGGAAAACCACAGAGAGAAGAACAAACAGCTCTAAATAGATAGATAGATAGATTGCTGGCCTACCTCAACTTCAGACTACATTATGACCAGAAATGGTAGGCACTCAGAAAATCCAGATCTGGATTTCTGATATAAGAGATTAGATATAACAATTATATCTTTGAGCCCATTTGTAAAATCTGGATCTGGATACAGAATGAGGTGCCAAAGACTCCTGAATTTCATGGAGACCCTGCATGTGGAACTATCTTTAAGTTGACTAGGACTGTATCAGAGAAAAATACACAGCACAGTCATAGCAATGAGTTTTGTTTGATATTAAAGTGGAAATAGCAATAGACGGCATCTAAGAGAGAAAGGCACAATGAGTTCCTAGGTCCCACTAGTCCTTCTTGTCCCCTTGGAGGCTCTGAGTCTCAGCTAGCTGTTTGTTTGCTCTCAGGTCTGCAGGTTCTTTATTTCTTCCTTCTGCAGCAGTGCCATCTGCTCAAGGGGCAGGTCCCAATTTTCTTCTCATTCAGATAGCAGAAATCTTCCCTGCACTTGCCCTGCTTCCTCTTGCAAGTAAATGAATCTATCAGTTTTAAAAGGTGCCCGCCTCCTGTAAAGAGATGAGGTTTGTTTTTTATTTGCAGGTCCAAGGTGATAGGAGTTGGGATTATTAGCTAACAGCTATCCAGAAGGAAACATCTCGCCCAGGAATGCTGGCAAGAATAGAAGTTAATGATTCTGAATTAAGGCTTCAGTCTAGTTACTGAGCGGGGAAATAGGCACCTGGAGAAAAAAGTGGATGTGAATTTCTTAGGCTTCCCATTTCTACTTGCAACCATACAGCATTTCCCCGGCTGTTAACATGGGCTGAGGAGATGGGAGCAATGGGTAGAGCCCCGGGCTGGGTTCCAGTCTGTGTCCTAACCGTGTCCTGTACAAACCCTACCATCTCTCTCTGCAGCCTCCTTTGCAAAGCGCTTTGAGATTTGTGAAGAAAAAGGGCTACATAAGGCTGCTCCAGAGTCAGTGGATAAACCCAGTAGATAGATCTAAGAGCTAGGCCCTGATTCCGTGTTGGTTTTCTCACTCGCCAAAGTTTACATCTCACCTGGAGACGCCAGGAGCAGCAGCAGAAAGCAGACAGGGAAGATCAGAGGCAGGATGTTCATTGCTGAGAGTTGGTTGGTCTCTCTTGTCTGGGGAGGGAATACAAGATGGATAGTAAAGCTGCTTACAGGCAGGATTTTCAAAAGTGGCTTCCCATAGAATTTATGTTCCTAAATCCCTTATGGACTTTTGAAATATCACTGGTGATGATCACATACACAGGTCCAGCTCCTGTCACACTAAATGGCAAATCTCTCCTTGACTTTAATGGAAGCAGGGTTGGGACCAGAGTCCATATTCCATAGAGTTGCCTGGTAGAGATCACGAGATCCGAGCATAGCTGAGTTCATCTCTGATGTTTCCTTGAGCCCTCTAACGCCACTCACAGTACAAACCATTCAACATTTCTCATTACAGATAGGAAGAAAACCTGCCTCACAATTGGATGAAAAGAGTCATGTGATGTATTGGGACGTTTCTGTGACGTACCTCATCAGAGCTGACTAATGATGTCATCCACACAACTTTGCCTCCTATCTGGCTGCTCTGCCACAGACACCAACCATCCCAGAACTCATGAGCCAGCAACTGGGCTCATTTCAAATCAAAAGTTATGTGTCAGAAATGTAGGGCTACCGTGGAGATAACAGTGAAGGACTTCACACTATCTCTGACTTCATAATTCAGTTAATATCCAGATTCATTCTCCCTCAAGGTCCATAATTTCTTAGCTTGTGTTGTTAATAGTTTTTCAGATCATTAAATGCACAGGATAAAGGAACCCTGACTATTCATGGGATTTCCAGTGTTACAGGGTTTGTTTTTTTTTCTGTTACAGGAAGCTCATGAGGGAACAAGTAGAAAGGTTATCACGGATACAGAGTATTTTGGTTCCTCACATGGTCTGTTTGTGTAGTCCCCTGTGGCGGGACTTTGTGTGATTTTTTATGGGGTCAAAGGGTACGCCTACACTGGAGCCTTAAGTCGACTTAACCCTCCTTAAGTTGACTTAAGGAAAGCCCTATCCACACTGGGCTTTTATTAAGTCAACTTAATAACTCCAGCCCTTAAAGGCGACTTAAACATTAAAGTTCACTGTATTAATTCGACTTAATGCGTTGTAGATAGGATCATCTACAATAGGCTTTGCTAAGTCAACTTAATAAAGTTGACTTAACAGAGCCCTCCAGTGTGGATGTAGCCTTTAAGTAGACTTTGTTAAGTTGACTTAAAGTCAAGCTTGTGAATTGACTTAACTGACCCTTCAAGTGTCGAGATAGCCAAAGAGATGCAGGCAGGTGATGACATCGTTAAGACTGCCCTGGAGTATTAAAGGAAGGGCTCCTACAGGAGCAGTCCTGTCCCCTGTCTGACAGCACTTCAGGCAGGTGGAGTGGCCAGAATATCTGGCCACACACTTAGAAAGATGCCTGGTGCCCAGCTGTGGGAGGAAAATGCCCAGAAAACAGTCCCAGTGGAATTGCCTGGCCAGGTGACATAAGGATGTCTAGGCCACATTGCAGCACTGGGGTGCACAGCTGACACTGTCATGGTGCATGGGACAGATAGCACACGACTCTGGCACAGGGCATTGCCTGAGTGGGGACAAACAAGTGGGGGTGTAGGAGTTGGAGGGACAAGCACAGCCTGCTTGATTTGACCATCATGCAGTGGAAGCAAATGCAGTCCCTCTGAATTAGGCAGATGCCCTCACTGTGAAGAAGTGGATTTGAAAAGTAGAGCAAGAGGGTCTCTGTGTGGGTTATTGTGGAAGTCTGGGTGCTGGATGAAGACCCCAAGCTGTCCAAGAGGCAACATGGGCCAGTGGATAGATCACTGGACTAGAACTCAGCTGACCTCTGTGTGGAAGAGTAGGAAATGTATTTATTATTAGGTGTTGTGAGTTGAGCAAAACCTCCTTACAGGTTATATTAAACCCTCAGTGAGACTGATGGGTGTGAACACACACTTCAATTAATATAGATGTAAAGATAAGCCAACCACAAGCTCCCACCACCAAAGAGAAAAGGCATTGGAAGTCCACGCAGAAGCTTTTCCAGTGAGTAGCTCCATGGGTTTTGCTCAGTATTGTTTTGGCAGGTGTGTGTGGGGCAAAGGCAAAAAGCAGTTCCAAAAGAGTAGCCATGTAGTCTAGTCCAGCAAAACAAATAAGGAGCCTGAAGGCACTTTTAAAGACTAACAAATTTGTGTATCACATGAGCTTTTGTGGGAGAAAATCCTACTTCATCAGACACTTGAAGATGGGAAATCTGAAGATGGCTCCCATTCTGTAAGTTCCCCATCTTAGACACATCTGACGAAGTGGCATTTTCTCCCATGAAAACTCATGCGATATACAAATTTGTTAGTCTTTAAAAGTGCCATTAGACTCCTTGTTTGTTAAGCAGTAGCATAGTGTGATCTGCTGAAACCTAGAGAAAAGGTTTTTGGGTTTGTTGGTTAGAGAATCCAGAGAGGCTTGGAGCTGCAAGATGAAAGCTCGGAGCCCAGCAGAATCACATGGCTCCAGGTGTGTGATCAACTAGTTGGCAGTATAAGTACTTATACCCCATGATGACCTGAAACGATGAGCTCTTAGGTTCTCTTTTGGCTCCTGACTCCTGGTTATGACTGGTGCCTTGCCTCCTGACCACACCTCCAGTTCTGCCCTCTGATTCTTTCTCTGCCAGCTTCGATCACTAATTTGTTATGCCACATTCTCCATTACCTTACACTGGTATAGATCAGGAGTAACTTTCCTGGAGTCATTGGAGGGATTTCCACTGCTGTAAAATGAGAGAAGAATCAGCCCCAATGAACCTGGGTGTTCATTAACATAAATATAAGGATTGCAGCTGCAGGTACGTTCTTAGTATGTTGGATTTTTAAAATGAGAACGTCCGGACATCACTAAAATCTTGGTTACCAATTTCTTAAGCACAGCTGTTGGGTTTTTTTTCCCCTAGAAAACTCATACTATAAAAGGGACGTGCTATTAAAAGTGAAGGTAATTAATTATTGGAACAATTTATCACAGGTCGTGGTGGGTTCTCCATCACTGGGAATTTTTATACCACGATTGGCTTGTTTTTAAAGATACACTGTAGTTCAAACACGAGTTGTTTCATGGAAGTTCTCTGGCCCTTACTACACAGGCGATCAGATTAGATGGTCACAATCTGACCTTGAAAAATGTGCCTCTGTAAGTCCAGGAGAAAAAAGCAGTTACTTCTGCACAGCCAGCTAGAAAGCAGGAATGTGTTTGTGCCTCCAAGAAGCTAATGAGCAAACCACAGCACTGAACTCTGTTCAGGCCAGTTGGAGATATTCATATGTGCAGTCTGATTGTCTAATAATGCTCTCAAGAGTAGCCGGGTGTATTGTAATCAAACAATGGGGAGGAGGAGTCTAGAATTGTCACATGATTCTGTTCAACCAATCAGAAGACAGGGTTTTATTGTTCTCTGTAACAAGACGGTTTCAAACAAGCGGGTGGCAGTGGTCCGGTGGGTCGCTGCTGTGGGCACAGCTACTGCGAGAGATCAGTACTGTGCTGTAGGCACCAGGTAAATGGAGTCCAGTGGATCTATGTTTTCTCTCTCAATACCACAAGCTTTGCTAGGAAATCTCTCTGTGAATTCAGGGGCTCTTTGTCTATCTTTTAAGAAACTCACTGTCATTCTCTCTTCTGTTTCTCTTTTCAGCATCTATTTGGGGGAATCACCTGTTGCCAACTGAGCCTTTGATTTGAAGCAAGTTTGAAGGGCGTTGAGTTGTAAGTACCGTAACTGCGTTCCTTCGTACCTGCTCCCTTCATTAGGATGGTTTGAGAGCACCCACAGATATGCTAAGAACTCCTGATCCCAGGAGATTACAACCAGTCTGGGGACAGAGCAGTCAATGGTGACAAAGAGCAGGGAGGGCTGTTGGCAGGAGGTTAGGGGATACTGCTGTATGCCTGTGGGGCTGCTCGGTTTGGGCCTTGGTGTTGCTGCAATTTGGGAATGGGGAAAGTGTTGGCCTTCCTATGAAATAGGAAGCATAAAGATAGAGATGATGACAATCATGAATTGTTGTTGTGGGCATCAAGGTGGAAACTAAGAAGGGTAAATAAAAAGATGATTCTTGTTCTTATTATTTTTATTATCAGAACATCTAGGAGTTCAAGTCATGGACCTTGACCCCTTTATGGCTCACGGGGCCATTAGCAGATTTCCTAATATCTTGCTCTTCACTGGGCAAACTGTCAAAATTTGGAGATCTGTGATCACCTTTCAAAGAACTCATTCCATCCATCCATCTAGTTCTCCACATACACACTCATCTGTCTGCCTGTGTGTTTTTTATACCACACCTATGGACATGGTATCTGAGGGCCAGTTTTCTCTTTATATCTCCAGTTTTCTTTGATCCCAGCTGACCTCAGACCATGAGGATTCTCTACCTTCTGCTTGCTGTCCTCTCTGGGATCATCCTGGCCATGGCAGGTAAAATGTAACCATCGGAGCAATGCCATACTCAGTTATTTTGGTTCCCAAATGTTTCAGTTTCTGAGGACAGAGGGGCAAAGAGGGTTTGCTTTGCAGGAAGTCAGTCCTCATGATTTTCACGTTGAATTTCAGGTTGGGGTAGCAAATTAAAGTGAATCACAGAGAGAATTCAGGGAGTGAAACCTAACCCCATTCAAGACAATGGCAAAATTCCCATTCACTTAAATGGAGTCAGGATTTCATCTTGAACGCTTAGTCCGGTTTTGAGTGATAATCATGCAACGTTGCATGGTTTCCACCCAGCGACACAATTTCCTCCCAAAAGTTTTGGGTAGGGACTGAAGGAAGGAAGGAACTTGAAAATCAGTCCTTGGCTCACCCAGAACCAGAGTCATGAGTCTATCCAAGTTCAAAGTGTGAACTAGGATCTGAGCTTCCCCAAAGTTTAAGAGAAATATGAGGCTCATGAGCTGTTGTGTTCAGTGCCCAAGGTCACCCAGCAGCTCCGTGGAAACGCTGACTCCTAATCTAGTGGCCTGTCTACTGGGAGAGTCCTGCCTCTGGTTTAAGTTTCTTCCTGTCTGTTCTTTTTCCAGAAGGGTAGCTGTGTTAGTCTATTTAGCATCTGAAGAAGTGGGTCGTAACCCACAAAAATAGCCATTTTAGTCTACATAGAATCTGAAGTGGGGCCCAGGGGAGTCTGGGGGACCCCCCCATCGAGGTTGTGCTCTGCCTGGTGGTGGGGCACCTAACCCCGAGCTGGCTAGTCTGGAGCGACCCACCCAGCCTGGGGACAGGGCAGGAAGTCCGAAGTGGGCAGGGGAGCAGAAGCCAGTCAGAGCTGGATTTTTGGGGTGCTGGAGGATCCTCTTTAGGCCAGGGCCCAGAGCTGCAACCCCTATAGCCCCTGCCTTAATCTAACCCTGGTAACCCACAAAAGCTTCTATTTTAATAAATGTGTTAATCTTTTTAATTGCCACAAGACATCTTATTTGTTTTCCTGTTTGTCTTGGCCCTTCTTAAGAAATATTTGATTTGTGGTCAGCTCCAAAGCCTCTAAGTCAGTTGAAAGACTTCAGTGGACTTTGGACCAGGCTGTCTTTAGAGCCCGTGTCAAATTAAGTCTTTCCCCACCATCAGTGGGCTATCTCCTCTTGTCCTTTGACCACATATGGAAACAGAGGTCTGAAAACACAGCTCTCTTCTTTGCACAGCTGATGGTCAGCGGGAGACTCGATATCTCAACCACTGCCTACAGAGAGGCGGGACATGCCGATATGATGACTGCGAGGATGGTGAAGAGCAGATTGGGACCTGCTATCATCATACCATGGTGTGCTGCCGGGATTAGGAAGTGATTCTGTCCTGAAGGATGCCATTTCAGGATGCACAACAGCCACTGAAAGCTGTGTTCTTCTTATTCCATTAAAAATAAATGTTTTTTTTTTTTTCAAAAATGAACTACATTGCATTTTCTTAATGACAATAGTAATTAATATTACAGGGACATGTATGATTTTCTCTTATTCGTCTCCATAGAGATCATAGGTCTTATTCTGGTCTTGTAAAGTGGCCTTAGTGTACCTGGACATATGTGTGACTCCCATTCTGGAGCTCTTTTTCACTGGCAGAGGGGTGTAAAGCAGTCACAGTGAAAATGAGAGTCAGACCCCTACATTTAAGCAACCTCTTCTATCGTAGGTATTTGTCTGGTCCCCATTGCTATGGTATCTGAGCATCTCACAAGATGGAATGTGTTTATTCTCACAACATACTCTTCTGGCAGAAACAGGCCTGTACCCCCTTTAGAGAGCTGGAGCACAAGAAGGAGAGGGGCTGTCTACACTGCAATCAGAGTTGTGATTGTAGCTCGTGTAGACATACCAGAGCCTGTGTTGAAGCAGTTAGCTCAAATAACAAGAGCAGTAGGGGTATGCACAAAGAGGAGCAAGCAGAGGCAAGGGGTCCATCAATAACTGACCAGACCACAGAAATCCTTTGGCACCAGTAGTGGCAGGCAGACGGGGAATAGTAGTGAAGCCACGGCAGCATAGGCTCACCTGTATATCCAGGCTCCCAGGTGGGCTTGTATTTGCCTGGCTAGCCCAGGTTACTGCAGCTTTGTTGTTTTTGGTACTCCAGCTAGCTAGAGTCAGTCTATGCATGCTCCAGTCACAGTGTAGACATTCCCAGAGCAACCCAGAAAGTCTGTAGCAGAGCGGCGACTTGAACACAGGCTGTTGCAATCCTAAATTAGCACCCTATGTCCACTGAGCCCAGAAAACTAACAGAAATACACATAGGAGGAACCTGACTCTTCCTTTGTGACATGGTCAACACAACAGCAATTTACACAACCCAGTCATGTTTACATGTCCACACTGAACCTATGGCCCACCTGTGTTTGTACCAGTGCATCCTGGAAAAATCTGGTCCACTATCCCAACTTGCCTCAGCAGAGGATCCCTGCTTCAGAAATGGCAAGGAGGAAGGTGTAGTAGTCAAAAAGGTCCTTTCTTGAACTCCCCTATCGTGCACCCTGCATGCAAGAGCTGGGAGTGGTTCAAATATTCATGGGCAGAGAAGAGGTTTTGGCTCCCCATGTCAACAAATGACTCAATCTTCTGCTTTACATTGGCCCCAAACTTGATCTCCTGATCCATGACTTTCTTCTTCAAGATTGACTCCAGTTTTTGCTGCCTCATGGAGGTATCCACAGGTCTCTTGGTGGCAGAGGTGGGGCCACTGCTGAGGATGGCTTCCAGAAAGTAGCAGGTATTTGGCTCTGCACTCGAGTGACAGTTTGACTGTCTGGCTTTTTGGTACCCCTGCCACAGCTCCTTGATTTTTTGAATGGCCCTGCAGTGTGTCCTGTTCACAGTCCTTCTCCACCATTAAACGAGAAATCTGATTGCAGGTTTCATAGTTCCTTCAGCTGGAGTGGAGATGGACCTGAACAGCCTCCTCTCCCCAAATGCTGATCAGATGAGCAACTCTGGTGTGCTCTGAACAGGAGAGCATTTGGTGCATGGAGCCACCACGGTCAGCTGGGAAAATAAAAAGTGAGCCCTCCACACTGACCAAACAGGAAATGAAATTTCAAAAATTTCTGGAACGTTTAAATGGGAAGGGCAGATGGCTTGAGGACAGCGGAGTTCAAATTGATGGCCAAAGCCATCAGGATGGGCATTGTGGGGCACTTCCTGAGGCCATTTACCATGACATAACAAAGCACAGTGTCGCTTTGTCACTAAAAGTTTGGTGTGAAAATTTCTACTTCTCTTGTCAAGGTGGTTTTATTGTGTTGCAAAATCAAAGGAGCTGGCTCAGTGGTGAGGGGCTGAGTGCAGTGTGTATACCTCTATAGTTTTGGTGCAAGAAGCTGACTTTGGTTGAGAAAAGGCTCCAGTGTAGACCAGGCCTAACTCCAAGTTAGTTTGGTCTTGTATACACTACATGGTTTTGTTGACAAAACAGTGGAGGTGTACATGTGGCAATACTTCCATTAAAGACTCCTGCATGATAAAACCACCTTGAAATAATAAAATCCTCTTGACAAGAGCCATAGAGCCTTCTGTAATATAGTTGCACACTTCATTGCTTATCTTGCACTAAATGGCCTCCAGGAGGTAAACCACAATGCCAGCCTTGATCACTCCAATCACCATTTCGAATTCTGCTGCCCTTCGGCCAGCTACACAGACATGCACCCTCCTGTTTCAAATCCCAGGAAGTTTTGCAATTGCTTTTCCACTTTGCTGAGTTTGAAATGCTTACATCCATACTGTGCAGCTGAGCATGCTGGCTCCACACAGCAAATGCTCTCTTATCTGGCTTATGTGTGACGGAGCGGATCTCCTTGGTTTGGGGGCAAAGGAGGGGCCATGGGTCTGGGTGGAGAAATCACAGTAGGGAGCTGGGGGAGAGAATCACAGGGACCTCCCTATGTTCCCCCACACTTCTGTGTATCTTCTGGGGCTGCAACAATACCCTAAGGCACTCCACCCCGTGGGAGATTAAATGCAGTGACAGCCATGCATATATAGGGCCTTATGAAATCTGTGTTGAGGAGAACATGGGTGCAGGGAGGTCCCATACTATGCACCAGCCTCTGGCTCAGGAGTGTTCGTTTTAATTTAAAATGTGCTACTTTCTGAGCACACAGAGATATCGTTACTGGTTCATGGTGCAAATAAATCATAGCACGATATGAACAAACCATGCCATGTGAAGCACGCTACTACAACAGCCTTCACTGTGACTCAGTGTTAAAATGCTCCTTCATGGCCTTTCTCAGCCAATCAGGCCCCCCTCTGCCTGTTGAGTTCCTCTTCTAGCCTTGTGCTCATGAAGCACAGCATATCACTGACGGGCAAGGCAGGAGCCAGGCTTTCTGAGAGAGACAGCTGACTTGCAAGTTAAGTTGAAAAGCAACTGGAAACTTAATAAGATGCCCGTGAACAATGAAATTGAAAAACCTGCTTCATGGGACACTGAGCCTGCCTCCATCAGGCCCTGCAAATCCTTCCCAAAACACCGTTGTCAGTTGCAGTGTGGGTTAACAACCCATGATGCATTGCTGCCTGTGTCGAGGCAAGACATGCTATTGTGAACACATCCCACTGCCACAAGGAGCATAGTATGGATGGGCAACAACAGTTTAATTACATCAGTGTTTGTTCATCGACTCAACTTAAGTCAACTTAACTTTGTGGTGTAGACATGGCCTTTGATGCGCTAACTACCTAACTCAAACGCTTGTCTCACACCAGCAGCAGTTGATTGAATAAAAGATATTATTCTCTAACTTGTAATTCATCGAGCAGACCCTTTTGTAGTGTGCTAGCCGTGGGTGAAGGGGAAGATATGCCAGTCACCCTGTCAGGAAAATGGGAAACCCAAGGACTGGTAAAGCAAGAGCAAGCAAAAAGATTTTATTTGTGATGACTTTGTGTGTGTATGTGTTGTTTCCTGCCCTCTGAACTCAGTGCTTCAGTTCTTGCTTTGTGTTCATTAGCACATCATGTTGGGTATTTGTGGCTATGCAGAACCTGCTAATGCATCCCTGCCATTGGGCCTGCTCTTACGTCTTGTTCAAACTGTTGCTGGTTCATGGTTACTAGTTGTTTCAATTGACCACCTACCTGCGTGCTTTGCTTCAGTTTCCTGGTGTTTGGGATTGTTGCTCTGGGGCATTTAAGAACGTAACTGTTCTATTTAGAGTAGCACTACTGGGTCAGAACGACATTAAACATGTATTAATCAGGAAAGCATCCATCTGTAATCACCATATACATAATTCATGCCTTCATCCTCTCTGCACCCAGGACTGCAGCAAGCAGATCTATATAAACACAGAGCCACCTTTTTATAAACCTTGCTTTGAGCCCCACTGGACCCCAGTTAGCTTGCAGCAATGAAGATCATTTGGTTTGTTCTCCTCTTCATATCCCTGGTTGCTCCAGGTAAGACCAAAAATGCCTAAGCTTGTAAAATATGATGTTTGGGAATGATAATGTGATGATCCAAGGATAGACTAAACCCACTTTGTGGGTGAAATATTCTGGAGATGCCAGGATACAGGCAGAATATGGGAGGATGTGTTAGAGAATTCAGAAGCTGGGTTAGCTCACAATTTCTTCTCATCTGACTATTATAGGCTTCTTCCAAGCAGTGCCAAAGGAGTGTGTCCTTGGAAGATATTTGAAGCAGAGTGGGCTGAGTAGTTGGAAATTTAGGATCCATCTGTCCATGGGCAGTAGCATGGAGAAAGTGCATGGAAACAGAAGTAGGAAAAGGGAATGAACTGGGCAGAACTGCCTTTGAGACACAAAGGGACGGGCTCATATCCTGCTATAGATTTGGGATCTTTAAAGTGGCTCTTGAACAACTACGAAGCATTGATACTGTCCTTTAAGAAATAGCTCCAATTCATAGCAAAAATGGTACCATTTGTGAGTGGCTAAGATGTGAATGGTTCTCCAGAGAGTCACATGAGCATCAGAATTGAGAAGTTCCTGAAAACATACACCTTTAACACACTTCTTCTTTGTGCAGGAAATACCCAGATGTCAGAAGTGGACTGCAGACGTACCGGAGCCGTTTGCCGTATTCGAAAGTGCCGTCAAACTGAAGGTCAGAGGGGGTACTGCTACATTCCTATAATTGTGTGCTGTAGACATCGAAGTGGCGACTAAAAGGAAGAAGAATTCCAAAGAGGGTGGCTTGCTGCAAAAGGAGAAATCACCACCATTCTTCTTGAGTTCAGAACAAGCTGGTTTTGAATCATGTCTTTTGAAAAGAAAACATTGTGTCTCTCTGTGATGGTTGTTCTCTCAGTTCTTCACTGCAGAGATTCATCTGTAATCAAGTCAGGTGTCGGCTAATATTTTACCAGCCCTGTATCTGCTTATCACAGCCTGCATGCTCCTGGGACGGGGATTGTGTCTTCTTCTAAGTTCTATGGAGCTGGCCATACTCACTATGGGTATGCCTACACTGGATGCTGTGTTAGTTGACTGAGCAAGGTCGACTTTAAGCCAACTAAAAAACTCCTGTAGACTGCCCAAGTCCACACTGACAGCTGCTAGGTCGACTTAACACTTAAATCGACCTTATTAAGTTGACTTAAGGGCTATGCCTCATCTACGCTGGCTTAAGTCGACTTAATAAGGTCAACCAAAGTGTTAAGTTGACCTTAAGACAGGGGTCTCAAACTCAAATTACCATGAGGGCCACATGAGGACTGGCAGAAGGCCGCATGAGGATTAGTATGTTAGCCCGAGAGGTGCACCACTGAAACCTTTTCATACAACAATATTGCAAATATCCATAATGATAGTGTCATCGTGGGGAGCAGGAAAGAGCTTTAGGGGCCACATGCCTCCCACGGGCCATGTGTTTGAGACCCCCGCCTTAAGAGATAGTGTTATTAAGTTAAGGAAGTGCTTAAATCGACTTAATAAATTCCCATTATGGACAGAGCTTTCCTTAGGTCAACTTAAGGAAGGTTAAGTCAACCTAAGGCTCCAGTGTAGACATACCCTATGTTATTGCTCCCTGGATCTGAGTGACAGCCTGACCAGCTGTTTCCCAAGCCACAGCTATAAAAATGAAGGCATTGGTTCAAGGAAAAAAACTAGGACTCATGTGGCACTTAAAGACTAACAGATTTCTTTTTCGCATGAGCTTTCGTGGGAGAAATATCCTACTTCATCAGATGCTTTGAAGATCTGACAAATTGGGATCCTTCTCCCATGAAAGCTCATGCAAAAAAGAAATCTGTTAGTCTTTAAGTGCCACATGACTCCTTGGGTTTTTTGCTGGACTAGAGTAACACGGCTATCCCTTTGGAAATTGTTTTGCGGTCCAATTTTGAAATTATGTGGGCAGTTTTGCTCCTACAACAAATATCTTTTATCCATCAGAATACCTGATTGTGGGGGCGGTGGGCATCCTTTTGCTTTTACTGCTATTTCCTAGCAAATATTGTTACTAACTAGGGATGATTCACCTCTAACCTGTGAGATAAGCACTGTAACCACTGACATCTGGCTATCATCTGCTACACACACACACCTGCAGTATCATTTCCTCTGTCTCAGAAGGAATAAAACTGAAACCTCACGGAACAGTAATTGTCACGGGATGTGATACTCTGAGACGCTGGATCCCGCCACATCCAGGCCTGTTCTGTTGCTATTAGTCTCTTTAGGCTTCCCACCTCCAGTGAGTTTCAGCTTCCTGTGACTTCAGCTCTCACTTCCTGGGACCGACACAGAAGCATCGTCCCAGCTTCATTACAAAACAAGAGACTCCAAGAGGAATCGTAAATTCTATGTTTAAACAGTAGCAGGAGATAGTCAAGCCAGGCTGGAGGTCCGCCCTTAGTCGTGGCTGTTGTAGCCACAGCACCCCCCGCACACACACACACCTTTTGCTTTCACAGCCTCTGGCATCCAGCAAAAAAACCAAGGAGTTGTGTGGCACTTAAAGGCTATGTTCACACACACGGGGTTATTTTGATACAAGTTGTTTTGATACAAGTTGTATCAAAATAACGCCTTATTTTGAAATAAGTTAATTTGAATTAGCAGTTTGTTAATTAGAATTAAGGAAAAAAGCAGGAATCGAAATAGCATGTTCAGACAACAGTTATTTCGAAACGAGTCACCGTTGTTTCGAAACAACATGTTCAGACGGATTGTTTCGAAACAATCATTTCGAAACAATGTTGTTTTGTCCCCACACTGGGTTTAAGTTGTTTCAAAACACTGGTGCGTCGTGTGAACATGGCCTTTCTTATTTCGAAACAACTTCTGTTGTTTCAAAATAAGACTGCTGTCTGAACACACCCAAAGAGTAACAGATTTATTTTTCGAATGAGCTTTCATGGGAGAAAATCCCACTTCTGAAACACCTCCTTTGCTGAATTTTGGTCAGAAGAGAGCGAATCTTTCATGAAGACGCTAAGTACAGGTTGATGCCATTTGTTTATACAATGGCAGACAACATTTCAATTGATATTAGGGTATATGTAACCCATTACCAGATAGACTGACCATTTCCCAGCATGTCCAGCTCCAAGGCATACAGATGATACAATGCGATCATGCTGAGAACCTAGCTGTACTCATGCAAATCCAGAGCCCATGCAAATAAAGTGCCCCTATATTCAGTTGGCTGAGCAGGGGACAGCCATTTAGACACTCAGACGTTGCTTACACCATGTATGTCCTCATCCCTTTCCTGGGCTGGGCCAGGGTCCTGGGAGCACTGAGCAGAGCTTTAAAGAAGAGCTAGCCTCTCGCTGCAAGAGTACACTGAAAAGAGACAGAGAAACTCTCAACCCTTCTATTTCCACACCCAAAGGAATGGGCATGGACAATGAGCGCTCTGCCACTTTCTGCTCTGCCCCCTTGCTAGATGACTTGGAGACAGAGCAAGACAAACAAGGCAGTAGGAAAAGAAAATCTGACGGAGCAATGCCCAACGAAGAAAGCAAAGAAAAATGTAAAAAGAAATCCCCTGATCCCCGTCATTGAATACGCCAGTTCCACAGTCAGATGCACTCTCAGCCGAACTCGGTTACCTGTAAGCAGGGGAATGGTCTTGCTGGTGTGGGGACCTTTCCTGGCTCATACACTACCCCACTGGAGTTGGTTAGAAAAGCAGCTCAGTCCTTGCTCCCATTTCTTTCCTCAAGAGGCCTGTTGGACCTCGAGGACTCCCTCCCACTCTCCTATGTGACAGATCCTCATAACCCCAACACGGCTGGGTCCAGGGAATCCTGGGGCCTTGACCCCCAACATTTTCACAGTCATTTAGGGCAGGAGCTAAGGTGTCCTCACTCCAGGGTACCTTCTCTGCACGGGACATGTCACTGATTCACTCTGTGATGCATACAGTTCAAAGTAATGCAATTTATCTATCAGTCATCAACAAAAAAAATAAGGAAAATATAGAAAAGGTTAAAGGAAAATACCTACCATCACCCCTGGTCTGAGGGCACCACACAGTGTTTCTGGGGTGTAAGGGACATTCACAGGCTGTTTCACACACAACACAGGCCTCCCGGCTGCACTGCAGTGATGTTGCGGTAACATGCTGACTCTGGCAATGGCCATGCTAGGGGAACGGGACCTTCTCCCCAGCATCACCCTCACCCTATCGTGGTCACAATCTCATTCCCAATCCAGCCATGAGACCACTTGGCTGGTGGTGTGCGTGTGTCCCTGCACTGGACCTTGCCCAGGATCCCCCTTGCGCTTCTCAGCTCCAAATGGCTCCAGCCCCAGCTCCACTCTGCCTCCATGTGGCTGCTGCTTTCTGCTCCCAGTTTAGCTCTGCTCCCCGGGCAGCTTCTCTGCTGCGGCTGGCTGAATTTCTCGGTGCTGCTTTGCTCAGCTCAGCTTCCTGGGCTGCTTCTTGGGCCCCTTTCATTCTGCAGCTTTGGGTCTCCTCAGCTCAGCTCCCTGGCCTGGGCTTCTCCGCTGGCCTCCCAGCTGATGGCTTCTTTGTTTTTAGCTCGGCTCAACTCTCTGCCCAGGCAGCTCCAGCTCACATAAAGTACGGGACACCGCAGCCCTCCTCAGTCCACACTGGCCTGTCGGTCCGGTCATCAGGCTGCCCTTACGCATCCGTCTAACCCCACTGGCCCTGGGGTCTGTCCATTTCAGGATCCTGCTTCCTCATCTACCCTTCCTCCGTCCTTTGGTGCTGAGAGATGGCAACCAAAAAGACCCATGAAGTTTCAGGAAGGGACCAATAGTTCTCTTACATTCAGCCTTCTGTCAGCATCCTGGCCCAAGGACAAGAGATGGTGTAATAGCTTTGGGCTAAACTGTTCAACACTTTCATACACAGATGAGCTCTTAGGAAGTCAGTGGGTCTAATCACATGTGTATTTACCAGGCTGAGTAAGAGCTCTTAGCAACCTTCCCCATTTCAAGAGTGAGTGTGGTGGACGGACACCTAGTTAAAGATGGCCTGAGTGGTCCTATCAAGAAACAGACAGATGTTCATGTGCACTGTGGTTTGTGGCCTGATCTGAAGCCAACTGAAATCAATAGAAAAGCTCTCATTTATTTCAATGGGTGCTCCGTGACTATACTTTCCAGGACATGCCTGAGGAACGTTATGTGCCCTTAGCTTAATTTCATCGTCACAGTGCCTGATCCAAGCCCCCCTGAAATCAGTGGAAAGTGGAACTGGTTGGGGCATTTTTTTCAATTAATTCCCCCCCCCCATGGGAAAATGCAGGTTTCTCAAAAGCAAAACCATCTGTTTGAAAGGGTCAGTTCTGAGGAATTACCTGTTCCAAAGAAACAATTTAAATTAAAAGTTTTGAATTAGGATCTTTTGACATTTTTAAAATTGAAAAGTTCCATCTTTCAGATCCAAATTACCTTTCGTTTCAAATTGCATGTTATTTTATAGTAAAAACAAGCTCTTGAAAAATTAAGATTGAAATAAAAATTAAAACATTTTAAAATTATCACAGTGAAACATTTTATTGACCCAATCCAAAATGGCTTTTGGATATTTTAGGTCATGGCCATTTTCAAGATCTTGACTGTTTATCCTGATTCAGGATGGGAAAAGAAATTGAAATCTCAAACACGCTCAGAGGACAGGAAATCACTCCCTAGCCAACCCAGGTGAAAGGCTCCAATTAACTTCAATGGGCAATGAAACCGACCTTGGAATCTGGCCTCGGTGCGCTCCATCCGTTATTATGACCTGGTGGAACTCAGAATCGATGATAAGTGACAAACTCCGGGTGCTGTGAACGCCTGCAGGCCACTGCCTGTCATTTGTTGCCCTCTTTTTCATATGTAAGCTGTGTCACACAACATTGTTCTTATGGGGTGCAATGTGAATAATGCACCTCTATGGTTCAATTCCTTTTGAGAACAACCTAGGGTGTTTTTTAGAGGGATTAGGAGAAGAAAATATATGTTATATTATTGTTATTAACAGTTTGGCCCATGATCAATAAAGCCAGGCTGCTACTCTTTTTCTTCCTAAGAGCACAGGGCATTTATAAATGCCACTGAATCAAAGTACAAGCAAAAAGCAGTAAGTTCAGTAGCATTCGAGTTCACCTAGCATAGATTCCTCTCTCTATATATCCTGTGGCCTTTAGGCACCTTAGTATAAATAGATGCTTTTCACCTTTGTTATTTAAAGAACTTCACTTCCAATCTCTTTTTTCTCTCCCCTCCAGACTCTCTGAGACCCCACAGCTGACCATCAGGCATGAAGATATTTTATCTTCTTTTTGCTGGTCTTCTCTTGGTCTCCCTGTCCAATCCAGGTAAAATTCTTCTGAGACAGTAAGTGGTTTGTAGGAGAGAGAACAGGGAACTCAGTTGTTCAGACGCTGCTCAAAACCAGTGAACTATCGTCAGACGTAGGTGAAATCCTGGCTCCATTAAATCAATAACTCCTAGTGCAGGGCCGGCTCAAGGGATTGTGGCACCCTGAGCAAGCTTTTGCTTTTGCTTTTGCATCCCAGGGATGGAGAAGAGGCGTGGAACAGCTGGCCCAGGGGCGGAGCGGGCCAGCCCAGAGGGTGGGCACCACTCTCCCGACCGTCCCGACAGGCAAGAGTGCGGGGTCCGGCTTCTGGGCCAACTCACCCTGCCCCACACAAAGCTGTAGCACCCTGAGCTGATGGCACAATGGCTCATGGCTAGAGCCAGCCCTGTCCTAGTGACCTCAGCAGGGACAATATTTCTCTCATCACATACATGACTATTAACGATGCCTCGGTTTCAATGACTTGAGTCTTCGATTAAGATCTCACTGCTTCTTTAAACCTTCCTCAACTGGCGTCGTCCATCAGTAACACCTGCCATTTACTTCACGTCCTATCCAAACAAATGCAGGCCCCAATCCTGCAGTTGGATCCTCGTGGGAGAACCTCTCTCTCTCTGCCTGTGTGGAGCTCTCCAGAAGTCTATGGAGCTCCACGTGGATGGAAAGATCTTTACACGTGGATTTAATTGTTGGACT
>ML682105.1:5188822-5241370 GCA_007922195.1 Podocnemis expansa
TGACATACACTGCTGGGGACCCTGCCCTTTATTTTGAAGGAATCTTAGGGCCACATTCACAGTATGCATTGTTTTGGCAATGCAATGAACTGAGTGTAACTGGCTGGTTGAGGCAGGTTTATGATGGCTGTGTGTCTCCAATGGCTGCACAAAGCAGCTCTAGGATACTGGGGATCCTGGCCTTTCGGATTCCAGGATAAAAATTTCAAGAGCATTTCAATGACTCCGGAGACCAGCTCCCATTTTCTAAAGTAAAGTAGGGTCCTCACCGGAAGTCAATGGATCTCGAGCTTTTAATCAGTTAGGCCCAGATTGTTCAAGGCATTTAGGAGCCTAAAGATGAGGATAGGGCCCTTCTGGGACTTCCAGAAGTACCTAGGTGCCTAATTCCCATTTAACAGTTAGTTAGGCTCCTCTTTGCATTTTTAGGTAGCTAAATAACTTTAAAGATCTTGCCCTGAGGCACTTCTGAGCATTTTACCCTAAGATATAGCATTGGGTTTGTTACTGATCTGGTGTTTTACCACTAGATTTCAATCAGCTTCTTTTTACAAACCTCTGAAGTCTTCTCCTTTAAGAAATTGCTCAGTTATTCTCCTGTCCTGGTGGCTTTTTTGACCTAACTGTCCTAGTGAAGGCTACATTTCCCATTCAGTGAGCCCAGCCATTTCTGCACAGTCCAGCCTCCTGCTTCTGTATAAGATGAATCCTTGTTTGCATTCAGGAAGTGGCCAGTTTGCCATTCTGGGTTGTTTATTCAGAGGCGGTTCCTGTCGTACTGACAATTGTGTCAACGGAGGTGGCAGACATAATGGCCACCCTGCCCCCCCAACATAGCCCTCTAGACTATGGAGCTCACAGGGAGGAGTGTTAAGTATCTATCTCCCCTGATGGGTCTCATCTCTGGGCTATCCAGCTCAAGGGGAAGTGTTAAGGATCGATCTTCCCTGATGGGCCTCAATCTCCTGTGTGAGTTTCTTCCTCCCTAGCTTTGTGTCAACAAGAAGGGGGTGAGTTCCTATCCCCCCTGAACAGTTTCTCGGCACCCCCGTCACCACGAAGGAGGGGTCATTGTCTGGGGTCCCAGTTTTATCATTGGTCCTAACCAGGATCCCTCTCCTAATTGGCTATTTTTACTCTGGCTGGGCAAAATTCTATTAAAACCCCCTGTCTCAGCTAGCTTGTTGTTCTCCCACCCTCGGATGCTAAAGGGCACGTCGCGACCCGGTCGGACTGATCCCCCGACTGAGACAGGGAGTACCCACCCCCAAGACCCTCTTTTTTTTGGGGTGTACACGGATTGCCGGCTGAACGATTAAGTGCTGAGATGCTGCAGCTGGTCTGCCTCCTCGCTTTGGGTTCTACTGCGGTCCTGGGACAGGTATTATAAATCAATATAGGCCTCCTACCTTCTCTTAATCATTCTACTTGGTACCATTTATATATAGTCTGTGATTGTAGCTTCTTTACCTGAGTTTTGTACAGTTTGTGTAGTTGTTATTATTTTCTCTGTATCCTGCATAATCTTTTTATGGTATAGTTGTTTAAGGTCTAGCATAGTTTTGTGTTGTTAATTTGCCAGGTGTTTTGTTAGTCATTTGTATTTTGCATCCTTCTTACTGTATAATTGTTCATTAGTCTGCTTCTGCTCTAAACTGCTGGCCCCAAACTTCCCCAGTGTACACGGGGGGAGTGTGGGGGTTTATTTTTCTCTCATCTGACTTTTTTTTTTTCATTCTGCCACCCACCCTTCTTGGCTAGCAAGGAGGAATGGCTTCCAGCCATTGGTAAATACGCGTCAGGTGGGCTGGTCAGTGCCTATACCGATGTTGAGGCAGTAAAAGGCCAGAAAAGTCCTTGACTTATTATGGCCACCCTCTTGTAGGTCATTAATCCATACTGTTATTTAACTATAAGTACATTTGTAGGTGGTAAGTGTTTTGCATAGACTTTCATGCTTTATCCTGTTGTTTGGTTGGAGGTGTTTTACAGGTGCTTTATATAGACTCTTGCTCCACACTGTTACTTGGTTATAAGTGCTTTGCATAGGTTTTTAGCTTTATATTGTCATTTAGTTATAAGTGTTCATTTAGATTTTGCTTTATGCTATTAGTTGGTTATAAGTGTCCTATATAGATTTTTGCTTCATATTGTTAGTTGATTACAAATGGTTTTGCATAGATCTCCTTGTTTTACACTGTTAAGGGGTTGAAGGTGTTTAAGGTGTCACTATAAAAGTAGTTTTTTTTTTGTTTACTTGAACTGGTGTCTGTCTCATTGGTGGGTGTCGCTGGTCCATCCCAGTCACATCGCGAACCCGGGGTTCAACAAATTGCTACATGGATGAAATGGAGCTCGGGAGCTGCCTGCGGAGTAATAAAATATGCTGCAAAAGAACATGACAGAGGTATGCCAGTTGCCTAGGAGCTGAGGAAAAGAAGACTTGGGGCACTGGGAGAAATCTGTGCCCAATACCTTTAACTAAATACAAGCTGTTGCATCATGTAGCTGTAATAAGAAAGAAGTGCTGCATTTCTGTAACAGAGTGTAAAATATTTACTCTCCTCTACATGGACCCACTTGCCCAAGTGTTTTAATTTCAAGTGTTGTCACTATCACGCCATCTTTCAAGCAATACACACACTATTTCTGCCCATTTGTTTTCAAAGGGGACCAAATTCTTGATAGATGGTGTAGTGGGGTAGTTTCTCCGCTCTGGCAAGGAAGAAGTTACAAACCCCCTCATGAGGTAGTGCCCAATAGGTGCAGAGGGCTGTAGGGTCAAGCAGGGATAAAGACAGGCAGGATAAAGACAGGACTGCAGCTCTTGCTCTGGGCAGTTTGCCTCAGAGGTGGTAGGAGGAAGGTCAGGTTTGTTAGCAGGTCTGTGGAAACAAGACCCTGGACAGGTCCCAGGGGCTTCAGCGAGTCTCAAGCCTTGATACGAGGGCTGCAGGTATCCGGGAGAGGTGGGGATATGGCCAAGGACACCTGGCGAGGCACAGGCTGAAGAAGAGTGAGAGGGTTGAGGCAGCAGCATACAGAGCATATAGCGTCCTGGATGAGGGCGGGACCCAGAGAAATGGGTGGGCCTGGGTCCCACCCACCCATCCTAGGCTGCCAGTGGGCAGTGATACTCCAAGTGAGCGGTGAAGTGTTGGGCTGCTGATACAAGCAAGCCAACTGGAAGAGGTTTATACCCCAGAAGAGGGGAACTGAGGACTCTGCCAGAGGGTGACGGTCCTGCACCAGACCACAGGTGAGCAGGTACCTGGGCAGATGGTAGCCACTGAGGCAGAGTGGGCTGGGCCAGACTTGACTAAACCCCCAGAAGCGGGGGGGGGGGGTATGGAGGACCTGGCCAGAGGGCTGAGGTCCTGAGGAGAGACTGTAATGCCTGAGAGAAACCAAGTGCAGACGACCAGATGGTGAACCACTTGAGCAATTCCCCATACCATCACCAGGAGGTGCTCATCTGGTGCATCCTGTGCTGCGGAGGTCTACGGATGAATTGGGCCAAATTCATCTCCAGTGTGATCCCACCAAAGCCAGGGGAGTTTCACCAGTGGCAAATATCACAGATTGGGCCAGCTTCTGATTTCATTTACACCAGAGAAAATTCAGTGAAGTCACTGGAATGGCTCCGAATTATAACTGAGTTTAGAACCCATCCTGGCCCACTCTGTGCATGTAGAAATAGATGCCCGACTGCTTGACAGAGACCAGGAAAGTCGAGAGGAAGCCAGGACAGAAAAGACCTTGAAGCTTCTTCTGTATTAGGAGCTTCTGTATCCACAGCTCTCTCATAAATGCAGGCTGGGGAGAATTTATCACTGAAAGGGCCTTGAGGGAATGTAGGTAGAGTTGCTATGGGACTCGGGGAAAAACTTCTTGTCAGACATATTGGGACCTATGTTCCCTGTAAACTGTGCATGTGCGCACAAACACAGGTTGTGAAACCTGTGCACACAACAAAATAAAGCGCCTACCAAAAAAATTCAATAGTGCTTATATTTTTACGCTACTTTAAGAAGGTGATTTCAAGTAACATGCTTCAAATAAGGCTTTGTCATTTATAAAAATCATTTCTATCACTGTATCAAAATAAAATTTAGATATTATTTGCATCACACACACTTGCTTTGTTGCACTCACAAGTTTGACCACACTCACTGGAATGTGCACAAATTTGGACACTGGTTCTGAAAATTTGCACAAAAGAAATTTTTTGCAAACACAGCTTATGAAAAATTAGAGGGAGCATTGATTGGGACCCCATTAACTTGGGAGAGCTAACCAGAGGGTATGGCTGCTGTCACAGGTGAACTGGGATGCTTTAAGAGGAAACTAGTTCAGTCGACGTGGACCTCATTAACAACCTTGTGGCGGTGCTTGAGAGAGGGCAGCCAGCTGGCCTGTGTAAATGTAAAAAGAGGGGAACAGAAAACAGAGACAGGAACTTGTGGTAGAAACTATAACAAGCAGGTGGCTTCTGTGGCAGCTTGGGAAACCTGGGCGGCAGAGGAGGGGACTTTACCTGCTGAGCTCACAGAGCCTAGGCAAGGCAGGCAGAGGCCTGTGGAAGAACGCCAGGTAGAAGAGGCCTAGGAGTGCCTGTTTGCCCTATTTTGGGACTTTGAGGACAGCTTGAATTATTTTCAAAGGGGTAGCTGTGTTAGTCTAGTTCAGAGAAACAAGCAAGGAGTCCTGTGGCACTTAAAAAACCAACAAATTTATTTATCACATGAGCTTTTGTGGGAGAAAATGAAGTGGGATTTTCTCCCACGAGAGCTCATGCTATAAATAAATTTGTTAGTCTTTAAGTGCCACAGGACTCCTTGTTTAGTTTGTTGAATTATTTTGAACTTCACACTAATGAGCCAGGCCCCAGGGAGGGCTGTTGTTATTGGACTCATGCCTATCTTTGGTGAGTCACTGAGAAGTTCTAGAGGAGAAACTGAGGCAGGGCGTGGCAGAGACTCCCCTAGCCACCAGGGATTGCTTGGGAGGTGGCCTGCCCTGTTCACAGGTGCCCACAGTACCGTGGCTCCAATCAAAGAAAAAACGACCCGGCTCCTAGTTGCCAGACCAGCTGGTCCATACCCACCACTCTCCTGGGAGCCACATATAACACAGAGAGGTCTCATGGTGTGTCACTTGATCTATATACAGCCTGTTGTAGTTTTGTGACTCTGGGGGTGGGAGAGGTGCCCCAGGGGCCAAGGCAGGGCTGCTAGCCAGCCTCCTCATTTGCGTTACCCCAGATATCATAGGTCTTTCTACTAGCAAGGACCTTATAGGTTATTAGACACTTTATCATAACAAGGAGGACGTTCCCACTGGTGGCGCTTGCTTGCTGTTTGCAGGTGGCAGTCCAACATCTGTGTAGCAGAGATAGTGAGGGCGGTTGTGCTCAGCTAGTTAGAACATAGGGACTAAAAGGGTTAGCATAACCTACTCCTTGTCCAACATCAAACAGTGTTAAATAAGATTCAGGATTTAACACACAGAGACCTCAGCCTGCTTGGGAGCATGGCAAGCACACCGTTAAACTTCCCTTTAACCTTTTATTACAAGCCAAAGAAAAGAGGGGAAAGTTTCAGTATTAAAGCAGCCTTTCAGTCTTAATAACGTCCTTTTGTTTCCTTTCCCTTTAGCTGAAGAGAACTTTTTGAGAAGGAAAAAGCCCTTGTTTTGACCATCTCGCAGGCTGTATCCATGATACAAATAACTGCCCTCTTGAGGCAAAGGGAAGTTAGCTGAGGTGGTCAGATCCTGTTCCCTTTCATACAAACACACACACGAAAGGAGAAGAAAAAATAACAAAGAGAAAATTCAGCTTCTGCTTTTGATATTTACTCTCATGGTTAGAAAAACAGGCACAGCACTTGGTTTTATCAGCTGCTCCAAGGCCAGGGAGAATTGTACCAGGAAAAGGCTGCTCTTAGGGCATAGCCTTTAGCTGGCTTTTGGATCACAGGCTTACAGTGGTGCAAAATATGCCATCTTGGCTGGCTAAACCAAACTCTCCTTAAACCAGTGGTTCTCAGTCTCTGTGTCAGGACACATTACTGTGTTGCACACAGTGGTAAGTGTTTTGTGGAGAGCTGAGGAGATGATTGGATTCAGCCCGGAGTGGGTGGGCTGATGTGTCCTGTAGGGTCATGCTATGCCACCAAGTGTATCATAACCTGCAAAAGGTTGAGAACCACTGCCATAGACAGAGGGGGGAAATAGAGAGGTAGGAAAGAGACAAAATAAGGTACAGCAGGAAAAAGAAACCAGACTTGGGAGACACAGGCTCACATTTCCATTGATGGTTGCATTTTAGTTGAAGCTGGCAAATGTCACCTGGGATCCTTGCCCTGGTTTTGGTTTGCTAAGGATGCTTTTGAGGATTAGGAAGAAGATGGTCTAATGGCCCAGGACATGATGGGGGTGGAAGCCTTGACAGTGAAGCTCGCTCAAGTAACTAATTTTGTTTTCCAAGTCTCTTTCCTGAAGGACTCACAAAGGGAGTGGAGGGTGGCATAGTCCATCCCCTCGTTATTTTCTCCGTCAGTTAAACCTAAATTCTGACACATCCATTTGGGCTCACTTATTTCGGGTCCTAGATGCTTCTTGTTTACCACGCATGATCTTAACAACATCCTTGAGTTATATCAGGAAACCTTTTTGTTTAGATTTATTCAGTCACTCCCACATTTGCACCTTTTTCCCAACAATACTTGTTACAGGTCACTGGGGCATTCAATGAATTCTCCCTCACTTTGTACAGTTGAGCTCAGATTTAGGGTAAACTTAGAGGCCCAATTATCACAACAGGGACAAAATGAACCCCATTATTTGCTTGCATAATAACCATGCTCCATAGCCATAGCCAGAAGGACAGTCTAAAGGGGATAAGTCTCAGAGCTGGGTATCAGCAGAGCTGGGCTCTGTTCTACAGATTTTCTGAGCCAGTCTTTTAGGTCCAGATTGTGAAGACTTTGCTCCCTTTGGTGAGTGAATAACTGCTCTCTTTGATTTCAGTGGGATTATTTCTCTGAGTAGATTCTCACCAAAGTGAGTACAGGAGTCTGTTTCCTTGCCTTAGTTTACTCCCACTCTACACTGCGGAAAGCATACTTCTTTACTTCACGGATGTGGTAAGAGGCTAACTTTGTTCTTGTTTCCCAGTGTGGTGGTACTGGTCATTCAATTCGGGGTTAATAAATTATTCCTGAATCTCAGAAATCACCAGTCCAGCATTCTATACAGTCTCCAGCTAAAATCCCTCCAGCACATCATCGAAGATCTACAACCTCTCCTAGAAGATGATCCCACACTCTCTCAAGCCTTGGGAGGCAGGTTTATCCTTGCTTATAGACAGCTCCCCAACCTGAAGCAAATACTGACCAGAAACTGAACGCCATACAACAAGAACACTAATCCAGGAGCCTGCCCCTGCAACAAACCCTGTTGCCAACTCTGCTCATGTATCGACTCCAATGACAGCATCACAGGCCCCAACCACATCAGCCTCACCATCAGGGGCTCATTCACCTGCACACCCACTAATGTCCTATACGCCATCATGTGCCAGCGATGCCCCTCTGCCATTTACACTGGGCAAACTGGACTATCCTTGTCCAAAGGGACACAAATTGGACAGCAAAAATAGCAAGATCCATAAACCAGCATGAGAACACTTCAATCTCCATGGACACTCAGTAGCAGATTTGAAAGTTGCCATACTTCAACAAAGAAACTTCAAAACCAGACTTCAGCATGAAACTGCAGAGTCGGACCTAATTTGCAAGTTTTACACAATCAGACTGGATTTGAATAGGGACTTGGAATGGTCAGCACGTTACAAAAAGTGATTGTTCTGTTCACACATTCTCTCCGTTTGATCAACTGGTGTGAATGGGCCCCATCTGACTGCTAACACTTGCCCTTCTCCATGCTGGCATGTGTATATATAGCTCTCAGCTGTAGTTTCCACTTCATGCATCTGACGAAGTGAGTTGGAGCCTATGAAAGCTTATGCCTGAAGAAATCTGTCAATCTATAAAGTGCCAGGGGACTCTCTTCTTGTTTTTGCTCCTCAGTGTTGCTGCTGATATATATTCTTCCAACAATAGATGGCGATCTTAACCCACTTCTTCCTTCTCAAAAACTTCATCCTAATATGAGGGAATATGCTTAGAATATTTCTTTAATCTCTTGTTATTCAGTTGCTTTTACATTTATTTTTAATCTTAATTAAATTAAATTAATTTAATCTGTTTTACACAGATTTTAATCTGGCCCTTAATATAGTTAAGTAGCTTTTTGCATTTTCAAAACACTACATGGACATTGACTACTTATTAAGGATGGGTGACATGCAGTGAGACAGCAAAACAAGCAAGGAAGTGGCACTTGAAGACCACTAGACTCCTTGTTTGTTTTGCTGAACTAGATTGACATGGCTCCCTCTTTGGAACAATGAGACAAGAGACCTGAAATGCAGCACAGCTAACCCCAAGTGCTCAAAAATCATGATGTTAAAAATAATTGTTTTCTAATTTGTCTCTGGTTTCTGATCCTTTTGGGTGAACATTTTCAAGCTTTTCCCTTATAATCTTAATAAACAGAATCTTTTTTTATTTTTAATTTAATGGAAAGTTGAGATTTTTGTAGAATAACAGGACTCCAGGAGGTGGAACTTTAAGAAAAACTGTCAAGAGACTTGTGATAAAATTGTGAGAGTTGGCATAACTTCTTTCTGGGTTCACAAACCTAGCAGGAATTTGGGACCATTTTCCCTCTTTGAATAATATTATTCCTCAGGGGAGATTCAAATTAAAAGGAAATTTGTGACCAGATCAGTGTAACCATGCTGATTTCAACAGAAATGGGTTGATTTGTACCAGCTGTAGGTCTGACACAGTTGATAGTTGAAGAACAGTTTGGGCTATGTGTGAGGAACAGAAGAACCCCCTAAAAGCTAGCTCTGTGTGGAAGTAGCATCTGCCCATCATGACTTCCTGGCATGTGTCTGTGTATAAGGTTATATGAGGGCTGCTACCCAGCCTACTGAATTAGATGTCAACTCTACACGTCCTCATTTGTACCCATAATTATTTGTGAGCCCAGAATTGTGTGTGAAAAAAAGAGCCTGTCCTTTAAAATTCAGGCCCATCAAATTTTCTAGTCAGGGATAGAAGGGAGGATAAAACTGGACAATACTTCCCAATTTACCCCAGTGGACTGATCTTTCCAGTAAACTTGAGCAAAACGCTTGATTTCACAATGAAATTTGGTAAGTTTCCACTAATGTTAGGTTTCACTGAGAACATGTCGCACTCTTCTTGCCACCAGTGACACTTGTAATTAAGCATCCTAAAATAAAGCAATTAAATTTCATGCTCCAGGGCACAAACTGGTCACTGTATGGGTCAGGAAGAAACTTAGCACCTTCATTTTCATATTACAAATTTGCCGGGGTGCATGATGAGTGGCATTTACCTCTGAAAAGGGACCTGAAGAGTAAGTCTACACTTGCAATTTAGGTCGACTGAAGGATATTTAAGTTGACCTAAATTACTCCACATCCACACCAGGCTTTCATTAAATCAACTTAAGGAAGCTGTAGCTCCCATCACCGCGGGACTGCAGCTTCCTGGCAAGAAGAAAGCCTCCGGGGGTCCTGGCAAGAAGGAAGCCTCTGGGGCAAGAAGGGATCTGCGGCTTTCTTTTTGCTGGGACTCACGGATTCCCGGCAGGTCCCTTCTGCCAGGAAGCCACAGGTCCCGACAAGAAGGGAGGAAGGGTCCCTTCTCAGCAGGAAGCCGCAGCTCTCCACCGTGTCTACACTTGAAAAGTTAAGTTGACTTGTTAAGTTGACTAAACGAGGTTGACTATGTCAATCTAGTTAAGTCAACTTAACAGAGTCGACTTAACTTTTCATGTGTTGACACACCCTATGTGCCCATTTACACACATAGCATCACAGCTAATTGCAAATGATGGTGCTACACCCTAGAAGTGGGGTGGGAGGGGGGAACAAATCTAGCCCCAAGAAGGGACAGGAATTACCTTCTCTGACACCTAGGAACATATCTAAGCTTAATAGGATGAAATTTAGACTGAATAACAGTGAAAACTTCCTGACCATGCAAAATATCAGGCTGTGGATGTGCGTGACGGTGGAAACTCCATTGCTGGGGACTTTCAGAATCAATCTGGACAAAGAACTATAACAGGGAGGTAGAGGTAAATGGCAAGCTAGGCAGTAGTGACCATGACATGGTTGAGTTCAGGATGCTTATTAAAGGAAGGAAGGAAAGAAGCAAAACAAAAACCCTGGACTTCAAAAGAGCAGATTTTGGGTCCCTCATGGAACTGATGGGCAGGATCCCTTGGGAAGCTAATCTGAAGGGGAAAGGAGTCCAAGAAAGCTGGTTATATTTTAAAGAAACCCTGCTAAGGGCACAGGAAGTTGCCATTCCACTTAGGAGAAAGAATAAATATGTGAGGCAGCCAGAATGGCTTAGCCGAGAACTCTGCTCTGAGCTTAAACATAAAAAGGAAGCTTACAGGAAGTGGAAGCTTGGTCAGATGACCAAGGAGGCATATAAAGATACTGCTCAGGCCTGCACGGATAAAATCAGAAAGGCCAAAGGACAAATGGCGCTGCGGCTAGCGAGGGATATAAAGGATAACAAGAAGGGGTTCTACAAGTATGTTAATAACAAGAAGAGGATCAGGGATGGTGTAGGTCCCTTCCTGAATAGGGCAGGCATCCTCTTGACAGAGGATGAGGAAAAAGCTGAAGTGCTCAATGCTTTTTTTGCTTCAGTTTTCACAGGCAGGGTCAGCTCCCAGCCCACTGCCATGGGTGTGGCAGATGGGAGAGAAGAAGAGAGGCCCTTGGTGACGGAAGGTCAGGTTAGGGACTGCTTAAGGAAGCTGGATGTGCACAAGTCCATGGGGCCGGACGAACTGCATCCAAAGGTGCTGAGGGAATTGGCCAATGAGATAGCAGCACCGCTGGCTGTTATTTTTCAAAACTCATGGAGAACGGGGGAGGTGCCAGGGGATTGGAAAAAAGCAAATGTAGTGCCTATTTTCAAGAAAGGGAAAAAGGAGGATCCGGGGAATTATAGACCAGTCAGCCTCACCTCAATCCCTGGCAAAATTATGGAGCAGATTCTTAAAGAATCCATCCTCAAACACTTAGAAGAAAATAAAGTGATCAGGAACAGTCAGCATGGATTTACCAAGGGTAAATCATGCCTGACCAATCTCATTTCCTTCTATGATGAGATGACTGGTTTTCTGGATGCGGGAAGCACCGTTGATGTGATATACCTTGATTTTAGCAAGGCTTTTGTACAGTTTCCCACAGCATTCTCATTGGCAAATTAAGGAAGTATGGGTTGGCTAGGTGGACTATAAGGTGGATAGAAAACTGGCTAGATCAACGGTTTCAGCGTGTAGGAATCAATGGTTCCATGTCTAGCTGGCAGCCAGTCACGAGTGGGGTGCCCCAGGGGTCGGTCCTGGGGCCGGTTCTGTTCAACATTTTCATCAATGATCTGGATGATGGAACAGACTGCATTCTCAGTAAGTTTGCAGATGACACCAAGCTGGGGGGACCAGTAGACACGTTGGAGGGCAAGGACAGGATTCAGGGAGACCTAGATAAATTGGAACAGTGGGCCAATAGAAATCTTATGAGCTTCAATAAGGACAAGTGTAAAATCCTGCATTTGGGACGAAAAAACCCCATGCACTGCTACAGGCTGGGAAACATTCAGCTAAGTAGCAGCAGTGTAGAAAAGGACCTGGGGGTCATGGTGGATGGGAAGCTGGATATGAGTCAGCAGTGTGCTCTTGCTGCCAAAAAGGCCAATGGCATACTGGGCTGCATCAAAAGAAGTGTTACCAGCAGATCAAGGGATGTGATCCTTCCCCTCTATTCTGCACTGGTGAGGCCACATCTAGAATACTGTGTCCAGTTTTGGGCTCCCCACCACAAAAAGGACAGGGACATGCTAGAGAGAGTTCAGAGGAGGGCAACCAAAATGATTAAAGGGCTGGAGCACAAGCCCTATGAGGAAAGACTGGAAGCATTAGGCTTATTTAGTCTGCAGAAGAGAAGATTGAGGGGGGATTTGATAGCAACCTTCAACTACTTGAAGGGATGCTCTAAGGAAGATGGAGCTCGACTGTTCTCAGTGGTAACAGAGGACAGAACGAAGAGCAATGGTCTCAAGTTGCAGTTAGGTAGGTCGAGGCTGGATATTAGAAAAAACTTTTTTACTAGGCGAGTGGTGAAGCATTGGAATGAGCTGCCAAGGGAGGTGGTGGAGTCTCCATCTTTGGAGGTGTTTAAGGCCCGGCTGGACAAAACCATGACTGGGATGGTTTAAGTGGGAGTGGTCCTGCCTCTGGCAGGGGGTTGGACTAGATGACCTATGAGGTCCCTTCCTACCCTAGGATTCTATGATTCTATGAACATGTACCATAAGGAGGTATTTTGTCTTGGCAAGAGGGGATTTTATATACCAGATCTTCAACTGGTTTCAATGGGGCTACATCTGTTACACCCACAGAGAAGGAGATGGGAAGATCTGTCTCTGGGCTGGTCTTCACAGACAGTGGCAAATTCACCCGTCACATCGATCATCCAAATTGACTCTCTGGTTCTGTGAAGACCCACTCAGTCAATCAGAAGGTTGATGGCTGAAGAGCACCCCATCAGCTGGAGTGGCACTGAGTCAAAGAGAGGGCTTTTTCCTTTGACTCAGTGCACTGAAGACACTGTGGTAAGTAGGAGGTAGGCAGTTGGAGGGAGATATGCAAGGTATTTTAAGAACTTCGCAGGGTACTTTTTCCCTTTGGTTGATGCTGAAATCCCTCCATGGTGTAGACCAGGGGTCTCAAACACGTGGCCCGTGGGCCGCACGCAGCCCCTAAAGCTATATCCTGCAGCCCGCAGTGACACGATTATTACCGATATTTGCAATATCCTTATATGGAAAGGTTTCACTGGTGCGGCCCTCGGGCTAACATGCTAATCCTCATGTGGCCCTCATGGTGATTTGAGTTTGAGACCCCTGGTGTAGACCTTCCTTCTGTCTCTGGAGGCTCTATGTTTGTAATTTTCAAAGCCAAACAAGGGACTTACCCGCACAACCCCATTAATTTCATTGGGTGTTGTGAGGTAATGTTCCCTGGTCTGTTTTATAAATCTCACCCCATGCTTCTGCTGGTCTCTGTAGGCAAATTGTTTGCAAGCTCATTCCCACAGTCACAGTCTCATCTAAAAAAAAAACCAAACAAACAAAAAAAAACCCCCAAGAGTCCTGTGGTACCTTATAGACTAACAGACTCTGTCACAGGACTCTCATTTTTGCTGTACACAGACTAACACGGCTAAACCTCTGGATGTCTCTTCTCAGTGATGCCCTTCTCTTTGGGTGGGCTGGTGTATTCCTTGTGGGTGCAGAGAAGCTGCCCAAGGATCAGCAGCTATGAGGCTTACTCCGATCACCAGTCTATGAAGCAGATAAGCTGTCCCTTGATAACAGGCGCTGCTAGAGAGAACCTCCAGTTTTTCACCTTTTTGAAGTCTGGCTGGTGATGTTTTGCAGAGCTTTGTCTTTTTGCCAAAGTAACCAATTTCTAGCCAGGCCTCTTTTCTTCCCTCATTCCCTTTCCTCTTCCTCCCACTCCACTCAGCATGCACCTCTGCATGGAGCTGATACGGGCACTGCGTCACAAGGATGGTGTCATCTGTTTTTGGCGCTGTGGAGGAAAAGAAGACCCAGGTTAGACATGTCTGCCTCTACCAAGCCTGGCGCCAGGAACAACTGCAAACCTTCCTCTCACAGCCCCTCCTGCACCTTATCACAGCGGAGATGACGTCTTCAGGCATGTTGTGCAGTGGAGAGCGCCTGAAGTGAGGGGGGAAGGATGCCTGGGATGGGGGCTGATGCTGGGAACCCATGAATAGGACCCTTGTGAAAAATAAACACGCATTTGCTGAGACAAATTCCTGGTCTGAAGCAGAAAAGGGAATCTTGTCTAGCAGGATAAAGCCAAGTGCACATGAAAGTAAAGGGGAAACTGGATGTGAGCCTCTACAAAATCAAAATCAATGAGCTTCAGGCTGGGATATGCTAGGGAGAGTTGGCCTTACTCTTTTCCCACAGTGTCAGCACCTTGCTGCTGAATGTAGACCTGTTAGGTCACTCGGTGGTGTCGTTAGGGTCCAGGCCACAGCCATGTGCTGAATCACCAGCCTGGACCAACAGCCTCAAGGCCGCAGCCCCATAGCAGGCACACTCCAGGCCTCTGATTGGCTGGACAAAAGCATTCGCATTGGGTACCTGGACTACCTAAAGACCTCAATAGGCAGAGGAAACAGTCTGAGGCTAAGTCTACACAGCTGGCAGGTTTTGGGAGCAGCCAACAGGAGTTATAAAAGCAACATAGAGTAGCTTGGGTATCTCCCATCAACTTCCTAACTTCTATGTCACATGGCGTCCCCACTGCACTGGAGAGAAATGCCCTCTGGCTTACATCTCTGGTTGATGCAGCAATACTTCTCTTGGGGGGTCCATTACTGCACTGACATCTAAGTTTGATCGAGCAGGACTCCACTGCCGCTCAATCAATCCCACAAAATCAATCCTGCACTGTTGACAGTACCACCAGCAGTGTAGACATACTTGCTGTTGCTTGCTGATTGCTGCCTAGACTGTCCTGGTTTCTCACCCTATCTCGCCTTACTGACTTGGACCCTTAAATTGGATATTCCAGTTACCAACCCCTGTGAGAGCTCTGACATTGTCTTGGACTGCTTCTGATCCTGTTTGGCCTCTCCGATACTCCAACCCCATTGCACACTTGACCACTGCTCTGGAGTACCTCCAGCCCTCCTGTGCTGCTTGGCATTACACATTAAAGTAATTGGGAATTTCATTATTGACATCAGTGGCCAGGGGCCCACCACGACAAACTGAAACAAGAGCCTTGAAAGAGGGATGGCTGAGCAAAGTATGTCAAGGGCGGGAACCTAGGCTCAGGACAGGGAGGGGAAAGTGTCGCGTCCCTCTAAAGCAGTTGGCACAGGCCACTATCAAAAGATAAGATACCAGGCTAGACAGATCCTTGGTCTGACCCATCATGGCCATTCTTATGTTTGTATTCAGGGGTGGTTGGAAATGTTCTGAAAGGAGACTTTTTAGCTCAAAAACAGGGTGTTAACTAAATGACATTTTTGGCAAAAAGTGCTTGCTTCCCTTGGAAAAAGTAAACTTGGTGGGCTTTTTCCCCAGCAAAAAACTAGACATGCAAAACAACAAAAATAAATCCACATTTTGACCGACCACTGAAATATTTTGGCCAAAACCCCCAGAAATGAACCAGACTTCATTTCCCACCCAGCACCAAGGATGCACACCTGCTATGACGTGCTAACTCCCTTCACTAAGATGAGACACCATGGTGTATCATGGGCAATGTAGTTTGACCTGGGAACCCAGCCCACAGAGGTAAATGGGAGCATGAGGCATTAGAACTACAAATCCCAGGAGGCATCATGGATGATTTCAGGATTGAATTATTTCAGTTTTCAGACAAAAAACTTTTATTTTGGAATTTTTAGAGAAAATTTGAAATTCTTCCTCAAGGAAAAAAAGGAAAAAACCTCCAGCTTTACTCTGGAGACTGTGGCCAGTGTTGGTCAATTGAGCTGTTTTATTCTGTGTTATTTAGGCCCTTTGTTTGCAGCCCTTCTACCCTTAAGTCCCATGGAAAATGGTTCAGTGTATCTGGGTAAACACATACAGATAACTGAAATGGATGCCTCACTACAATCCAATTAGGATTTCTGTTGGTTTCCAAGGACAAAATCATACCTGGCTGATGACAGACTTCAAAATATGATGGCTTATCTTGGTTGTTGATAACAGAAAATGATATTACAGGAAAGACCTCAGATGCACTTTCAGGCTTGCAAGACTGGGCATCCATTCAATTCCATTGACTTCAGTGTGATTACTTTAGATTTACACAGGTACAATATGCAGAATTTGGCTCGATAGCTGGGATGTGTGATGGAGTCTAATGGGGTTAGGTGTTCTCATTCCACTGAAATTGGGGGTGACTAAGTTTCTGAGATGCTTCTGGAGACTCCCAACCATTATCTATTGATAGACAAAACTCAAAAAGTTGAGAGTAGAAATGGGTGCTAGCAACAACCTGTGAATCAGGATTCAGATTTGGGCATTAGTTCTCCTAAATCCAGGAATATCAGATGCAGATTTTTTTTTGTTTACTCCATTATAAACACAGGGCTAGGTCTTGTAGGGAAGGTTGTAATAAATAATAATAACAAATAGTTGCATTACTTTTGTATCCAGAAGACTTAGTCATGCACCAGGCCATATGCCACCAGCGCTGCACAAAGCAAGTCCCTGCCCCAAGGAGCTTACAACCTCAGTATTGGAAGAGAAATAACTGATGCTACAGACAGATGACGGAGTGCAAGAACACTGTGATTCAGTACTAGTCAGCATGATAGACAGCAGTCTCTGCGCATCAACAGACGGACCATTGTCATGTTTTTCACAGACATCCTGGCAAAGGACTGTTCTGAGGAAGAATTTGAAGGAGATCAGTGATGCAGTCTTGTGGATGTTTTGGAGGGCTCCTCCCCAGCAACAGGGGCAGCATGGGAGAAAGCATGCATGTGCTTGGTAGAAAATATAACAAGTAGTGGAGTCTGGCCTTATGGGCTGATTGGAGGTGAGCCTCACTAGTGAACAAGTGTGAGTGTCTGCATCAACAGGTGAGCCCTCTCCTTGGCAATCTCAGCAGAGAAAGCAACAAAAGGAAGGGCCACAATGACAGAACTAAGTCCTCCCCAGTCTGAGAGCATATCCTGGGTCAGAGAGAAGGCCGACTGGCAAGTCAATTGAGGAAGAATGGCAAGAATGTGGCGCTAGCCAGAACCAATTCTATGCATAAATCAATTACTCTGGCCCCTTCCATGAACACTAAGTGAACCAACAACAAAAATGAAGAGGCAAAGCTCCATATGTTGCCTGCAATAACTGGTCTGTGTGGGCAGCATCCCATTGCAAACATGCTGGAAACCAGATGTGGAGATGTCCCAGGAGATGTCTGCAAAATTGGAGTATCTCTCACTGCTCATTGTTCAATGTAATTTTAAACCTTGATCATTAGCACTTTATATTCTTAGAGGAGGGGATTTCATTTGGTAACTGCCGGCCGTGATGGCCTGGAGAACAAAATCCCATACAGAATAAGGTGCAGCATGTGCTGATGAGGTGTAGGCTGGGAACAGCTTGTGTGCCTCTCCCTGACTTCCACTGCTGGATTGGGCAGGGGTGGGGACTACTCTTTGAGACTGACAAATTGCTGAAGACATGGGGGTGCCCACAAAGACCAAGAGCTGTTTACTCTTCTTGTTCTTGAGACCAGACCAGGCTATTACTGCACACAGCAAGCCTCGGCATGAGAAGGAACAATACTGTCAATCAACATTTTCATAGCCCTTCTAAGTCCAACCCTCACGGTGCTTCTTAGCAAGAACCTTCCTCAAGTACCTGCTCAGACCCCTGGACGCTTTGATCCTATCTCAGGCTGCTTATGCAAAGCACCGGATCCCTCCGTCTGGAACTGACACAAAAGCTGTCAGGAGGCTTTATTGTCCAGATCCACGTCCCCCTTATCAGTGACTCCTACACACTGGAAATGAGATATGCATGACATCATTTTTTCCATTGACTGGTTTATCAGTGTGAAGAAGCGAAGGAGCTGGAGAAGGGCACAGAATTGGGGTGGGAAGGAAGCAGGGGCATAGATGCCCACCCATAACTTCCCTGCACCCACTCTGAGATCCCCAACCACGCTGAAGAAGAAGTAGTGAGAAGGGATCAGAGTAGTCCCTTGGTCATTTAGTTAGTTTAATCACACAGCTGACCAGTTGGCTAATGCAGACACAGATGCCTCTGTCCTAAACCCTAAGTGACTTACTTGACTTCTAGACAACAATCAAGGGTCCATAAAGAGAAGACAGCCTTTATGGTGATACTAGCTGAGCTAAAATTACATGGCTGATCAACCCTCATGCTTTGGGCCAGCAAGCTAACACTAGCTGGGGTCATGAAGAAAGTTCTTGGTGCAACAGTGGAAGGAAGAAAACCTCTGAAGAATTTTTGGAGAAAAAGAGACGATGGCAACAAAACCCCACTGAATCTATGGCCAGACAGCAATATTATGCACACAGACACAGTGCACTCCCAGTCGCCCTCTTCAAGCTGACCCGCCTAACAATTTACATTCTTCCCCCTGTGTCGCACTGTAGGATCTGAACCAGGTGTCACCTAATGAAACTATTAGGCAGCAGAATTAAAACAGACATAAGGAAGTGGTTCTTCACACAAGAATAGTCAGTCCATGGAACGCATTGCCAGGGGATGTTGTGAAGGCCAAAAAGTACAACAGGAATCAAAAAAGAATTAATAAGTTCATGGAGGATAAGTCCATCAACAGCTATTAGCCAAGATGATTGGGGTACAATGCCAAGCTCTGGGTAACTAGAACTGGATGATAGGGGATGGATCACTTGACAATTGCCTGTTCTGCTCATTCCCACTGAATAACCTGCCATTGGCCACTGTTGGAAGACATGATACTGAGCTAGGTGGACCATTGGTCTAACCCAGGATGGCCATTCATCTGAGCACCTTGCAAGTGCCCATGAGTTGTTCTCAACACCCCTGAGAGATAGAGAACAGGACTGGCCTGACTATATACATGAACTAGGCAGTTGCCCAGGGCACCAGTCTTTAAGGGGTGCCAAATTAGATGAAAGTGAATTTCCTTCTCCATTTAAAAAATATATTAATAGGTTCATTCTAGAACTTCTTATTTTTTCTCTATATTGAGTGGGGGGAATGCCAAAGTGATATTTCACCTAGGGTGTCTAAAACCTTTGAGCCAGCCCTAATAGAGAAGAGTTATTGTCCCTATTTTGCAGAGCAGAATCTGATGGTCAGTGATGAAGTTGGCTCTCCCTGTCTTTCTCTGAATAAATCTGGTCATCACAACATTTGAGGGTCCATAAAACACAGAAGACCCCCATCAAGCCTTGCCTTAATCCTTCATGATACACTTAGTTCCAGTCACCAGTAGCTGTCACAATCACCAGTTGAACGGCTGCAGCAGCCATTCAATAACTTTAAGTCTGCTTGAGTCTCCTTTGATATTCCAGAGGGGGAGCTATGTTAGTCTGGTTCAGCAAAACAAACAAGGAGTCTTGTGTAGGGTTATCGGATGTCAGGCAAAAGGAGATGTCCTCCTTTTCATCTTCTTGTCCTCCATTCAGCAGGCATTTAAAAATACATGACTTGGTCTGGCTTTATACTTACAGGGGTTAAGTATGCTGGAACACCCCAGAAAACCCTATTTTTAGGGGGAAGCGTTCCCAGGCCCCCTAAAAACAGAAGAATATTACGTTAATGCTGCATTTTTTGCATCTGTGCTCCAATGTCCTCCTTTACGAACTCCCCTGTCCTCCTTTCCGTGCTCTGGTATCTGGTAACCGTAGTCTTGTGGCACTATAGAAGTCTGCTGCCTGACTGAAGAAGAGTTCTGTGTCAGGCTGAAAGCACCAACACAATTTGGCTCAATAAAAGATATTATGTCCCCCAAAGTATCTCTCTAAAGAAGCCAGTCACTACCTGGCTCCAGTGCAGGACTGCCAAGCCTGAGTGTTCAAATATGATGAGTTAGGCCCTCCAGAATTGTGTTAGACTGGCTTTGCAAGAATGAATGGTCATTATTATGCTCATTAATAATAAAGACAGAAGATTGACAGCTCAGAGCAGGAAAGGTTTGCCCTTCTGCTGCCTTTTTGGTGACTAAATAAAGAGCATTGTCTTTGGCGGTGTAAACCTAGCTTCATAGCAAATCTAGGAACAGGAGTTGATTTGATTTGGTCTTATCTGACTAAATGATTTACTTGATGATCAGCTGGTCTGTTCGTTCCCTCTGAAGCACCTGGCACTGGCCACTGCTGGACGACAGAATACTGGGCTAGATGGACCATTGCTCTGAGCTGGTATGGCCATTCTGATATTCTTAAAAGGTGGTTGTTTTACTGTACCATCTAGGCTATAGCTCGCCTCAGGTGACTGGGACTGGACAAACACGTCATGAACAGCTGAGATTTTAAGTAGAACAGACAGACAAAACTTGGAGGGGAAACAGATGCATAGTGAGTGAAGTAACTTGCTTAGGGTCACGTCACAGAGCCAAGCATAGGACGATCTACTTCCCCACAAAGAAAAGATCTAACCACTGCATCACACTACCACCCCTTAGGCATATGCGCACGTTCTGAGACACTCCCCGTGCTGCACAGTATTTGCAACCATGCCGGGAAGATTTGGGGCATTTTCCAACACCTGCTCCCTTCCCCTCCGAGTGAGGTGCAGCCACCCTCAGCGTCAGCTGTCCAACTGAGGCTGCTATAACCCAGACTGATTCAAGCAAATGGTGATTTCTCAATAAAACAGAAATTCCAGCGCTGGCAACTACTTCTCACTGGGAAAGATAGAGAGGAAGCCACCTCTGGTTTGCTTCAAAGCCTGCGATTTGGCTGTATTATCTCAGGGTAATTAGTGAGGGAATCGCAGAACTAAAGAACCTCTCTGGGAGCAGAGGTGAAAGCTGGGATGCTCCCTGCTTGAATGCTAATTAGCTTATCTCCCGGGGGAAAGGTGGTCATGAATACATCTCCCTGGCAATCCTGAAGGGGCCTAGCTAGGAACAGTGCCTGCCTGTGTTTGCAAGGACAGGGCCGTGGCGTCTTACATATTACCCCCAGCCAAAGGGCAGCTGAACCTGAGCCACAGACATTTCCTCACACAGAGCACGTGGCTGGGGAGGTCCTCTCTGCAGGCCTGTAGGGTGATGTGGTTATTTCTAGTGGCAAGTGTGGGGAGGGATAATGACGGGTTGGCGGCAGGGTCATGGCTCTTTTATGTGATGGATGGGTGGTTTGCTCCCCATGCCGTCATGCTGCTTCAGCCGTCATATTGCAAAGGGCCAGCGCCCGGGCTCCTGCAGTCCGGGAAACTGCTATCTGCTGGGAGCTGATGGGCTTCAGGCACAGTTCATTAACCATGTCTTCTGCGGGTGAGTGACTGCCTGAGGGTCAAGAGCAGCTGGACAGTAGTCGTTAATCACCTTACCCACATTTAATGTTACAAAGTGGGCCCCTTTCACATTTTAGACAAAAGCCAGGGAAATATGTAGTCATGTGGGTATTTTCATGTGGTGGTGACCATCTTAGGTGATTCAGTGTCAACTGAACTGTGGCTTTCCAAAGCCTAAAACATAAGACACTAGAGCTTGAGTAACTACTTTTACCAGTACGGATGCCAAAATTTTTTCACACACTCAACACAGCTGACCCGGTTTCTCTTTAAGTTCACATGGCACCACTCGGGTTTGGCCCACTAGCCCCTCCGTCATGATGGCCCATCCACCAGGCCAGATTTCAGTGTGTGGGGCTGTGACGTGGCAGGTCAAATTGCAATTCCATTTGCTGAGGGGCTGTCTCAAACACAGGGCACTGAGCACTAACCAGCAGCTAGAATGTGCACCATGTGTAACATGCATAGGACAACAGGCATCTCTGCAGATCTAAAAGATTCATATTCTCTGTAGACCAGGCTCAGAAAGGGAGACCTGCAACCGTAAGGACAGAGTCCCCATTCACTCCAAAGAGAGGCATGAGTGACAGGCCAGATCTGAGCTCTAATATCTAAGATTGTCAGAAAAAAGGCACCAAGTCTAGCAGTGCAAAGCACTCTAACATGACAAATCATGGCATCCAGAAACAGGAGGCTTGCAGGGACCTTTTGAAGTCACATATTCCAGACTCCCATGCTGAGGCAGTACCAAGTAAACTTACATCATCCCTGACAGGTGTTTGCCTAACCTGTTCCTAAAACACTCCAAGGATGGGGATTGCACAGCATCCTTTGGTAACTTAGACTCAAAGGTCAGAAGGGACCAGTATGGTCATCTAGTCTGACCTCTGGCAGAATGCAGGCCTCAAAACCAACCCCACCCACTCCTGCAATAAGCCACCCTATGACTGAGTTATTTACCTCTTCCAATCATGATTGAAGGACTTCAGATACAGAGATTTCACCAGCAGGTGAACCATGCCCCATGCTACAGAGGAAGGCAAAAAAACCCAGAGCCCTAGCCAATCAGCCCTGGGGAAAAATTCCTTTCCAACCCCAAATATAGTGAACAGTTAAACCCTGAGGACGTGGGCAAGTCTCACCAGCCAGTCACCCAAGAAAGAATTCGCTGTAATAACTCAGAACCCAGCCCTTCTACCCTCCCTTCTAGGCCACTGCCATGTCCACCACCAGCAGCCAAAGATCGAAGTTCAGTCAATTTCCAAAGAAGGCCGTCCCATCATACCATCCCCTCCACAAACTTATCAAACTGAGTTCTGAAGGCATTTATGTTTTTTGCCCCCACAGTTCCCACCGGAAGGCTATTCCAGAACTTTACTCCTCTGATGGTTAGAAACCTGCATCTTATTTCAAGCCTAAATTTCCTGATGGACATTTTATATCCATTTGCTCTTGCGTCCACATCTGTGCTGTACTCAAATATTTGCTCTCCCTTCCTGATATTCCAGTACGTATCCATCCTGACTGTTAGAAAGTTTTTCCTAATACCTAACTGAAATCTCCCCTGCTTCAGGTTAATCCAATGTTTCTTGTCCTATACTTGGTAGACATAGGGCACGTCTATGCTTCCAACTTAATTTAAATTAATGAGTATTAATTCAAATTAAATTAATGCATGACTACACTGGCTTTCTTTAATTCAAACTAAGGAATTCCTTAGTTTGAATTAAAAGCTTCCTTCGAAGTTATAAAGTCTTGCTTAACTTTGAAGGAAGGGTTAATTTGAATTTCTTACTTTGAATTAACCCAATGTAGGTGTGCTAATTTGAACTAACCATTAGTTTGAATTAACATTTTTTGACCTTTTTCCTCCCAGGGTGCCTTCCTTTTCCTATATATTGGGGTGGGGGCATGGCCCACCTTGGGGGCCGTCTTGCCACACTTCCCATCATGCCCCTCTCCTAATTTGAACTAGCAAGTCCTGTCTATGGACGTGCTAGTTTGAATTGGTTTTCGTAGTGGGGCCATTTTAGCTTGAATTAACTTAATTTGAAATAATAATTATTAGTTCAAATTAATCAGCTCAAATTAAATTAATTCCAACTAACCTTCTAAGTGTAGACAGCCTATAGAGAACAAATGAAACAGCTCTTAGCATATTTAAAGAGTGGTATCTGGTCCCACCTCAGCCCAGAATTGGATTCAGTACTCCAGCTAAGGCTTCATCAGTGACAAGCAGAGTGGACAATGGCCTCCCATGTCTTCATTCACACTCCTGTTAACCAGAATGATATTCATTTTTTTCACAACTGCATCACATTGTTGGCTCATATGCACTTTCTACTCCACTATCACCCCCAGATCCTTTTCAGCAGCACTATCAACAAGTCAGTAATTCCCCATTTTATAGTTGAGTGTTTGATTTGTTTTCTCCCTAAGTGTACACTTTGTACTTGTCTTTATAGACTTTCATCTTGTTGAGTCTCCAATTTTGATCATTTTGAATTCTAATCTGATCCTCCACAGAGCAGCCCCTCCCAACGAGATGTCATCTGCAAATTTTAAAAATATACTCTGACTCTCCATTGCATTCTCAAAGCCATTAATGAAAATACTGCCTATTACCAAAGTCAGGATTAACTCCTGTGGGACCCACCTAGATATGCCCTCTGAGTTTGACATGAACCACTGATAACTATTGTTTCTGTACAGTCTATCAATTGACTGTGCACCTACCTTAAAGCAGTTTCATCGAGACCACATTTCCCTAGTTTACTTAGGAGACTATCATGTGGACTGTGACAAAAGCCTTACAACAATCAAGATGTATCATGTCTACTACTTTGCCCTATTCACTAGATCAGTGGTTTTCAAACCTTGTTTTCTGAGGACCCAGTTAAAAAAAATCATTTATGCCCCAGATCCAACAATTACATCTTTGAGCAATGCACTCCAGTGTTTTGACGTCGGCAGCAGGAGGTGCTGTGACCCAGAACCGGAAGGTCTGTGACCCAGTACTGAGTCCTGACCCTAAGCTTGGAAAATGCTGCACTAGACCAGTGGCCCTGTCACAGAAGGAAATTAGGTTGGTCTGTCCTGATTTGTTCTTGACCATTCCATGTTGATTATTACTTTACCCTGTACTCTGGGTGCTTACAAACGGATTACCATAGGATAAAGGAAATAACCCTACTGACTGAAGGAGTCTTGCATTTGTTCTTCTGTAGCCTTCCTGTGGAAAGGAAAGGTTAATACAGGGACACTGTAGAATCACATGACCCTAATTTAGAGGGCTTCCAGGGTGTGATGTACCAGCTAAGATGAAATTCTCTTCAACCCAAAGATGTCACTAAGCCATAAGGTGGTCTCCACTTTAGGGAAACACAGAGTGAGAAAAAGGTGGTGACTGTGGACTCCATGCTCGGAGCCATTTTGAAAAGTCCTAAACAACATGAAATTCACTGGAAAGTGTTTGTTGAATCCCTCTTTAGGGGTTGGGCCTCTAGATTACTTTGGTTCAAGTACAGGGGTTGGTTCTGCAGTATTGAAGATCTCAGGTGCAAAGCAGATGGCCTATCTAACCCAGGGTGTCAAAAATACACTAGAGACGTTCTGCAGGAAAAGAATTCTGGACCACGCACTTGAGGATGGAATGGATGAGCTAAAAGGTCTTTTCCACTTCATACTTCTATTCTAACACAGAAAACTATGGAGTTAAGCTTGAGAGTATGTATGATTGACTTAAGGATAAAAAAAAAATACAGGACGCTGTAATTATCCCCCAAAAGCCCAGAAATTCCGAGCTAATATTATGGTTAAATAAAAGCCAAACACATCAAAGGATAGAAATGTGGAGGTAAGGCATCCAAACAGCCTTAACTCTGCCCTATTGTCATGTGGTGCAACAGCCACACATTTTGGATCACAGAATTCTAGTGTGTGATCCTAGATTAGATTTAATTGATCAAGAATTTTTTTCTTGTTTTTTCCCTCTGATCTTTAAGGGCTTCCCCTGTGCTCTTGTCTCAGGTCTCTTGGCAGCACTGATGACATGGGCATTGGAACAAAGGTGGTGAGTTCCCTAGGAGCTTTTCAAGTCCAAGCTACTAAGCACCCACAGAACCTCTAAACACAGTGACAATTGAGCCAAAGTCATCTATCAGCAAGAACACTTGACACCTGTCCAGTTTCCTTTATACCACTTTCATTAGTAATATTGGTGCATGTATAGGGCACGTGTGATTGCTTGAGTTACCTCTGAGATCACAGTTGCCCACTCAACAGTTACCTGTTGACGTGACCCTGTCTACAGCCCATATATAATTAAAACAATTCGATGCAACAATCATTCCATACTTACCGTAATTACAACTGTATGAGCTCAAACGTAGTTTGTCTATGGGATTTCGGCTAATTTTTACTATATGAAAAATACAAAGCGTGTATTGTCCCATTATAAGGAGCATTCTGGGCCATAAAATGGCTGACAGTCATGCTCAGTTTCTTATGAGGCCCTTTTTAAAAAGAATGTGTGCTTGTGAGCTAAATAACAAATTTATTGGTGAATTTTTCAAAAATTCTTTCTGGTTCCAAAAAGAATGTGCTGCGAGCTTGGGGAGGGGACCCTGTATTCATGACGAAGAGGTTGGCTTCCTGGCCAGAGTGCAAAGACCTCAACAATAGCTATGGTGTCTCCCTAATGAGTCTAGCACCTGTGTCAGAAGATTTCCTTTAGGTATGTTGTATTCTCATACTACACAGATGTGAAGAAGGTGGGGTCTATCTTCATTCATCAGACTCCTTGGGGTAGCAGAAATGACTTATAAGGTGGCTAGAAAGCTGGCTAGATCATTGAGCTCAATGGGTAGCAATCAAAGGCTGGATGGCTAGTTGGCAGACAGTATTGAAGTGGAGTGCCAGGGCAATTTTGTTCAATATCTTCATTAATGAGCTGGAGGATTGGGTGGGCTGCACCCTCAGCTAATTTTCAGATGACACTAAAGTCAGGGTAGTGATAGATATGCTGGAAGATAAGGACAGGATACAGAGCTACCTACACAAAGTGGAGGATTGGCCCAAAAGAAATCTGATGAGGTTCAACAAGGCAAGTGAAGAGTCCTGCACTTAGGAGGGAAGAATCCCATGCTATGAACAAAAAGTTGGATAGGAGTCAACAGCGTGCCCTTGTTGCCAAGAAAGCTAACAACAGATCGGGGCAAGTAGTTATTCCCTTCTATTCGGCACTGGTGAGAACTCACTTGGAGTATTGTGTCCAGTTGGACCGCCCATTACAGAAAAGACATGGACAAATTGGGGAGAGTCCAGAGGAGAGCAGCAAAAATGGTTAGAGTGCTGTCGAACATGATTAATGAAGAGAGGCTGAGGGAACTGTCCTGCTTTTTTTGGCAGGGGGTTGGACTAGATGACCTCGTGGGGTCCCTTCCAACCCTATGATTCTATGAACTGGGTTTAGTCAGTCTGAAGAAGAGAAGAGTGAGGGTGGATGTGATAAGGGTCTTCAACTATCCAAAGAAGCTTCCAGGGAGGATAGAGCTAGGCTGGTCTCAGTGGTGGCAGATGACAGAACAAGAAGCGATGGTCTCTACTTGCAGGGAGGGAGGTCTAGGTTGGATATTAGGACAAACGTTTTCACTAGGAAGGTGGCGAAGCCCTGGAATGGCATACCTAGGGAGACTGTGAAACCTCGATCCTTAGAGGTTTTTAAGGCCTGCTTGACAGAGCCCTGGCTGGGATGATTTAGTTGGGGTTGGTCCTGCTTTGAGCAGGGTGTTGGACTAGATATCTCCTGAAATTCCTTCCAACTTTAATTGTCTATAATTCCTTGAATCATCCTGTGTCCTAGTATTATTAATTATAATAACCATGGGTTGCACATAAACAGAGGGGGACATTCCCTGCCCTTCACACACAAAGGGTGTGAGAAAGGGAGTATTGTGACCCACACCTCTCTACTAGGGTTAAACTCAGAGGTAGGGCCCATCTCCCAACTCCTATTGATTTCAGTCAGAGTTAGGTGCCTAAATACCAACAGGAACAGGGAATCTGGGCCTAGTGGAGAACTGAATTCAGATTAAACCCTAGGCCTCACTCACAAGTATGTCCTTTTCAAAATAATCCCATCAATTAATTTAACTTTCATGTGAACAAGCTGTTGATAATTGCTTCATACGTGGGCTTCTCAGCTTTGAGAACACAGTGGGTGACTTTACTGCTTGAAAAAAAACAAGGAGTTGTGTGGCACTTAAAGACTATTTATAGCATGAGCTTTTGTGGGAGAAAATCCCACTTCATCCGATGCTTCGAAGACGGGCAAACTTACAGAATGGAATGGAAATAAATGCAAGGGAGTGTAAAACATAGAATCAGGTCATACAGTTACAGCAAATTAGAGCAGTTGTTAGGTTCAACCCCTGGGAAGAGTGAAGTCAAATTACCTTTTGTAATGGGAAAAGAAACCCTAGTCTTGATTTAATCTTGCTTTCACACAATTTAATTTGCATATTAATTCCAGTTCAGCTGTTTCTCTTTCAAGTCTTGATGTCCCATTCACATCTCTGATGACAGTTGTTAACAAATCATTTATCGAGTGATTAGAAAGATGGAAGTGCTCAGCAACTGACTTTTTTGTTTTGTGATTTCTGATGTCAGTTCTGTGTTCAATTATTCTTTTGCGCAGGGATCGTCCTGTTTGTCCAATGAATAAGGTGTTGGGACATTTCTGGCACATGATGGCATAGATCACATTAGTAGATGAGCAGGTAAATGAGCCTTTGATGGAGTAGCAGGCTTGATCAGGACCTATGATGGTATCTGTTGTGCAGATATGTGGGCAGACTTGGCAGTGTGGTTTGTTGCAGGAGTGTGTGCCTGCTTTAATGTTTCTGTTGTTGGATCTGTAGTTGCTGGTGAGTGTCTGTTTAAGGTTGGGTGGCTGTTTGTAGGCGAGGAGAGGTCTGACTCCCAAGGCTTGAGAGAGGGTTTGAACCTAACAACTGCTCTGATTTGCTGTTACTGTATGACCCGATCCTATGTTTTACACTTCCTTGCATTTATTTTCATTCCATTTTGTAAGTTCGCCCATCTTTGAAACATCTGACAAAGTGGGATTTTCTCCCACGAAAGCTCACACGATAAATAAACCTGTTAGATTTTAAGTGCCACGTGGCTCCTTGGTTTTTTTGCTGCACTAGACTAACACGGCTGCCCCTTTGGAAATTTATTGCTTGAGTTGACCAGGAATATCCCAGTGGAACGTGTATGCCCCAGACAACAATCCTCAGGTTAGAGTCAGAGGAACAAAGTTCACTCCTGCCTGGGCTGAGTCTGTCGCAATGGACTGTCTGTAACTGGACACAATGGACTAATCAGTGTCAGCTGTATGATAGCAGCTGTATACAGCCAAATAACCTGGGCAATTATTTTTAGATGTACAACAAGTATTTAGAATTATCTGCTCGCTTAAAGGCATAGAGACGTTCTTAAAGCACAGTCCAGGTTTGATTTTACTCTGGTTTTGCCACTGACCAGTAGTGAGATCTTTGGCAAGGCATTTAATTACATGGTGTCTCCACTCAGCCATCTCTAAGACAGAGATCATGAACTTCTATTCCACCGAGGGATGATGCAATGCTAAATTCATTAATGTTTGGGGAAAGCTTTAAGAGCCTTGGCTGGAAGGTGCAGAAAAAATGCCATGTGTTTCTCCTAGTTGAGCTCTACTCTAGTTTCCCCTCAACTACCTCTATCCAAGAAGTTGGGCTCGTAGAAAATTTGCTGTCAAAATATTCTGATGACCAAAAATTGGGTTTCCAAACATACAGAAGTCTTTGCTTTTCATCAGAAAATAGAAAAAACTGGGGGAAAAAGCTAATGCTGGCTGAAAATTTGTCAGTTCTGGCCAACAGACAGAAGCTGTCTGTTTTCAAAGCAAATATATATATATAAAAATGGGTGTGTGTGTGCTGAGTTTTCATTTCCTGCTGAAAATGTTGAAGAAAATTGAATAATATTCATTTACCCCAGCAGTGACCATTGGAATAAACATCCACTTTCTAAGCAGGAATAACATGCAGGTATTTCCCCTACCCACCCTGCATGGCAGCCCTTAGGAAAATAATTAAGTAGAGAAGAATTAGATCAATTTTTACCAGGCTAGCAGGCCAGAATATAGCCAAAGCAAGTCCAGGACAGGATCTCTAATGACAGCACCCACAGACCAATTGTCTGGCTCTCCCCCTCTCCTATCCTTCATCTCTAGTGTGCCTGAGCGATGCCTGAAGAGGCCGTGGGAGTTTGGCTACCGTCATCCGGCTCTTATCACCACTAATGTGCAGCTTGTCACTGATCCCACTTCGCTCAATGACCAAGATCCGACCCTAAGGTCAGGTCCGTCTCCAGAGAACGGGCACTATCTCTGCGACCGGCTGAAACCTTGGCAGGAGCTCAAGTTTTCTGACGACAGAGCGGCCTCCCCTTTATTCCCCCTAGACCCCAACTCCGTTCCAGTGTCTGGCACGGACCCGGGGAAGGCTCCGCTCGTACTTACTGAAATAGCAACACAGATAACTTCCCCAGACAGAAACATGCTGACGAACATCCATTCAGAAGACAGCCTCCACGTCTGCCCCCCTCTGCTTACACCAGAGTTTGACTCAGCTGAGCTGGCTGTCAAACTTGTGAAGAAAAACAGTGCAGTGTGTGTGATTTGGGTGTCACTATAGCCTGCCACCAATCCCCCCCATTGACACCAGTGAGGCAGCATCAAGTCCATGCTGTAGTTTTTCTGCATCCTCAACATGCCTGCAGGAAGGATCATCTGTGTGACAGATGGGGAAACCGAGGTACAGAGATCTGGGAACAAAACTACGCAGGGACATAAAACCTTCCTGTTTCAGGGCATTCAACTGTCCTGGTGCAGGTTGTCTCAATGCATCTTGCACATCCCTCTGAAGCCACTGGTGCTGCGAATCATTAGGGATGGGATACTGGACAAGAGGGACCATAGGTCTGGACCAGCCTGGCCATTCCTGGGCTTGCACTGATTGGTTATTGTAATTAGGGTCACTTTGTTTTAATCATGAAGGTGAAATAAGCTCTTAAAACGTAAGTTCAAACAGGATTTTGGGGAAGCGGGCTGAGGGTGCGGCTTCTCTGGCTTGTCTTACACAGGAGGTCCGACTAGATCCTCACGAAAGTCTGTGTCGCCCTTAGAATCTACGACTCTTTGGAAACACCAAGCCAAGTTTAAATCTAGCACTGAGCCCCCTGTCTAGCCAGTGCACCGCCCCTTCCATCCTGCAGCCCTACCTGGCTGGGGACGAGGTGTGGTGAAGATTCCTGTTTTTTGCTGGGACTCAAGTGCTGGCTGCCAAGCAGGGTAGGTCCTAGGCAAACGGCATCCTCCTCAGGCCTGAGACCTGCTGTTGCCCCACAGACTCAGTGAGAGGTCCCTAGGAATGTAGCTGGATCGGGCAGTGTTGTACCTGAATGTTGAGGCGCCAGTTAGTCTCCAGGGTCAAGGAGCTCGGGGTTGCAGACCCCGCCTGTCCGTATTTGCAGTATTGCCAACCCCAAATATTCAGTAAAAAAACAACAAGCAGTTGTGTGGCACTTTAAGACTAACAGATTTATTTTTTGCATGAGCTTTCGTGGGAGAAGATCCCACTTCCTCAGATGCTTCAAAGATGGGTGAACTTACAGAAAGGAATGAAACTAAATGCAAGGGGGTGTAAAACATAGGATCAGGTCATACAGTAGCAGCAAATCAGAGCAGTTTTCAGGTTCAAACCATGGGAAGCCTGAAGTCAAATTACCCTTTGTAATGGGAAAAGAACCCATAGTCTTGATTAAGTCCTGCTTTCACCGAATTTAGCATGCATATTAATTCAAGTTCAGCTGTTTCTCTTTGAAGTCTTGATGTCCCAGCCACATCTCTAATGACAGTCGTTAACAAACCAGTCATCGAGTGATTAGGAAGATGGAAGGCTGTCCCTTTTGAAATTTACCAAATATTCAGGAAACCATCCAGCCTTGCAACATATGAGAAGGGCTTAAAAATCCCGAGATTTATTTTAAAAACTCAAGGCTCTTCTCATTTGCTTTCTGGTTTTTGAGTTGTCAGGGTGTATGTTGATCACATCTGCATGCTTTTCTCTGCAGCCACAAGGACCAATAGCCTTTTTTTTTTTTTTTTTTTTTTTTTGGTTCGTATGTTTGTTTAAATTAAAGCTGCCCACTTCTTCACATGTCCACAGCAGCCAGGTCTTCAGGTAACCCAGACACCTTTAGAGTTGACAACACTCCTTCCACCATGGACCTCTCTGATCTGTCGCAACTAGGCAAGCAGTTCAGGGACTTTGTACAGCTTCTTCTATCATCGATCCTGGGCGATGCAGCCCAAAACTTCACCTGAGTGCATCCTTCCTTCCCGAGAAGGCTACAATTCTGAGCAGTCTAGGCATTTTCTTGGCTCAATGTAGCCAACTGAGCACCTTGCTAGTATTTCAGTGGGCACAGGATCCTTGCAGGATGTTCTATAGAGCCTGCGTACATCCCAGTGCCCTCCACCGGGATATCATGAAACTAGTTGAACTAGGTGTGATCCTAGTGCATTCAGGCAGTAATGGGGGACCCACTGACACACTCTCTGAGTGCCTCACAAACTGTAATTAAGTTTAGCTACCGGAGAAACTGAGGCATAGAGTGACTGTACAGGAAGTCTCTGTCAGAACTGGGAATTAAATTTGAGACTTTCAAGTACTAGGTCAGTGCACGAACCACATGCCATAAGGGATAGGACCCGCCACACATGTACCATTATTCATCAGCTGCTTCCAACCTGAAGGGGCAGGGCTAAGAAGGGTGAGGTGACACCTTAATGGACAGCTGGGTCCTCTCAAAGAACATAGGGACATTGGACTGACGGGCTGGGAGCAGGGCCCAAAGGGTGGGCTGAAGAAAAGCTTGAAGAGCAAAAGGATTGTTTTGTTTGTTTGAAATACTTGGATATTTTCTACATTGAAAGGGGTTAAATTTGTTTATCAGTTGGCCAGAGTCATATCGCCAGGACAGACCAGTGTCTGGAAAGCTGAAAAGACTAACCTCATGAAGGGAAACTGAGGCAGGGAGTGCCAGCTGTGCCATACCTGTGAGACAGCCATGTCCTATGATGCCATCCTTCTTAGTCTCTAGAAGAACAATGTTGTGGTGGATGGATGGTGAAATAAGGTCTGTTCACTCCAGGAGCTTCTGGTGTGATTCGTTTAAACTTTTGGATGCTGATTAACCAGGAAGGGCTTACATCAAAATCTGGGATTGCAACACCCCAGTTTAGAGAATATTGAAATCCAGAGTTAGGTCCAATTTTCCAGAGACAGGCCCATCTCCACTGCTTGTATATGGATCAGGACCTGATTGTGCTAGGTGCAGTACAAACACAAAACAAAAAGATGGTCCTTGCCGTGCAGAGTTTATAATCTAAGATAATGGTTCCCAATCTGTGGTCCATGGACCACTGGTGGTCTGTGAGGGTACTGCAGGTGGTCCGTGGGGTAGGGAAAAGAAAAGTAATTACATCAGGTAAATTTACTGTGATGAGTGCAATATGTTTGTGAGTGATCTCAAACAAATTATTAAAAATAGCTGCATTTTTAATACTCCTTGATATAGAAGTTTGACTCTCCCCAGCCATAGGCTAAGTTTAAAATGTTTAAAATGACCGGCTTATGTGCCTTCAATGACAATGGAGTGGTCCACATAAAGGAAAAGGCTGGGAACCGCTGATCTAAGACAAGAGACAACAGATGGATACAAACAGATGGAGGAGCACATAGAAACGATAACGCAACAGCAACAGCATAACAGCCTGTGGTCTCAGCACCCCGTCAAGAGTTTTGTAGGCCTCAGGGCAAAGGAGAGTTTTAAGGATGGCTTTGAAAGAGTCAGTGGGGTGGCTCGGTGGCTATTTACAGGGAGCTCCTCCCAGGCATGAGGGGCTGTATCGAAGAAAGCAGGAAGGTGTTTGTCTGAAAACGTAACAAGTGGGTGATGGAGGCTGGCATCATGGGCCAGCTGGAGGTGGGAATCAACGTCTTTGTGCCCTTATGTTATTGCCAAGAAGGCTAACGGTACATTGGACTGCATTAGAAGGAGCGCTGCCAGCAGACCGAGGGAAGAGAGGTCTCATTTGGAGTACTGTTTGGGCCCCCCTACAGCTAGGATGTCGATAAACTGGAGAGAGTCCAGCGGAGGACAACAGAAATGATTATGGGGTTGGAGCACATGACTGATGAGGAGAGGCTGAGAGAAATGGGCTTGTTTAGTCTGCAGAAGAGAAAGGGGGAGATTTGCTAGCAGCCTTCAGCTATCTGAAGGGGGCAGGTCCTCGGGAGAATGGAGCTAGGCTGTTCTCACTGGTGACAGAGGACAGAACAAGGAGCAATGGTGTAAGCTGCAGTGGGGGAGGTTTAGGGTGTCTATTAGGAAAAAGGTTTTTCACTAGGTGAAGCATTGGAATGGGTTACTCGGGGTGTGGGTGCCATCTCCATCCTTAGAGGTTTTTAAGGCCTGGTTTGACAAGAGCCCTGGCTGGGATGATTTAGCTGGGTTTGATACTGCTTTGAGCAAGAGGTTGGACTAGATACCTCCTGAGGTCCCTTCCAATCCTAATCTTCTATGGCCTTGAAAGTGAAAATGAATAGCTTATGTCTGATGTTACAGAGACAGGGGAGCCAGTGGAGGGACAACATGATCTTTGCCGCAGCAATCTGAAAGGAGCTGAACTGAGCAAAATTGCATCTCCAAAAGCCAGGGAGAAGGACCATGTGGTAACTGAAATGCAAGTGTAACCCATTGCACCTTTTTAGGCACATGGGTTACACAAGGTCATGACACCCTGGGTGAAAATATTTGCTAACTGGACTGGAGATGCCAGAGATGTGGCAAGATTTAGAGAGAATCTGGATGCCAAGATAGGCCTGAAGCAGAGATCGTACCCCGGGTACAGGTGTGAGCAACAGCCAGGAAGCTGGTATTGCCCATAGTGATAGAGAAAGAAGACAGGTAATTAAAATAACTGAGCACTTGCAGAAGAAAGGCAGAATTGTTCCCCAGGACAGAATCTGGCCAGGATATTCGGACTAACTCCTGCCTCTGGCCTGTTCCTGAATGAAGAAACACAAGCTGTTTAATTAGCACAACCAGCTAAGTCCTGGGGCTTACAGAAGATGCCATCCACATGATGGCACCCCTGTACTCTGTTGCATTGGCTTGGAAGTGACTTGCTGGGCTGGGCGCCATCTGCAGACTCACTCCCATCATTTCACTCCTGGCTATTCTCCGAGGTCTTCTCTTCCAGTACTGTGGGAGCTGACAAGATGCCAACATGAAGATCTGCCTCAGCATCTCGTGATCCCTCCCTTGTGGGGGAAGTGGAGACCTGAACACTTGTTTGGGTTTTGTTGTTCGACCTGCCAAGGAAGACGGTTTTTGAGCTGTCTTTGTCTTGGCTTCTTCCTCCAGCGGCACAATGTCTGCTGTGCAAGAAGCAGGATTTCCATCGCCTCTTTTCCCCTTTATTCTTGTACATTTTCTTCCCGGCTCTTTACCTTATCTCTGGTCATTTTCCTGTTTACCCTTCTGACCTGGCACCCTTCGATCTCCAAGGCAGCTTCAGCATTGGCCACTGTCGAAGTGCTTCCTCCTTGGACAAATGGCTTCCCTGATATAGCCACAAACAGGGAGTCTCTGGACAGACGTTCAGGGATAGCTCCATCCCTCCACTGGCACCCAACCGGACCCCGTAGGAAGAAGTGACCCACTGCACTAGGAAGCCAAGACTGAGGAGGTCAAAGGCTTTGGAGTCCCAGAATATCTCCACAAAGAGGGCCATACCGTGTCTACTCGAATACAGAGATAAGCAAAAATCCTAAGGTGTTAGGCAGGGTCAGGCTGTTCCTTGCAGAAGTTTATTTATTTTCTGGCATAAACAACTTTCCTGTCTTTCCCAGTATATCACAATGTCTTCATCTGATTCTCTCCATTTGTTTTCTGGTCTGTGATCACCTTGTGCTGCGAAGGACAGTGAGGCAGACCAGGGGAAAGATGCAAAAGAGAACTGTATTATTAAAGTACTTTGCAAACACTGGGGTAAGGTTCAGAAACTTTCTCTCCCACCAAATAACACTTGACCATAGATATCAGTTATGAAGTAAGCTATTTCATGATGGCAGAAAGAGGATACAAGGGAATCCGGGCCTCAGTAATTAATCTGCCTCCACCTCTGATCTGTGAGATCCATTTTTCAGACAGGAAAACTGAGATATAAAACATCGATTTAAGTGACTTGTCCAAGGGCATCCAGCCAGCCAGTGACACAGTCATGAACAGAGCCAGAAATTCAGACTTGCAATCCACTGGTTTAATCACTAGAGCATACTCCTCCCTTGCACAAAACTATACCTCTTTCTTCTGTCCACCAGTGGGTTTGTACTGAACACATTTCAGACTCCGGCTCTACTACGAGAAACAGTAATATGCTTCTGGTAAGACCTGGAATTTACAATAGTAACATAAGAATAGTTTTGTAACCTGTCTAGGCACTTAAATGTTTTCTGACTCCGTTTCCCTTCCTGTAAAACATTTCTTACACACCTTGTACTTAAATAAGGCACATTTACAACTCTCTCAGTAGTTGGCACCAAATCTGTCCAGCTCCTGATGTTACATTTAACCAGAATCTATAGACTTCACTGAGCGTTCAATACAGCAAAAATTGAAGCGTATACTTTAACCATGTGGGCACTCCCATTCAAATCAACTGGACAACTCGCTGAAGCTGGGCAAATAATTGATTTGTTGGTTTCAGGGAGCCAAGTGAAAATCCAGTGGGAAAAATCATTCAGTTTGAACTGAAACTGTCTTTTTTCCAGTTTTTCTTGCCAAAATGAAAAACTAATAAAAATATCACTTCACATTTAAACAAACAAACAAGTAAATAGAACAAAAAAAAAACCAAGCAATTTTTTTGATGAGGCTTTTATCCATTTATGAGTGGCTTCATCTTTTAGTTTTGTTTTTAAAATAAATCTAGCTTAATTTATAAACCAATTATCAATTTAAAATTAAAAATCAAAGCATTCCATTTCCAAAGGGTAGAAATGACCCTTTTTCACTTTTTCAGGAAAAAAAAATCCAATTTTGTATAAAACTTTTCACCAAAGTCAACCTGAATTTGCAAAATGCTTTGTTGCCCTGAAAAAATGTATTTTTCAACTCCTATGATGCACTGAAAAACATTCTCCCAGATCCACCTATCACCCACACGCCCAAAGTTAAGCAGATACGTAGCTGAATCAGGTATTGATTCAGACCTACTTTTCAGACCTCAGCTGAATGCCTTTTAATTTCTCTTTCCTCTTAATACTCAACTCTTAATAGAGCTGTGAAGTTCTTAAGGATGCAGTTGGGAAGACACTACATAATAATCAAACCTATGAGAGTGTCTTGAAGAGGTTCCCTCTGCTGACCAAATTTAGCTATTGCAAACAGCCATTATTTCTGCGCATTCAAGTCCACTCTGAAGCAGGCTTTTGGTTGTCAGTGTTTAAAATCATTCATTAATCATTTAGATACTGCAGATCGCCTTTAGGTTAGAATTTTTTATTTTTATTATCTATTACTGACTCCATTATCAAAACCACAGGTACTGTGGCCTGGTGACTGAAACCTCCAAACAAAACAGGTCCCATTGAGCTGAGTGGTGGCACTCTTTCTGCTGGGGTAGAAGAGAATCCAGTTGCTCTTGGCTGGCATTTTCCAGTGTGGAGGGTGGTTTGTTGTTTTGTCCCTGCACTTTAGTGCACAAACATGGGCATCACACTTTCAGCTGTGCTTGTAGGGGATCTCATAAGAACACATGCCATGTCTACACTGCGAAGCAAAACTCTGCAGTCTGAAAGCCAAAGTCAATTGATTCAGGTTTACAGACCTTGGGCTGCGTGGCTAAAAATAGAAGTGATGGTGAGACAATGCTAGGAAGTTTCTTTGAAGTATAGATGTACCCCCAGAAATGTTGATCCTCTTTCTAACACGACATCCTATTTCAGACAGCAAGCACCACCAGATACTAAAGATGAAATCATACTTCCCCTATCCCATCCCCTAATGCTCTGTGTGAATAGTGGAGTAATGGGATACAGGGGAAATTTATTGCTGACCCCCGAAGGACTCAATTTAAGCCTAAAGAATGAAATTGGTTATTCTTGTAGACAGAATCCTTGCTAATGAAATTTCAGATGTTATTCTCATTCTGAGTCATTTAAATGTCTAATACTTTTTTGAAACTGCCTAGTCAAGTTCCTCCTGTGGCAGTGAGTTCCACAGATTAGTTACATACTGTACACATGTATAATTACACATATTTCTATGGAAGTAAGCCACCCTGTGGGAGAAGGAAACCTGAAGACCTCTCATAGTTCACGATAATTGCTTGTTGCTAGTATTTCTCTCCTGCTTCCACAGAGACCTTTTCTCAATGAGAGATCCTGACCTCACTGAGTGACCAGTAACAGGAGCCCTGTTGCTGTACTAAAGCTTCCCACACAGTAGCAAAAAGGGAGCTGGCTTTGCAAGCACTTGCACCTTCCACTCCATACTACTAGGCTATGTCTACACTTGGAATTTAGTTTGAATTAATGACGATTTATTAGTGCATGGCTACACTGGCTTTCCCTAGTTTGAACTAAGGAAGTCCTTGGGTTTCTAGTGGGTCCATGTTAGTTCGAATTAACTTAGTTTAAATTAACCATTAGTAGTTTGAATTAATTAATTCGAACTAAGTTAATTCAAACTAACATTTTAAGTGTAGACACAGCCCCAGGGACTACTGTTACCTCCATGGATACATCCCATGCAGCACCTGCAGGGATTCCTCCAGACACAGAAGCCCTGAGACCATGCTCAGGGGATGGCTGATCCTGTGAGAAAGAGAAAGGTCCAATATCTAGACCATTACTCCGGGACACAGCATCAGCTCCCTGTTATGAGACAGACTCCCTGTGCGGCCTTGGACCTAGGTCCGACTCCTCAAAGGTATTCAGGAAATCAGTGGCCGTTAGGAATCTTTGTATCTTTGAGTGTCTGTGCCTCAGTTTCCCTTTTGTAAAATGGGGATAATCGCATTTCCCTACCTCGTCAGGGTGTCATGAGGAAAAATCCATTGCAGATTGTGAGGTGCTCCAGTATTAGGGGACATTGTATTACCTCAGGTTAAATTAGAAGTGTGTTTTTTGATTTCATTGCTCCCACATTCATAATAAGGTCTTTCACTTGGCCCGGAACCAGAGACATAGCGATGGGAGGGGTGGGCAGGCAACACCCCAGGTGTTGGGATGAATGGTGGTGCCAGGCAGGGAGGGCCTGCGAGGCATGAGATGGCATGGGGCGTCCAGGGGAGCACAAGTGTGTGCTTGTCCCCTAGGCACCAGTGGGAACCAGACATTTTTGCTACACCACTGCCCGGAACACACACGAGGCATGGTTTCCCAAGCACATTGTGGGAAATCTTGCTTTACTGAAATTCAAAACATGAAGTGGCAACAAGCCACGACAGCCATTTTCAAACCAGCATGGCTGGCTTCAGATTCCACTGACACCAGTGTAAACAAGGAGTAACTACATGGAAATCACTGTGTGAAACTGGTATAAGTCAAAGCACAATGAGCTCTCCAGTGTAAACCAAACTTTCATTTGAATCCATTTTCCATCCAAGAGTCTGTCATGGTATTGAAACCCTAGGCTGGCCAGAAGATGGTGCGATATAGCAATACAATACCTAAGAGTCCTTTTCCCTAGGTTCCAAAGGGGTAGCCGTGTTAGTTTAATAAAGAAAACAAACAAACAAACAAACAAACAAACAAAAAACAACTAGGAGTCTTGTGGCACTTTGAAAAATTAACAAATTTATTTATTGCATGAGCTTTTGTGGGTGAAGTTGCATTTTGTCATACGCCAGACTAAACTAACAATATCGGAGGGGAAGAACAATCCTGTTATTATACTTCATTGCTTCAGGTGAGATTACAGATTACTTCACTTCCAGAGGGGTTGCCGTGTTAGTCTAGCTCAGCAAAACAAGCAAGGAGTCCTGTGGTACCCAAAGACTAACAAATTTATGCATCGCATGAGCTTTTGTGGGAGAAATTCTCACTTTGTCAGATGCTTTGAAGATAGGGGACTTACAGAAGGGGAGTGTAAGTGATGGGATCGTGTCAGGCTGTAAAAGCAAATCAAAGCAGTTGTTAAGATTCAAACACTGGGAAATAGCATATAGAGGAAAGTGAGGTCAAATCACCTGTTGCAATGGGGAAAGAATCCATAGTCAATGATTTAATCCTGCTTTTACATGGTCAAATTTGTATATCAGTTCCAATTCTGCAATTTCTCTTTGAAATCTTGATGTGTTACCTATTTGCTTGAGCACAGCTGTTAACAAATCATCAGCAGAGTGATTAAGAAGACTGAAGTGCTCAGTGACTGATTTTTGAATGTTGTGATTTCCGATGTCACTTTTGTGCCCATTTATTCTTTTGCGCATATGTTGTCCTGTTTGTCCAATGTATAAGGTGTGGGGGCACGTCTGACACACAATGGCATAGATCACATTGGTGGATGAGCAGGTGAATGAGTAGCTGGCTTGACTAGGTCCTATGACGGGGTCTTTTGTGCAGATATGTCGGCAAAGTTGGCAGTGTGATTTGTTGCAGGAGCATGCGGCTGTCTTACTGTTGCTGTTGTATGGTCTGTAGTTACTGGAGAGTATCTGTTTATGCTTGGGGGGCTGTCTGTAAGCAAGGAGAGGTCTGTCTCCCAGGGTTTGGGAGAGTCTGGGATCATCTTGTAGGATAGGTTGCAGATTATCATTGCACGCATGCGTGCATGTGTGCACACAACCCCTTGGAATACACCATGAAGCTGGCTTACTACAGCTTAGGCGAGCTCTGCATACTGTCTAGTTAAAAAAATAATAACAATAATAATATCTGTGCAGAGGTTAAGTGGAGCCATGTCTACCTTTTTAAAGAGACAGGGAATTTATCCTTGAGTGGTTGGTGCTTTATGAATGGAAATTCCCAGCAGTTCCTGGCAGAGTAAAAGGATCAAGGTGCAGGAGTTTGTTTCTGTTGATCACTCATCTAACTTAAGTTCCAAAGGGGCAGCCCTGTTAGTCTAGTAAAGCAAAAAAAAGCAAGGAGTCTTGTGGCACTTAAAGACTAACAGATTTATTTATCGCATGAGCTTTCGTGGGAGAAAATCCCACTTCATCAGATGCTTTGAAGAGGGGGAACTTACAGAATTGGATGAGAATAAATGCAGGGGAGTGCTCATCCACTAATGTGATTTATGCCATTATGTGCCAGAAATGCCCCCACGCCTTATACGTTGGACAAACAGGACAGTCCCTATGCAGAAAAATAAATGCACACAAAACTGACATCAGAAATCACAACACACACACACACAAAAAAAAAAACAGTTGCTGAGCACTTCCATCTTCCTAATCACTCCACTAATGAATTGTTAATGATGGTCCTCAAGAAAATCAATAGAACATCAAGACTTCAAAGAGAAATAACTGAAATTCAAATAATATGCAGATTAGATTGTGCGAAAGAAGGCTGAATTGTGACTGTGGATTCTTTTCACATTATAACACAGGCATGGCCAAACTGCAGCTCGGGAGCCACATGTGGCTCCTGAATGAAGAAGTGTGGCTCTCGGAAGAACGTCAGCAAATCAGTTTAGGAAAGCAGCCCCAGCCTAGGAGTTTTAAATTTCCTGCCCTGAGTGTGCCTGGGGGATCCAGTGTCAGGCCTGGGGGATTCAGGAGGGGGTTGGGATGGTGGGGAGAAGCAGTGGCATGGTCTGAAATTTAAAAAACTCACCACTAGCCTGCAGTCTTCTACATCGAGTAACAGTCAACTTTTTACTGTATAGGCCTCACTTTCATGGTAACCTTAAGTAATTATTAGAATCTGACATTAGTAGGATCAATATTTGCCCTCTTTTTACAATAAAATTAAAGTGTGCAATGAATTTTAAGCTTAGTAATTTTGGAGTAGGTAAAAGTATACTGCTATATGCCTAGGTGCGGCTCTTGAAGGTTTCATAATTGACTTTGTGGCTCTTGAGTTCCATAAGTTTGGCCACCCCTGTTATAACAGGTAATCTGACTTCACCCTCCCTCTGTGTGCTGTTTCCTAGAGAGTTTGAATCCTTACAAATGCTCTGATTTGCTGTTGCAGTATGACCTGATCCCATGTCTTACACTCCCCTGCATTTATTTTCATCCCATTCTGTAAGTTCCCCCACTTCAAAGTGTCTGATGAAGTGGGATTTTCTCCCATGAAACCTCATGCGATAAATAAATCTGTTAGTCTTTATGTGCCACAAGACTCCTTGCTTTTTTTTTTTCATCTAACTTAAGTTACAAAGGGGCAGCCGTGATGTTACTTCAGTTCAGCAAAACAAGCGAGGAGTCTGGTGGCATTTTTAGAGACAAATTTGTTAGTCTTTAAAAGTGCCACCAGACTCCTTGTTTGTTTTGTCAAACTCAGGACAGAGATGGGTGAGAACGTTTTCCCTCCCCCTTCACCATGCCTGCTGATGTCTCTGTATCTCTTTCATTTCCTCTTGTCACTGGATTTCCTCCTCCAGTGCTGGCCTGAGACATTATTTTTAAACAGAGCAGCTGACTTTTTGCACTGCTAGCCCTTCTATGTGGTTTCTTTATTGAAACATATGTCTTCTGTTACTCAAAAGGCATCTGAGCATGGTCTGGACTGAGATGGAACAAGAGACAAGGGCATCAGCTGTGAGTTTTTAACCACAAGTGCTGAAAGAAAGTCAGAGATCTCAGGCCATAGTATCCACGACTACTCAAGTGGAAGTTAAATGAGCAATTTCTATGGATGGGAAGGTGGGGGCCAGAGAGAAGGTGAACATTGTGTTTGGCTGAGCTGCAATACAGTCCCTGCTCATGACTGAAGACAGAGCCCGATTTTCCTCTTGCTCTGGTGTAAATCAAGAGTGAGTACGGAAGAGTGGAGTAACTCTGGTGTATGTTGGAGTAAGATCAAGCCCTGAATCTTTGCCCCAAGGTCTTTACCATCTAACTCAGGCACAGAGAAACATGTCAGAAGCAGAGGCCCAGATCTGCAAAGGGATTTTGGTGCCTGATTCCCATGGACATCTCTGAGTAAGATCCTCAAAGGCAGTCGGGTACCTAACTCCCACTGATGTTGATGGGAGTGAGGCACCCAAATGGCTTTGTTTCAAAGGGGCAGCCATGTTAGACTAGTAAAGCAAAAAAAACCAAGGAGTCTCGTCGCACTTAAAGACTAACAGATTTATTTATCGCATGAGCTTTCATGGGACTTGAGGATTTGGGGCCAATAGACCACGGGTGGCACTATAAGCCAAGGCTGCAGGCCATGGCAGAGCTAGGTAAAGGCTTTGTGGGAGGTGTGTGCTGTTTTTAGAGGGAAAAGGTGCAGCAGCTCCTTGACAGAGGACGTATAGATTATTCCCTGTTGCAGCGGTGCCGGGAAAGGTGCATTTGAGTGGGAAGGATACAAAAGGGTCTGGGGAGAGTGCACATTGCAGGTCACGGCCCCACCACTTCTCAAGTCCTGTAGGGCTAGGAGGTCCCGTCTATCAGTGACGATGCAATGCAAAGGAAGCAACATAGTGTAGGAGGAGCAGGCAAGGCTGAGAGCAGGGATGCAGGTAGGGCAGGACTCACAGGTGAGGATGAGGTGTTTGGTCTTGGTGCCCAAGGGGAAGGGAAGCCAGGGATGAGGCTCTGCATGGGCAGAACATGGATGGCAGGACAAGGGGGAGTCTGCAGCAGTGTTTTAGACACTCTACACTGGAGTGAGGTGGGTGTCTGGGAGGCCAAAATATAGGTAGCGTAACCATCAAGGTATGAAAAAACAGCAGCAGGGCAGGGCTTGTAGTTGGGCAACAGGGAGGGGAGGACAGAAGATAAGGGGGTTTTAATGGAAGAACCAGTAGGGTATGATATGGAAGAAGAAAGAGGAGCCCCTGATGACAGGAAGGTGGCAATGGAGCAGACACTATTGGTAGTGTGGGAGAAAGGAAGGCTAGGGAGGGTGCAAACAGAGCTTCAGCTTTGTCCCATTGAGTTCAAGCTGACAGGAGGGCGTCCAGGACTTGATGCCCCAGAGATGGGAGAACAAACAGACTGGTTGGAGGTGTAGATTTGGGATTTTCAGTGTGCAGAAGGGAGACGAAGCTCTGAGAGCAGATGCGGTGGCCCATGGATGAAGCGTAGAGGAAAGAGAGAAGATGACACAGGACAGAACCCTAAGGGAGGCCAGCAGGCGAGAAGAAAATGAGCCAACACTGAAGGACCAGCTGGAGAGAAAGAACGAGAAGGAAACGAGGCAGAACTGGGAAAGCTCTGGGAGGAGGGAGATCAGAGGGAAAAGGAGCAGTCAGAACATGGCTGGGACTCCCTGGGAGATCCAGGAGAGTCAGCCCCAGAGTTTGCCCAGGAGGAGATCACTGGTGTCCATGGGAAGAGCTAGTGTCCAAGAAGAGCAGAAGGCAGCAGGCACAATATGGTGTGTGAGGCACACTGGAAAGGGAGCTCGGAGCACCTCAAGTCAGGGAATGAAAGCCACCAAACACCCCCTTGCTAGCAGGTCCCAGGGAAGAAGGAAAGCAGAGCACAGTCCACTGATCACGTCTGCCAGGCCCCATGCCCACTTGCTGATGGAGTCTCAAGACAGTGTCCACACTGAACGATGTGCTGGACAATTAGTGGGTTCCTTTGAAAAGCCAAAGTGAGGTCCTTGCAGAAGATCCTGGAGGCCCCATTGAGCATCTGGCAGAGTCCCCTATGGAGTTCATGGCCAGGGTCAGCTGATCTTTCTTTCCCATCTTGCTCTAGTGGAGAAAAGTGCTGTCTGTCAAGCTGACAAAGGTACAGGCAACATGTTCCCAGCTTCGCTGCGCTTCCTGGTGCTGGAAGACAGACGGCAGCATCCCCTTTGGAAACAGACGGGGCTGCATTTCCTGGCATAGGAAAGGCCAGTTCTATTCCCCAGGGAACTTGTCCTTAGAAGTAACTTGAAGCTGGTCTCAGTGCACTGATAATTCAGCCAGGTGGCATAGAGAATTCAGTTAATCTGGCTGCCTGTTCATGTATTTACATTGTGCTGTCACTGTCGTACCAATGCCTGTGGAAGTCATAGGGCAGATCAATGGGATCCAGCCCTGATCAAGAATCCATAGTTCAGGGCCATAACTAGGCTAGGGCAAGCGGGGCAAAACCCCTGGCGCTGAATTTTAAAGGGCACAGGGGCCAGATCCAGCTCCCCACGGCAGCTGGGGACGGATCCGGCTCCTCGCTACCCCCGAGGAGCTGGATCCATCCCCAGTGGCAGCAGAAAACCAGATCCATCCCCCGCGCCCTCTAAAATTCAGTGCCTGGCGCTTCTGGGTCTTTTGGCACTGCTTGGGGCTTGGTGCCGCCTTCTAATGGTGGCTGTGGATGGATCCCGGGGAGCCAACTCCATCCGCAGTCACCACCAGAAGGCAGCAGGGGCCGGATCCGGGTCCCTGCCATCTATAGGCAATGGGTGGGGCCGGATCGGGGTCCGAGTCGGGGGAGGCTGCCTTTGGGGCTGCTTGCCCTGAGCACCAGAATTGCTAGTTGCAGCCCTGCCGTAGTACTTCAGGAGAGTTTTCCGTGCAACATTTCGCCACGTTTTGGGTCAGGAGGGAGTTCCCCCACAGGGCAGGTTGGCAGGCAACCTGTTTTGGGTTTTTTTTTTTGTTTTTTTTTTTGCCTTCCCCTGTAGCATGGGTCATCGGTAACTTGCTGGTGGTTGCTCTTTATCTTGAAGTCTTTAAACCACAATTTGGGGACTGCAGTGACTCAATGATAGGCTAGGAGTCCATTGCAGGAGTGGATGGGTGAGGCTCTGTGGCCTGCATTGTGCAGGAGACTAGACTAGATGATCATCTTGGTCCCCTCTGACCTTAAAGTCTAAGAGTAGAAGAAGAAGGAGCAGATCCCTCCAGAGGAGGACACGGACGGTGCTAGTGGAGTTTCTCACAACCTCTGCCCCTTCCCAGGAAACTTACTGTGTGTGGCCAGCCCATAGAGTTTACTTCACAACATGTATGAATGCAGGTTTGGTGTAGTTTCTGCAGCTCTGGATCAGCCACTGGAGTGGTAAATGTGCCAAACAGTGACAATAAGACAGCACCATTTGCCTATCTAGCCTGATCCCACTGGGGAAGGCATTTGCTTTCCGTTTCTTATGCTGTGTATCAGAGGCAGCTTTTGGAGAAGCAGGTGCCTGCTAGGGCCCCGCACAGTAAAAGACCCCATCCCTACCTACTCCAAAACCCGCATCTGACTCAGACGAGTAAGTCCTTGGGGGAGCTGGGGCCGTGGGGGGCTGGCAGCAGGGAGCTGAGGCTGCAGGGAGGTGGGACCAGGCATGGGGCCATGGGGGAGTGGAGCCAATGGTAGGGCACTGGGGCTGTGGGGAACAGGGGGGAGCTGAGGCTGCAGGTGGGGGGACCAGCTGTGGGGAGCCAGGGATATGGCGGGGGGCTTGGGGCTGGTAGCAGGGCACCAGAGCTGTGGGCAGGGGGACAGGGACCCCACTTGGGAGCCAGGGCAATGGAGGGAGGGCAGGGCCAGCAATGGGGTGCCTATGAGGGGCCCTAAAATGGGCCTTCGCCTAGGACTCCTGATAATCTAAGGCTGCCTCTGCTGACCGTGGGATTCTTGTTCTAAGGACTGATCAGTGCAGCCTTGACTTGATTATTCTCCGCCTGAGGGGCATGACCTGTAGCCCAGGTTTGCACTCCTGGCATACTGTGAAATGGAAAGGAGGGACCTGGCTCGATGGGAGGGAATAGGCTGGAGAGAAGAGAAAGGGGGAATGTGTCATAATCTGGGAACAGCAGCTGATCAGATGATCATTAAAGTGTGCCCCTAATGGCCCAGCTCAATTTTTTAAAAAACTGCCAGGTTGGCAATCTGTGAGAGGGCTGGGCAGCAACCCCTTAGTCATCCTAGGTAAATTGGAGCTGCCTTCTTCAAGCATCTGATGAAGTGGTATTTTCTCCCACGAAAGCTCATGTGATAACCAAATTTGTTAGTCTTGAAAAGTGCCGTAGGCATCCTTGTTTATTTTGCTGAACCTAATGGATGCATGGGAAGCTGTTGTCAACTTAATTAGCCAGGCGCTATATGCGGGCCCAGGTGAAATGATCTAGGCTAGAAGATGGAAGATGAATGGAGGCTGTGCCTCCAGGCAGCAGACGGTGAGACTACCAGTCCAAACTATGTGTCGTTGGGAGGTGGAGGCACCGCATGCTGTAAATAAACCACATTGGTAATCACTGAATGGGAAAATCTCTGAGTGGTTTGTAAGCCAGGAGGAGCGGTGGTAGAGAAGACCTTAGTGGTGCACTGCTACAGCCCCCTTGTAATACCCCCACTCACCCATACATGTTAAGCAGAGGCTACATCTGGATCCACAAACTACTGAAGGGTAGCAAAATCTGCCTTCAAGTTATTTCTCGGGCATCCGCTACAGACTAAAGTTGTATCAGCGAGCATTGAGATACTTTAGACCCTGCCGCGGAGATGACTCTTGTCAATCCTGAAAAGGCTGAAAGGTGTTTGCCCAAGAGAAAAAAATAACATTTGGACTTTGATGCTGGCAACTTATCTTTCAAACCACGGGTGCTGACACAATATTTCTGCCTCGGTGGGGCTGCAACAGCTGGGCTAAGAATAGAATTTGCCTCACGGACTTTTGCGCAGCTCGTATGCAAGGCGAAGTGCCTGCAGTGCTTTGTGTCTGCGCTGCTTCCAAGAAAGGGTCTAATCCAGAAAGAAAATGAGATCAGATGGAATAAAATGATCCCCTCTGTGGTACAACAAATGCGCGGGTACTAAAAAGAGCTTTTATTGAGAAGTGGGAAAGAACCAGGCCAAAGCAAGCTGAGGCCCTGATTCTACAGCTGATCCACATTTGTAACTACATGAAAACCCATGAACGTCAGTGATGCTCCGCACAGGCTTATCTGAGCAGATCAGACTGCAGGAACATGACCTTGGATGTTATTCCAATCAATTATTAGCACTCTGTTCTGTTTTTCCAGCCACACAGAGTAAAACATGTGCTTTTAGATTCAGGAAAAGAGCAAAGAAAGAAAGAACAAAATAAAAGTTTCCAGGAGAATGCACAACAAATGTGTGTCTCTTCTGTTCCAGGTCTGCAAAAATTGTAATGACAAGATGGAAGCTGTCTGGTCACACAGGGAGAACTGGTAGCAAAAGGGAGAGACTGCAATTTCATAGCTGTACAGAGTAGCTGAAATTCACACAGGAGCTCAGGTTAATATTCTGTCTGCACGAGATAATGAGCGACTGAGAAGACCTAAGCAAGAACCAACAAATATAAAAGTAAGCAGGTATTCTGGAGCAAATATACCAATGCAGGGATGCTGCTTCGCTAGCATTAACCATAAGACAACCATGCACAGGCTCCCTTTCTTTGTAATGCCACAGGGGTGACACTAGTTTGGGCCTGGCTGCAAGTGAGAAACTCAGGGTGTGTCTATACTGACATCAGCAAATTCACCACTGTCAGTTCAGGTTTCTGGAAGCAGATCACAGCAAGTGTGAACTCACCATGCTGCTCCTGGAAGCTGACACCAGAAGTCCTGGAGGTCAGGGACATAGGGGAAAGCCGACCACAAGCAATTTGCAGTCGACTTTTCCTAATGCATAACAGCGGCTAAGAAACTTGCCACCTTTTACACAAGGAATTTTACGTTCCTTGCGTAAACAGCAGTCAACTGCTGCTGAAAAAGCCCTAAGTGTGGACTAGGTCTTAATCTGCTATAAAAGGTGCTCTCCCTACAAGACTGTACTGCATCTAGCTATGAGGCACTCTTTCAGGAATATCAGGACTTGTTTCAGCATATGGGTTGCTTGCAAGGTAAACATACAATCTGCATAAACAAGCGGGTCCCTCCAGTTATTCATCCAGGTCTAAAGGTGCCATTTGCACTCTGTGAAAATCTCAAGGCTGAGCTTGAAAGGTTGGAAGCAAAGCACGTAATACAAAAAATAGACTAGCCGGTGGAATGGGTTAGCTCTTTAATCATAGTAGAAAAAAGCACTGGCCAGCTACACATATGCTTAGATCCCAGAGACCTCAACAGAGCTGTACAAAGAGAACATTTCAAACAACCAACTAGAAAAGAGATTATGTCTGTTTGCAAATGCTTAGTATTTCAGTAAATCGGATGCCTCCTCAGGATTTTGGCAGCTAAAATTAAAAGATGAAAGTTCAAAATTGTGCACATTTAATACTCCATTTGGAAGGTACAGATTTTTACACTTACCCTTTGGTATATCTTCAGCACTAGAGGTGTATCACAAAACCATACACATGATCTACAAACATGTTAGCCGTGGGGACAGCTTCTTGGATGACAGCATCATCTGGGGCTCTGCAAAAGAGGATCACAATTGTCGGCTTCAGCAAGTGTTGGATGCAACTAGAGCTGCAAACTAAATAAGGACAAATGTGTGTTAGGAGTTAGAGAACTGACTTTCATAGGGGACCTATGAAGGTGTAAAACCTGATAAAAGGAAGATTTCAGTCACTGAAATGATGCCACATCCCCAGTCAAAGAAAGATGTCCAACAGTTCTTGGGAATGGTTAATTATCCTGGAAAATTCATATCCAATCTTTCTACCAACGCAGCACTGTTAAGACAACTCCTAGAGGATGAAAATGAACGGTCTTGGGATGCTGCACAGGAAGAATCATGGGGAGGTTTAAAACAACACTTGATACAACAACCAGTATTGAAATTTTATGCTCCAGAAAGACCTATTAAGATTTCAGCAGATGCATCACAATCTGGGCTAGATATAGTGATTTTCCAAAACATGAGGATTGCTGGCACCACGTGGCATATGCATCCAAATCACTGACTCACAGCAGAAACTAGATATGCAGATTGAGAAGGAGGTTTAGTAATCTTATTTGCCTGTGCGAGACTCAATCTGTTTACTTATGGACAAAGAGTGGAAGCTAAAACAATCACAAGACCTTGATTGCATTATTTAGCAAACCGCTAAATGACTGTACTTTAAGGATTCAAAGAATGATGATAACATTGCAGAAATACAATTTGTTGGTGACCTGCACAGCTGGCAAATTTATGTTCACAGCAGATGCACTTTCCAGAGCAGTAGCAACCATGGCGCCTGCAAAGACACTGGAGACAGAGGTGCAAGCTTATGTTGATGTGATTGTGAGCTCAAGTCCCATAATTAACAGGAGACTGCAACACATAAGAGAAGAGACAGAGCAAGATGAATCACTGGGAATCCTTAAAAAAGTGATCATTAAAGGATGGCCTGAAATAATCAGTTGCTGTCTAAGTATAAGAGACTATTGTAACCTTTCTGCCAGGGTGAGATGGCAAAACAAGGGCCGGGTTGTATATCTCCAGGTTTCCAAATAATGTAACACCACCAACCAGCTCGAGCCCCCACCCAGCTTTCTGGGAAACCATGCACTATCTCCTGGGTACCCCAAAGAGGTAATGCTTCCCTGCTCTCAAGCATAAGTCTGAGTGTAGCATACAAAACTTTTAATAGTAGTAAAAACAGAATATAAAAGGCCAAATAACAAAAATTAACACTGATCTGCAAAATCAATGCCGAACAGGTTCCCAGCATGATCCCACACAGCATAACAGCACATGTGAACTCAATAGCAAAACCAGCACTGATTTGGAGAATTAGTGCTAAACAGGCTTCCAACAAACCCCACAACATGTAGGGAGTGTCTCTCATACCAGCTCTCTGCCACTGCCAACCACTAGTCACTCACTCTGTCCACTAGCGCTGTCCTCTGGGCCCTGCCTGCTGTCTGCCAGCGCCACCCACTGGTCATTCACGCTGTCCAGCCTGCCGCTGGCCGCTCTCCCTGTTCCCTGGCTCCACCCCCTGTCTACCGGCTCCGCCCACAGAACACTCACCCTCCGGTCTCACCAGCTGCTGACTCCGCCCACTGTCCACCAGCTCTGCCCGCTGGTCCCTCATTGCCGTCCAGCCTGCTGCTGGCCGCTCTCACCATCCGCTGGCTCCACCCACTGGTCATTCACTCCATCTGCTGCTCCTCTTCGGTGATTTCAGCTCAGAGAGAGAGTTTGTCTCTCTCAGTGATTTCAGCTCTTAAACCTCCAGTAGCTGCAAACAGCTTCTTCCATTAAAATAACAAAGAAAGGCCTCATAAGAAGCCCAGCCAAATCTATCATCGACAATGGGGCCAGGGGGTGAGGCAACGCCTCAGAGAATAGCTCCACAAGTAGCCATGCAACCGCCCTTCACTGTCTTAACTTTTTCAGGATGAAACAGGTAGTGGCCTCTCTTACAAGTTTCTTTTTTGCTAAGGGTAGCTTTTCCTCTTTAACTAACCTAACCAGAGTTTGATCCAGCAAGAGAGTAGCATATTACAAAAGACAGTATCTCATGGTTCAGTAGAATTACAGATATTGACAGATTTGTGATCAGATTAGCCCCAAATACCATTACCCATATTGTGCACCCATAGTGTATTTATGCTAATACGTTCTTTGTGCTCATGCAAATACTAAACCCATGCAGATTAGTTGCCCCCCCGAAGCTGTTAGGCACAGCTTCTAAGCCTGCCTTACACTATGGAACTGCAGACACGAACTGTCTGTGGTAGATGGGGTGATTTTCAAGGGTGGTAAGGTCATAATTCCACGGAGCCTCTGGAAAGAAATGCTACAGGAGATCCATGAAGGTCACTTAGGAATTGAGAAGTGGAAAGAAGGAGTGTGAGAGGTCAGGTATTGGCCGCGGATCATTCACAACATCACCAATGTGATACAAAACTGCTTTTCATGCTTGAAATACAATCCATGCCAACAGGCAGAGACACTGAGACCCCATCCCTGTTCCACAGAGGCCTTATGAGAAGGTAGGTGTGGATTTATTTACCTGGCATTCAAAGGACTACTTAACAGTCACCGATTATTACTCTCTATATCCAGAAATTTGCACACTTCACAGTACTAATAGTAATTCAGTAATCATTGCCATAAAAAGAACTTTCTCCAGGCACACAATTCATGATGAGGTTTTCAGCGACAGTGAGCCACAATTTTCAAGTGCAGAGTTTAGGCAATTTGCCTCACATTGGGATTTTCATCATGAAACCTCCAGTCCAAACTACCCCCAATCAAATGGACTGGTGGAAAGGTCTATATGGACAATAAAGAGCCTGATGAAAAGACTTTTGAAAGTAGAGGATGATCTGTATAAAGTTTCGCTGGTCTACCAAAATACACCCCTGGATAACGGCTTTTCTCCAGCTCAGGTGTTAATGGGAAGAAGGATCAGATCTTATTTACCCATTATGGATAATTTGCTGCGATCTCAAAACAATGCTACCATTCACAAGATGAAAGAAAATCAGAAGTGAAAGCAGAAATATTATTTTGACAGACAGGCTTGTAGTCTTCCTTCCCTTAACCCAGGTGATAGAGTGTGCCTGAGGAGTCAGGCCTCTAATACTTGGGGCCAAAGAATAACATTAAAAATCAGCTGCATCCACAGTCTTATGTGCTCCCAGAAATACCAAGGGGACACATTTCAATGTAATCGATGGGATCTACGACTTATTTCAGAGAGTTCCAACACTGTGGAAGTTAAGTAGATTTCATCCTATTTCCCCCAACCAATCCAATATCATCAACACATGATGAAGAAACTGTCAGGGAACAAGAAAACTCAGTCCTGAATGAAAGACTGATACTGAGAGGATCTAACTGAGTCATCAAACATCCAGAAAGACTCATAGGCTATGTCTACACTTGAGGGCTCAGTTAAGTCAACTTAACAAAATCTGCTTAAAGGCTGCATCCACACTGGGGGGCTCAGTTAAGTCGACTTCATTAAGTCGACTTAACAAAACCTACAGTGTAGGTGATCCTAACTACAATGCATTAAGTCAACTTAATAAAGTCAACTTTAACGCCTAAGTCAACTTTAAGGGCTGAAGTTATTAAGTCACCTTAAGCAAGTGCTTTAGGGTATGTCCACACACACTCCTTATTTTGAAACAACAGAGGTTGTTTCGAAATAAGGAATGGCATGGCCACACGACGCACGGCCATTTCGAAAGAAGC
>ML682105.1:5241770-5254947 GCA_007922195.1 Podocnemis expansa
GGTGCCTGCAGCCCCCAGAGGAAGCGAAATAGCAGGTCCACACTGTGGACCTGCTATTTCGCTCCCTTATTTCGAGGACAGAGTTTTGTTATTTCGAAACAAGTTATTTCGAAATAACAGTTTCTTTCGAAATAAGTTATTTCGAAATAGCTTCTTTCGAAATAACAAAACTGTGTGTAGACATAGCCTTAGTTGACTTAATAAAAGCGCAATGCGTACATGGCTTTCCTTAAGTCAATTTGAGGGAGGTTAAGTTGACTTAAGGCTCCAGTGTAGACATACTCATAGAGGCTTGCTAAATCACCATTAGGCCGCACTGTCTCCCTCAGTCGACAAAAGGAGGTGTGTGGAAATGTATTTAAGAGCCTCTGGAAACAGCTGGAAAAACAGAAGAGTTTGCAGTGCAAATTCTTGCTTGGAATAATATCCAGTTTCATGCTCCTGCAGTCTGATCTGCTCAGATAAAACTGCAGAGGGTCACTGACGTTCATGGCTTTCCATGAAGATCCAAATGTGGATTAGATGGAGAATCATGGCCTTAGCTTGTTTTAGTCTGGCTCCTTTCCAGTAATAGCTTTCTTTTAGTACTTATGCATCATTCGTTAGACTGTAACAATGTTGAGGGTTCATTGAAGGCCTCACTATTGAATGCGCGAGGAACAGAACATTAACAACACAAATAGGAGTGATTCCTAGGCCTGCATCTGGAAACAGCCATGCTAAATCACCTGCAGGGCAGGTCTCCCAATTCACACCACACTATCCCATGCTGGGAAAAAAAGCAAGGAGTCTCGTGGCACTTAAAGACTAACAGATTTATTTATCGCATGAGCTTTCGTGGGAGAATATCCTGCTTTGTCAGATGCTTTGAAGAGACTTGGTTCTAGTTCCAACATGGCCACTATCCTGTTGGGTGATATTGGGCAAGTCCCGTCACTGCTCTGTGCCTCATTTTGCCTATCTGTAAAACGGGAATAATGATGCTGACTTCCTTCATAAAGCACTTTCAGACTTCTTGATGACCGCTTCTGTGCAGCAATGTAGAGGAAGCAAAAGGGTAGAAGCAAAGTCAAAGGAGGCCAAAGATATTGTGGAAGCTGAAGGCTCCACACAGAGGTCTCTGTGGATCTCTAAGATATCTCAGGCTATCTGTAGGGTTTGTGGGTGGGCCAGACCCTCACTTTGTTTGTCAGGGGGCAAACCCTGCCCTGCAACAGAAGAGTGCAGGGGGACCTTGCACCACTTCCTACCCCAGGTGCTGTTACCTCGTTCAGGTAAGATCTGATCTCTTGTATTTTGTGCCCCTGCTTGGAGGGACCTTTAGGGACAAGGGGCCCTGGCTTTAAAATGTCAGATAAAGAATGCATGGCAAGTGCATGTGAAATCGGGTTGAATGCAGCAGCTGGTGGAGAGCAAAATTATGCTTGCTGCCTCCTGTTGCAGAGGATGAATGAGATGGGTACAGGAAAGCTCTGGGCTGAGGGGCCGCAGAGGAAAATCGCTGATGTGAGTGAATAGCACAAAGAGGAGATACCAGGCACCCAGGCAGCACAGTGGCAGCTAGAGAGACAAGGTCGGTGAGTTCTTCCTGTGCCCCCTTCCTACCCTGGAGCTGGAGCTTGGATTAAAACAGAGGCAAAGGAAAAGGTGCTTCCCATAAGATGAGGACGTCATTGGGAATGTTGCAACTGCATGGCTGGTCTGTTTGACCATTGGGGCTTTGCCCTCACTGGCCCTCTGATGATTTGAAGCCAGAGGCAATATTTGATAAAATATGCACTTGCCAAGGAAACACTTGTGGGAACAAGATTTTTGCTTACATCATGGATTCCTTATTTGTCTTTGGGTAAAATGACCAACTTCGCTTTATCACGAGGGTCATCAGAAACTAAAGCTGCAGAGCAAAACAGTCAAGGAGTCTGGTGGCACTTTTGAAGAATAATACATTTAGTTGTCTCATGAGCTTTCATGAGAGAAGTAAATCAGGTGCTTGCGGGGGCGCCACTCAGCTGCAGAGCCATAACTACGGCGGAGCGAACAGGGCTTTGCCCCGTGCACTCCAGAGCGGCTCCAGTGAGCCGCTCTATCAAAGGGTGTGATTGGCACCACTCGCTCCAAGTGCCAATTGCTGTAGGGGGCATGTTCCAAGAGCAGCACGTCCTGGGGCCAAAATGTCTCGTTACGGTGCTGCTCAACTGATTAACCTCTTGAATTTTGGAGGGGTCCCCAAATTTCCCAAGAGCTGGGGGTTCTTGTCTACTACAATCATAGGCACATCTTGTCAATTCTTCTTGTCAGGTCTGTTTTCAGACAGGAAGTGTCTCTATCCCCCTCTAATTCCTTGTGTCTGTTTGCCCAGCACACCATCTTTTTCTGCAACACAGCAAACCAACAAGCTCCAAACTCTAGCTGGATTCTGTGGCATCTGCTTTTGACCTGTTGCTCAACATGTGCAGCATAGCTAATTTTCTGACAGAGTGGAAAAGATTAGTCAGTCAATAATACAGGAAATGTTGCTGAGTGAGTAACCCCAAATATTGAGCTTTTTGCTGATGTCCCACAGAAAACACCCCATCATTGGCAAGTTTCTTAAAAGTACAAAAGCAGTATGGGATCCAGTAACAATACTGAACACATATGTAGCGTTATCTGTGCATTACTGAATCAGCTCCCTCGAGACTTCAGTATTTCATCTTATAGACAGAAAAGAAACTGAGCCAAGAGTGACTTGGTCAAAGTCTGTACCAGAAGCAGACTCGAACCCATGATTTCCCAGGCCTGAAGTGCAACAACTAAACCAGCATGTCGGTTACTACACTGATGGCTTAACTGGCAGATTAACTGCCTTGCAAACTTCTCTTTTTCAGTTGTGCATAGCAAGAATATTTTGGATAGGCAGGTGTTTAAACTGTAATTGCTGTTAACATTCCCATTGATCTACATGGAATTAAGCAGGAAGATGTTTCCAAAGACTGGAAAATGTGCATGGCAGTTTTGCAAGATCTGGGTAAAAGAGAAGCAGATTATGGTCTAAAGTCCTTGTGTAACTCATATTACCAGAGCATCTGAGCTTCTCATGATCACTTTATGTGTTAATTCTTGCAAAGCCCCAATGAAGTATAGATGTTTTCTTTACATTTGAGAGCCTGGGGACTGGGGGGTATGTCTCCACTGCAATTAGAGGGGAGGTTGCAGCACAGGTAAACATGCCTGAGTTAGATTAAAGCTAGCTATCTGAAGCACCAGCACAGATAAACTGTGCTTTTTCCTGTGGGGTGGAGGAAAGAAAGGCAGGAAGTGACTCAGCCAGCCAACCCTTTAGTAGCTTCACTGCTATGAGTGCCTAGAAATACACCCACAAGCTGCTGTGAAGATATACAAGGTCACCGTGAAAGCTCCTGGTGGACCAGGAATTGAATGGTTGGTTACTCACCAGTAACTGTCCTTCTTCAAGATGGGCTGCTCATGTACATTCAGTTACAGGTGTCTATGTGCTGCAGCGCACGGTAGCTCGGAAAGTCTTTAGCATTAGCCTGCCAGGTCAGGGCGCACAGCCAACACCCCCTCCACGCCGCAACCGTGGCTATATAGGTGACCGTGACCCTGACCCTCCCATACACCTTTGCCAACTCTGTTAGTGGGGACGGTGGGAGGGACCTGAATGTATGTGAGCAGCCCATCTCAAAGGACAGTTACGGTGAGTAACCAACCGTTCTCCTTCGAGCACTGCTCACATCATTCAGTTACAGGTGACTACTAGTCATACCCAAGGATGGTGGGAAGAGTTACAGTCTGCCCACACTGAGTACAGCGCTGCCCACAGTGGCATCATCTCTCGGCTGTTGGGCAATGGTGTAGTGCGTTGTGAAGTTATGTATCAACGACCACATAGCGGCCCTGCAGATCTCTTGGATCAGGACCTTAGCGAGAAAGGCTGTGGAAGACGCCTGAGCTCTGGTAGAGTGGGCTCTCACAGTCTCTGGGACAGGCGTGTTTGACCTTCCATAGCAGTCTTTAATGCAGTTCACAATCCATTTGGAGATGCACTGGGAGGATACCGGAGAACCTCTCATGTGTTCCGCGACCGCCATGAACAGTTGGGAGGTCTTCCGGAAAGATCGTGTATGCTCAATATAGATTAGGAGTGCTCTCCTCACATCCAGGTTGTGCCACTGTCTCTGGTTTTCTATCACTTGAGGGTCTGGATAGAAGAAGGGCTTGGACTCCCTCAATGGAATTCCCCCCATCGCGAAGTCGGGGTCCCTCCATATTTGGAGGGACTCTGGGGCATACCAGGGTACCAAGATTACCTTGTCTAGGTGGTTCCTTTCTGATCGGAAGCTGGAACGGTCGCATCTGCAGGCGGGCTGTTCAAATTACTAATGTGGCTGCTGCCATGTGCCCCAGGAGCTGCATGCATCTGCACATTGTGGTCAGCCCAGGCGCCTGGAGCTCCGTGATCATGATGCAGATGGACCGAAATCTTGACAGGGGCAAGGATGCGGTGCCTTGCCGGGCATTTAAGCGTGCCCCAACGAACTCTATGTCCTGAGTGGGGCAAAGCTTGGACTTCTCCAAGCCCAGGAACTTGCACAGGTTCATTACCATGTCGACGTGGTCTTGTACATGTCAACTTGACTTGCCCACTATGAGCCAGTCGTCTAGGTAGGGGTAGATTCTTACACCCCTCCTGCGTAGGAACGCTGCGACTGGTGCGACACACTTTGTGAACACCCTTGGAGCTAGAGATAACTCGAAGGGGAGGGTGGTGAACTGGTAATGGCATCATGCCACTACAAATCTGAGAAACCGCCTGTGGTGGGGTTTAATGGCTATGTGGAAGTAAGTGTCCTTTAGGTCAAGGGCTACAAACCACACTCCTTGGGACAAGGAGGGGATGATCTGTGGTAGGGAGACCATGCAGAATTTTATTTTCTTTATGTTTTTGTTGAGAGTTCTGAGATCTAGAACGGGCTGTAGGTCCCCGTTGGGTTTGAGGACCAGGAAGTAGTGGGAATAGAACCCTTTGCCGTGTTCTCTCTTGGGAACCTTTTCAATGGCCCCGAGGGAGAATAACTTCTGGCATTCGGCCCCAAGCTTGCCTAGCAGATCGGGGTTCTCTGGGATTATGGGAGGGGGTGGCTTTCTGCCCCAGGGGGTTGAGAGGAACTGGATGCGGTATCCTCTTGCCACTGTGTCGAGGACCCACTGGTCTACGTGACCAGGGTCCATCGTGGGGCGAAGTGGCGGAGGCGGTGGGGGAAGAACAGCGGTTGTGGAGTGCTGCCCTAAGGGGGACCATCAAAAACGCTGTTTGCGGCCCAACAATCAGTCTGACCCCTGTCCGCGCCATCCCGTTTGGGAGGCACCTAGCTTACCCCCTTTACCTGACTGGCCTTTATCCTTGTCCAGGTCCCTGAGGTGGCACTGGGGAAACTGGAGAAATCTCGGGAACTGGGTCTGTAGTTGCAGCTGTTGTTTCAGTTGCTGTAACTGCTGTTGTAGCTGGTGCGACCTCAAGGAGCGCCTAACAGGTTGAGGGGTGTAGATCTCGAGGGACCTCAGTGTAGCCCTTGAGTCCTTCATACCATGCAGCTTCGCATCTGTGGAAGGTGCAAAGAGGTTGGGACCTTCGAAGGGAAGGTCCTGGATAATCTGTTGCATCTGCGTGGAGAGACCGGAGTTCTGGAGCCAGGCCAAACGGCGCATCACCACGGCCAATGCCGTTATACATGCTGCTGTGTCCACTGCATTCCAAGTTGCCGCGAGCGCATCCCTGGATGCTCTCTCTCCTTTGTCCAGCATTGCCTCAAAGTCTCTCAGGCGATCCTTGGAGATGGCTGACCGCAGATTTCGTAGAGCTTCCCACAGGTTGAAGATGTAGCGCATCATCAAGGCTGAACGATTTGAGATGCGCAGCTGGACGGCAGCAGAGGAGTAAACTTTCCTGCCCAACAGGTCAAGCCTTCTCGCCTCTCTGTTCTTGGGCATGGTGCTAGGTTGACCTTGCCTCTCCCTTTGGTTAACTGCATCGACCACCAGGGATCCTGGGGCTGGGTGATGAAACAGGAAGGAGAATCCTTCTGGGAAGACAGAATATATCTTATCCACTACTTTGGACACTGGCCACATTGAGGAAGGCATTTGCCAAGGTTCCTGGATGATGTGGAACACCCCGGCATGCAAGGGGATTGTGACCTTAGCTGGCGGGGCTCTATGGCACGCGTCAAAGAGAGAATCATCCTCCAGTTGGATCACCCCTAGCTTGAGCTTCAGGGTCGCCGCCATGCGGTGGAGAAGGTCCTGCTCAACGTGAGGATCCTCTTTGTGTTCCAAAGGCATGTCAATTAGGTGCTCGTCGGGCAACGAAGATGATGGGGCCCTTGATCTGCTTTGTTGGGTAGAATCAGGGTCTGGCTTGTTGTCGGAGAAATCCAAAGATTCCAGTGCTGGCGAGCAGGCATAGCGGAAAAAGTTATCGTCTGCCGTCGCACTCGGCCAGTCAAAGGTCCATTCATTGTGTGGTGACCTTGATAGTGGCATAGGCGTCATGAAGGGAGCAGGTGCCTCCCCTGATGGCTGCCTTCTTCTTGAGCCCAGTGACATGGAACTTTTCTGGGCCTGCTTTCTCGGGCGCTCATCCTGGTGGGGAAGAAAGGGTCTTCCAAGGACGATCTGAATGACCTCCCCCCTGACAGCCAGCAGTTCGGTACCGAGAGTTCCTTGGAAGAGCAATGAGGCGGAGCCATAGAACTTGGGCCTGGTACCAGGTTTGATGGTGTTGGGTTGGAGACAGGTGAAGAGGCCCACGATGGTACTGGTATCGGTGCCGGTGTTGCTGGCGCCGAGTTCGATGGTACCGGATGTGGCAGCACTGGAAGTGGCGTTATCGGTTACAGAGCTGGGTTCAGCGGTACTGGGCTTGACAGCTGTGCCAAACTTGTGGGTGGTGCCGTATCCAGCGGTGCCGAGGGAAGCGGTGCCACTGTGGCCAGTTTCTTCTTATTCTGAACCAAAGCTGGGTTTAAATGCCCTTGGTGAGCCGGTGCTTGAGCCAGAGCCCTACCCAGGGCAGCTGGAAGCCGACCGGGAGACCGGCAAGGTCGGTGCCAAGGAGGTACCATAGAGGGCCAAGATTTTGAGCCCGGTACTGGAGATCGGTGGGGATCTTGACCCCGGGTCGATCGAGGATCTGGCAGAGCACTGGTGGCTCAGCTGCTTTCGAGTGGAGTGGCTCCGGTACCTGAAAATAGGTGGAGGTGACACTCCCTTTCCAGCCGAGTCCTCCGCTTGAAGGATCGACAAATGGGGCAGTCCACTGTAAGGTGGGGCTCACCCAAATAAGTGAGGCATTTCTCGTGCAGGTCATCCATCGGGAAAGCCTTGCAGAATCCTAAGCATGGCTTGAAACCTGGTATTTCGAGTTTCGCACGAAAAGACAGGCTCTTGCGTTTCACAAGATAATGCTGATCCAAACCCACACTGATGGCGGAAAAATGAACTGTGAGCGTCAGGGTCATGGTCACCTATATAGCTGTGGTCGCGGCGTGGAGGGGGCGTTGGCCATGCTCCCTGACCTCACAGGCTAACGCTAAAGACTTTCCAAGCTACCGTGCGCTGCGGCATGTAGACACCTATAACTGAACGATGTGAGCAGCGCTCAAAGGAGAAGCTGCATTTTTCCAAATCTCATAGCCTCTAACTCACCCATTAGGCCACTCTTCCTTTGGTGCTGACCTACATTTACCCCTTGCTTTGGGGATGTACTAATCACTGCATATTAGCCTGAGAATCAAGTCCCTGACTTTCATGTGTCAGCAGGGCTGCAACAAGTCTGGATCCTGCAACTTGTTCCACACATGCAGCGACCTGGGCCGGCACAGAACCCCCCTAAACTCTGGAGGGTTTCTCCCGGAAAGAGGGGTCTACCCAAGCAATACATCAGGGGTCAGCCACCTTTGCTGACCCCTGTGCCGGTTCCTCCTCCCCAACACTCGGCTGGTGCCAGAGGTCCTCTCTGCTGAAAAATCGTGGCATCTATCTGAAAATTTAGCAGTGGTCATGGCTGGAGTGAGAGCACTTCCCAGGCATGCCATGAAAGGAAGCAGTTCCTTTCAGCGGTTCCCAGGTATGCTGCAGAAAGAAGTTGCCTGGAGTGGCTCCATTGGGGAGCATTACACAATAGAGAGTAGCCTCTCTCGGCAGCGTTTTTCTGTGTCACATGGAGGCATAGGCATGGGGGGGACCCTTGTGTCCCAGCTGCACCTGAAGGAAGCCGCCCAGAGTGGCTTTTGGTAGCAGAAGTGGCCATTTCTGTTGTACTGCAGAGGGTGCCACGTGGGGCTCTGAATGGGCTTGGATGCCACTGTCAGTATATGTGCGGGGGGTTGCCTACCCTGCAATACATATTGCAGGCTCACAAGGGCCTGGGGCAGGTGTAGACGAACAGGTTTTGGGCATGCTTGGATTTAAATCTATCTCACACTAGCCTGCCATGCACTGGAAGCTCCCTAGTCCGTCTTGATCCACTCTCATTTCAAAGCAAGCAGATGAAAATGCACTAAGGCAGGTGTCTGCAGCCTGCAGCTCCGGAGGCACATGTGGCTCTTTGGCCACCCCTTTGCAGCTTCAGGCTCTGGGTTCACCTCTGCCACTGGGGGAACCTTGGCTCCAGACCTTCTCCCCCTCCATCCACCACCAGGGGACCCTACAGAGGGCCCCCTCCTGTTTCGGAGCTCCCCCACTGTCATCGTACCCTGTGGCAGGTGCCCTAGCCTGGCTCCTCTCACCCCCCAGCAGGTGACTACACCCATAGCAACTCTCAAAACACGTGGTTATTGAAGGAATTTTTTAAAATGGCTCTTCTTATCTTTCGGGTTGCTGACCCCTACACCAAGAGACCTTCTAATGAATCACTTCTCGAAGTGGGGGATGCAAGATGGAGTCTGGGCTGAAAATGGGGCTGGGCGACCCTTTGGAAGGGAGTCAAGAGAAAAGGAGGCTGCTGGCAGAGGAGGGGCATCATAGCCCCTGGGAGCCATCACCATCGGCATGCACTGCAGCACTGGCTGGTCCTGCCCCATTCCCAGGCTGGCAGGTCTCCCCAGGTCCGGAGCACCTCTGGACCCAGCCAGAGTTACCAGCCCATTCCTGGCCCGAATCCCAGACCCTTGCTTGGAGCACTGCTGTGCCGTAGGTGCTGTGGTGTCACCCCACACCATCAGCCCACCCAGCACCAAGTGCCAGCCCCACCCGCAGGCTGGCTACTGGCTGGCACCAACCCGCTGATTGCTCGAAATGAAGTAGCTGTGGTTCAGCCTGCCCCAATGGTGCATGAAGAAGTGTCGACCCACTCCAGTGGCCAGTCCACCCCCCTCCCAATGCTGGGCTTTCACCCCTGCTGGGCACTGGGCAGCAAGCTGGGCCCCCAGCCGGGCCCCCAGCCCACAATGGAGAGGCCAGCTAGGGGCACAATGAAGAGACTGCCAGTGGCAGTGAGAAAATCTCATCGCCCCGGGCTGCAGAAGCTTTAATCTGCCCCGGACACTATTGCTACAGCTCCCATCACTGCCAGGCATGCTCCCCACGCTTCATGCTGGTGTCAGGCACACTCACGCTAGTGCCTGTAGCTGCTGCTCCTGGTGCTGCCACCCCCCACCCCCAAAATCCTGCTACCAGGCAGCATGAAATGCTGCACCACACCTCTAACAGCGCGCCCCTGTGGCCAGGCATGCTCCTTCTGTGGCTGCTGCTCCCCACCCTGCTACTCAGAAGAGGGGGGGAGCGAGCGCTAGGCAAAAGTTAATGGAAGGGCTCCATTTTGAACATTTGAGCATCACTGTTTTAGCACACATGGCAGGATCCACATGCACATTTAGTTAATGGTTGGCTAGCCTAAGATAGAGTTATAACCCAGCTTGCCACAGATGAGCTGTTTGTCTGCAGAACTCCCTGGGTGTCATAAACAGATCTTGATCTCCTGCTTGCCCTAAAAACAATTAAGCTGAGCGAGCAATGTTCTGTCATATGCTGCGGTGACTCAGCAGCAGCCATGCATCTGCAGTTGATCACAAGTTGAATTGCATGCATTTTCAAGACGATGAAACAGGAACAAACTTTATAAAACTAGCAAGCTCGCAGACGGCAATGGGAGATACTTCCTGGTCCATACCAGGACTTTTCAGCAGTCTACATACACCTCTCAGGAGTGGGAAAAGTCCACCCCCCTGAGAGACATAGCTATATTGACTTATCTCCAGGTGTGGATGGTACTAGATCATAGGTTAATGGAAGAATTTTTCCATTAACCTAGCTACTGCCTCTCAGGGAGATGGATAACAATGTTGTTGGGAGTGTCCCTCCTGTTGGTGTGCATAGAAGGTAGCATCTACACTGAAGCATTACAATGCTCCTTCATTTGACGTGTAAACAAGCGCTAAGACTCCACTTTTAATTGCATGTGACTTTGCCAGACTTTATCCATTTGGGTTGAAATTTTCCATGCTGGGCATCCACCTGAGGCTGATCCATTTTTTTTCCCTTTTTTTTTTTTTTTTGTAAAGAATTACAGCCATAACGATTCAGCCATTTCCAAAAAACAAAGTGAGGGAAAAATACGCTGTTTTTCACACGTTAAAAATGTTCTGGTGGTCTTTTCATACAGAAGCTCTCACACCTCCATTCTCAGAAGCAGGGACTGGAAATCTGGCAGTGGGTGGCCTTTGTGTCAAGGATATACCTTTTGTTGTCACTGCGAATATCTGCCCAGATTTAAAGTGATAAGCCTTTGACACCTCACAGTTTGCATATGCTCAGTAGAGACTTGTGGGAGCGTACCTGCTAAATTTGTCTGCACTGAGCATGCTTAAATACAGAATTGCAGCAGGTCTTTCCCTGCAATTACAGCTCAATACTGCTGTGCGGGCCAGGGACTGGATCAGTGAGCATGCAGCCTGTCTTGTGTGCTCTCAGTGCTCCCATTTCTATTGTCCAGGCAGGCTGGAGGAGATTGCATCTCATATGAGTTTGGGGAGGACAAAAGCCAGGATAGGGAAGGCAGGGAAAAAGAATATGGGGACAAGAGTAGGGCTGGTAGGGAGGAGGGAGTGGCAGTGAGGGGAAACTGGACCTGAAAGGGTGACCTGTGTTGTATTTGGCAATTACAAAATGTTTAAGGTGCTTGCAAGTGCTTTGTTTTATTCAGGGTTTGTGTCAAACTGTTTGTACATAGCAACAAGAGCTGCCCAGACTCTTTCTGGGAAACTCAGTCCTTAAAGGCAGGGGACATCATTTGCTACTCAGCAGTTTCCCTCCTCCCAGCTTTTCTTAGGCCCTCATGCTCCATGTTGTCTTCCACTCCTCCTTGCCCCCACTTTGCAGATTATAACAGAAGCACACATAATACACATATGCTGACACAGCCTTAGTCCTACCCTCCCTGAATTTTTCTGTGCTATCCCAAGTACTCCATTTTCTCTTCTAGGCCAAAACTTAATAACACTTAAAAAGACCACAGCATTCATGTAACACAACTCTGCTGGTGAAAGAGCCAACACCAGGCCCAGATCTTCAAACGGATTTGGGTACCTAAATGACGGTGTAGCTTGGGGGGAAACAAGCGGGGATATTGCACCCCAAACTGCAAGCCTCAGGCAGATACAGCTTTCGCCCCCATCCCCATGCACAGCCCCACAGGTCAGACTGGCACCGCGTGTATGGTAGCCTCTGTGCCTTCATCATTTTGAAGACTGAACGAGCTTACACCACACCACATAATGCTTCACAGTCCTGCAACACACTCTGGCGATAAATCAAATGGCCCTATCAATCTTTTCACCTGTGACCGTTAGGAGCACCCTGATGTTCTGTGATGCTATTTCACAAGTCACAAATATAGGGATGGGACATTGTGGGGCACTGGGGATGGGCTGTTGATCAGCCCAATGGCTGCAAAACCAAATGAGGACTTTTGCCAGCACAGCAGAGGAACTTGGTTCAGTGACCTCAGCATAGTCTCTGAACCAGGTTATCATTAAATTCTAGTGTGGCCATTGCTCTGAGACCTTAGGCAGAACACTGGGCCTTGGAAATGAGGGTAATAGCTCGGGGGTAGGAGATTGCATCATCATTTGAGGCTGTAAATTTTCTGACAGCAAAGGCGGCTCCTTGTGTTCCAACAGTTCCTTGCAACTCATGACTGTGGGGAGAAGGGGAAGGGAGTTTTTGCAGCCATGCACCTTAGCAATGCATGGAGGAAGGTGGGGGGGTGTGTGCAGATGCACCCTGGAAATAGCTGGAGGAAGGAGAGAAGGAGGCACCCTGGAAATGGCCGGAGGAAGGTTTGCAGGGATGCACTCTAGCCATGTCTGGAGGAAGGCATGGGGAGGTTGCAGATGCCTGCTGGAAATGTTTGGAGGAAGGTTTACAGGGATGCACCCTAGCCATGTCTGGAGGAAGGTGCTGGGAGTTTGCAAATGCTCCCTGGGAATGACTGGAGGAAGCTTTGCAGGGAAGCACTCTAGCAATGTCTGGAAGGGGTGACAAAGGTTCAGATGCATGCTGGGAACGGGTGGAGGAAGAGAAGAGGGAGCTTTGCAGGGATGCACCCCGGGAATGGCTAGAGGAAGGGAGGTTTGCAGGGATGCACTCTAGCCATGCCTGGAGGAAGGCATGAAGAGGGTGCAAATGCACCCTGGAAATGGCTGGAGAGAGGTTTGCAGGGAAGCACTCCAACCACGCCTGGAGGAAAGTGCAGATGCATGCTGGGAACGGCTGTTGGAAGGAGGAAGGGAGGTTTGCAAATGCCCCCTGGGAATGACTGGAGGGAGGTTTGCAGGGATGCACCCTAGCCATGTCTGGAGGAAGGTGGTGGGAGTTTGCAGATGCCCCCTGGGAATGGCTGCAGAGAGGTTTATTTTTTGCATGAGCTTTCGTGGGAGAAGATCCCACTTCCTCAGATGCTTTGAAGCATCTGAGGAAGTGGGATCTTCTCCCATGAAAGCTCATGCAAAAAATAAATCTGTTAGTCTTAAAGTGCCACACAACTCCTTGTTGTTTTTTCACTGGACTAGACTAACACGGCTATCCCTTTTATAATTGCAAAGAGGTTTGCAGGGATGCACCCTATCCATGTCTGGAGGAAGGCATGAGGAGGGTGCACATGCCCCCCGGGGAATGG
>ML682105.1:5256136-5312778 GCA_007922195.1 Podocnemis expansa
GATTTCGGGAGGGGAAGGCTCTGGGCAGCCCTGAATGTGGGATGGGGTGGGGGGTATTGGAGGATGCGAGGGGGTCCTTGGCTGTTGTCCAGTAGGGCAGAGAGCTGGTGGGGGTGGGAAGCGTTGGAAAGGTCCAGGGGTGGGGGCTGTCCCCTGTCCTCCAGTGTGGTGGGGTCCCTGACTGACCTTTCCAGGATGGGTGGGGAAAAACATGGAGACAGGGCAGGAGTTGGCTTAAATTGTGCAACAGCCAGTGCCAGGAAATGTGACCCAGGTGTTTTGCTTCTTTTTTTTTGGGCTGTGTTTAATCAGTGTTAGGGGGCGCACACACTGTCTGTGTTAGCAGCTGGACATTGTTCCCAGTGAGCTCATGGCCTGTTATTGCCTTTTCCAGCTTCTGATCTGGGACCTTTGTGAGGCTGCAGATTCCTGCTGGTACCATGGCCAGGGAGTGACTGCAGAGCTAGGGTAGCCCTGTGCTCAGGCACTTGTGTGTGACTTTTAACATCCCAAGATCCTTACGAGAGATGACCACCTGCCTTTGAGGAAGTGTAAACAAATCAAGGTTTCTAGGTAGCCCCAAGGAGTGAGCTTGCAGCTACAGAAATCATTCCCTTTAAGAATTCTGTTGGCCTGTGGCAATTTTTCAGCTGCAGCTATCAGCAAAAAGATTGTTGATTCCCCTGGAGTACTGCACAGTTTGTGTATCTTGTCTGCAGGGGATGAGTTGCTGTGCAACTGCATTTCTGGGCAGTAGTAAGATTTTTGCAGAACCCCAATGTTAGGAGGCCTTTTGTCACCCTGGGGTGTTAATATTCAGGGTGTAGTGCATGAATAATCAGTAAGTGCCATGGCAGTGCTTAAGGTGCCAAAAAGGTATTCAGGAGATCTGGATTTAATTCTCGCTACAGGGAGCTTCTGGTGTGACCTTGAACATGCCACTTTGCACCTGCTTTACTCGGTTACTCAACAGTCACAGATTGACTTCAGATAGGAGTGGTAGGTGTTGAGCACCTCAGAACATCAAGCTTTTAATCTCTCTAGCCAGCATCCTTAAAGGCACTGAGGCATGTAATTGCCATTGATTTTAATAGGAGTCAGATACCTGTTATCTCAACAGATTTTCACTTCCATGGTTGTCCCCCACCACTGAAACTGGCAGAATAATTCCTGTCAATTTCCAAAGGGATAGCTGTGTTAGTCTAGTCTAGCAAAAAAACAAAAAAAACAAACAAAAAAAAAACCCAAAGGAGTTGTGTGGCACTTAAAGACTAACAGATTTATTTTTCGCATGAGCTTTCGTGGGAGAAAATCCCACTTCATCAGATGCTTCGAAAATGGGTGAACTTACAGAATGGAATGAAAATAAATGCGGGGGGTGTAAAACATAGCATCAGGTCATATATAGAATAATACAGAGCAATTTTGAAGGCTGCTGTTGTTTATAGGGCACTGAGGCCATAGAGATCAGAGCCATGTGACTAGATTGTGGGTGGGTCAAGGCGGGGGAGCTGTGATGCCTCTTAAAGTGGCTGCATGAGGAAGGGGAAATTCAAGAAACAGAAATTGTTGTTTTTTAATATTAAGTATAAGGAAGTTGTTTTGAATGTTGCTTTTTGGCAGCAACATGGTGGAAAGATCAATAAAGAAACTAAAGACAAAGTGAAGAGGAGGAGGCAGTTCCCCTGTGAAATCCTAGCAATTAGTCACCTCTAATACTAATCCAGAAGATCTTCTACAGTTAGCTGTACAAGCAGGGTTTTTAATTATCACTGATAGAGGCTGGGGTTAGCTGCTTATTTTTGCTAATGTTAGCAGCTGATAAAATACAACCAGCTCTTTTTAGAGCTGAAACAGAGGGGCCCATCTTTTGTAATGAGTGTTGAGTTAGCTGATTCTGCACTTCAGGCCTCTGCGCCAGCTTCGAAAGGTACTGCTTCAAACCAAAAATTCTGCTTGTTTGTGACCACTTCCTTTAGATTGTGCTCTGTGCCCTTTATCCAACTCTACTTGCCTGCTTGGACTGGCTGCTTCCCCGACTGTAAATAATGCGGTATGCCAGGCAGCGTGGTTGGGTGCGACAGGCAAGATGTATTGTTATCAGTGTTTTTTATTAGTGTTGTTCTGTGTCTAGCACTGATAGGAGTTTGGCTGCACACATGAATGCATGTGTGAATCTTTGAAGCCATGCTCCTTCAGGGTTACCCCTGGCTCAGATCTCTAAGTGGGAACTTAGCCCAGTGATTTGGAGCCTAGGTGTACCCTGTGTGCAAGAGATAAACTGACACAGCATTCACAATCGAGGAAACCAACACGACCATGGATCCTTGTAGAAACAGATAAACAAATTTGTTGGCAGCATTGGTGCTCTCAATGCAGTGAGACGGCTCATCTGACTACAGGGGTTGCCATCTCCCCCTTTGGCTGGATGAAGTCTGGGCTCTGGGGCTCCTGTTCTTATACGCTGCTCAGACCTACTGACTCAGCCCCTTTTGGGATCCAAATTTATCTTGATTGGGCCACATACCCCTTTTTTGTTGCCACCCATCAATTTGATAGGTCCATGCATCACTGGACATCTCCATTCATTAAGGTGTCAGGTTTGACCGAAGCATTACCTTTATCTCCTTGGTGCTAGGCTGACCCAACACCTCCTACCTTTCAGGTACTTTCCATTTATCATACTTGCATGTGAAACTGCTATAACTTTTTGGCAGTTTCGGTGATGCTAAACTTTCACAACCTGTCTCTCGTCAGTACCTTCCATTCAGGCTCACTGTATGTTCTCTTCAAGGCACCATGTTTTGGATTACTTGTTTAGGCCTTGGGTCAGCACCTGGGCATTTCTATATTAACCTTTTACTTTCCCCTACAAATAGGAATGTTGGTTGTCAAGAGGGCCTGGGGCCAGTCTGATTGCAGTTAAGTCAGGTGCTAATTTGAAGATGCACACTTAGGAGATGCTGCTTCCCCCTAATTTTGGCTTTTTACCTTGTCTGATTTGCATGTTTTAACTTCATGCCTGGTGTTTTGCCATATTGGTTTTAAGAGTGTTCACTTGCACTTAGCAGGGAAACACAGGTGGACAGTTACTCCCAGCCCCTGCAGTTCATTCACTTTACACGTCCACAGTTGCTGCATTGCTCTCTCCCGGTGTAGAGGATGAAAATGGTGGTTGCTGCTGTATTGTTCTGAGGAGGATCAGACAAAAAACATACTACAGCCACTGGGGTGATATCATCCTACAACTGTTTTGTAGCTTATCAGCCCAGATGTTTGTCCCACCCTGAAGCAGGAATCGAGCTGTAAAAGGTTTGATCATTTGATGCCATATCGCTATGACGGTTTCAGTCACTGAGGTAGCTGTCCTGGTGCAGATCCACTAGTGTATGTAGATGTGCTCATGCCACCAGATACACCTTTACAGCACCTCTGCAGAAAGGGTTAGCTTTAATCCAGCTGTACCCTAGTGTAGACAAGGCCTGAGGCAAGGGAGTGTTGTTCACTGAATGTGGCTTAAAATGTGAAAGCAGTTCAGCAGTGAGTCAGTCTAACAGAGGAGCTGCTGAGAAGGATTCTGGAAGCAAGAGTCTGTCTTTGCTTGATACAGTCGCAGACTGACTGTGTGCACAGCAAATCAATAATTCAGTGTATTTTCAGATTGGTGTATCCAAAAAACCTGGGACCTTATTGCACAGCTGGGGCCTGAAATACTGTTGAATGCATGACCCCTGTCTACTCCAGGATAGTTTTGCCAGAAGCTCCAGTCAGTTTTTAAAGCTAAATCCACATTAGAAAAGGGTTGGACAAAACTGGCGCACAATTGTGCGCCACCAGTTTTACTTTTGGCTGCCATGGGGTGCTGCTCATCATATTTCTGTGGTAGAGCTAGATGACAGGCTGCTAAAGCTGGTTGCCATGGTGACCAGAAACAGATTTGTCAAGCAATGTTCCCTCTAAGCTGCGCCCGTGTGCTCGGGCGCAGCAACCCCAACTCCTCAGCGCAAGCCTCGCCACCCCTGGTGCAGGGCTTCAGCTGCTGCTCCTTCCAGCCGCAGCACACATTCTTCCAGGGGGCAGGGAGCAGTTCCCTGGAGTTTAAAATCTCCCCTCAATATGCTCAGGGTGGGAGATTTTTAAACTTGTGAGCACAGATTCCTGCCGCCCAGAAGATTGGTGGCAGTGAGAGGCAGGCTCCGCGGGGGAGCAGCTCTGGCAGCGGGCAGGTGGCCTGAGGGAGCCAGGGACCCAGGGGAAGGGGAGCCCAGGGGACTTCCAGAAATCGGCTGGAGGGTGCAGGGACGTGGCACCCAGCTGCGGGACTCAGGGCCTCCCCCCTCTCCCCGCTGCCTGCGAGGGAGCAAGCAGCTTCCCCAGGACTCGGCTTGCCAGACATCTGGCAAAAGGAGGACATGTTCTCCTCCTATTTACCTTCGTGTCCTGAGTGGCTGCCATCCTCAGGTATTCTAAAAATAGGTGATTTCCTCCCCCATGTTACTTATGAATAGAATGTTTAAAAAAAAAAAGAAGAAAAGAAAAAGAAAGACGCCTAACACAGGACTCAAACCTGTGAGCCTCAGGCTGTCTCCTGTACACAGGAAGCACAGGTGAGCAGAACATACCAGTCCCCTGGCTCTGACAGAGCTAAACAACATCAGTCTCTGTGGGACGGTGGGTAAAACAAGAGGCTCTGAGTTAGAAGACCATGGATTTGAATCCTGCTGTTGGTGCTTTGATTTGGGGGGGGGGTCGGGGGGGGTCTGTTAGTCCCTACAGAACAGCTACACTGAGGGGCAAAAAGGAGCAGGAAGACAACCCTAATAAAATGAAAGAAAATAAAGTATGCTGTGAATAAAATACTAACGGGGACCAATTAAGTGAAACCAAAAAAGGCACATTTGAATTGGTTAGAAACAATGTAGGACTTTTTTAAATTGTAAAATGGGCTGCTGTAGAAAATAAAAAGGCAGCACGTCAACTTTTTTACTTTTTAGGTGTTTTTTGAGTTTATATTTGCAAATTTAGGGTACTTTTATTTTGTTAGTCTCATGAATATTAATAAAAGGGTCATGAAAAATGTTCATTTACGGGGAAAAATCAATTTTCAGTAAAATAACATTTTGGTAATTTTTTTTAATTTTAAAATTTTAAACACATAATGTTGTGGTGTTTTAATGCTGCATCCATTATCATTACCATTTTCCACGGCACGATATGGTAATGACAGCAGTGTTCCCTCTAAGCTGTTGATGCAGCTAAGCAAGTTATGGATATGCTTTGGGGGCCAGCAGGCAGGGGGGAAGGACCCATATAGGTTGGGGAATTTGCTCACCTGCATCCATAAGTTGCTCAGCCGCATCATCACCTTAGAGGGAACATTGTTGTCAAGGTGTGTGTTTCTGTATGTTGTGCTGGCAGCATGCTTCTAGTGCAGACACAGCTACGCTAGCACATCTGGACTTTGCTCCCTCTGGTAAAACTATACAAGTAAGATGAGCTATAAACAGCACTTTGAACGGGATAGCTAGGGGCTTTTGCTAGCCCAGCTGTGTCGAGATCACCCCTGAACAACAGCTGTCCCTGCAAGAATCTATGCTGTAGATGCAGCCTAAGAACTGAGTCAGCTGACAAGGTTGTGATTGAACCCATAAAACTGTCCAAAGCATGTGAAAGCCCCACCTAGGAGAGGCTTCAAATGATTATGAAATCAATTTTAGCTGAACTGATTTTGAAATTAGTTAGAGCTGTTGAAGGGGAAGCGGGCAAATATCCAGAAGCACCAGGCATCTGAGACCCTGGATATCTGCAGATAACTGTTTAAAGACTCTCTCTATTCAGGCTAACTAGTACTAATTTAAATGCTGCAGCAGGGTGGAATTTCTAGAGCCACACGCATCAGTGATCAGGTTTTCTTAAGACACAAGGCCTGAAATGTCACTAATCAACAGACTGGGACGGGCCAGGCTCCAGTCCTCCTTATAGTTTTAAGTAGTTAAATAGCTACTGGAGCTCTTAATAGCTGCTTTTCTGTGAGCTTTCTAAGCTGTATGCTGCAGTCAAGGCTTAGGGTAAGAATCTGGATTGAATTTGGTTCATAGAGAACCCCTAGAAATGAAATCAAGCTAACTGTAAAGAGAAACAGCTTTTTAACATCAGTGCTTCACCCTGTTTAGGCCAGAATTGAGTGACATGTAGTATTGCAATGGTAAAGGATCTTGCTAATTTTCTAGCCTCCAACAGATTGAGTTTTGCATGGGATAATGGTGAGATGCAGCTCATGTGCATTTAAAACTGTTGTCCTGTGATGATGAAGCAGTGTGAATAAATTTGAGGCCTGGTAGCTTTATAACCCATGTGAGTTACCAAACGGAAGCTGGCAGATTATAAAGCAAACTAGCATTGCTTTATGTCACGCCTCACAAATGTATGTTTCTGGTTGCCACAGCAGCCAGTTTGAGTAGCTTGTTGCCTAGCTCCACTGCAGAAATGTAATGGAGGAGCACTTTGTGGCAGCCAAAAGTGAAATTGCTGGTGCATAGTTGTGATCCAGTTTTGTCCACCCCTGCTTTACTTATATGCATGCTTTTTTCTGGCTCTAGAATCATGCATAACATGCCAGCAGCTAATGCAGCAGCCTTAACTGAGGGGACAGAGTTCAGGTTTGTGTATTGAGAACAAATGTAGTGGTTGCGGGAAGAGCACAGGATTCATTTTCAAGTTACTGGGCATCTACAATCCCAGGCCAGCCTTTGTATTACATCTTAGATGTTGGAATGATTTATCTTCACTTCTTGCTCAAGGTAGAAAAGTGAGAAGTGTCTTATGAGCGTGTAACTATTGTAAGATGGAGTGTATTTGCATTCACTTAGAGATGGATGAACCGAAGCACGAGAGACCATGGGAGCCAAGATTCTGCTTTAACCATTCCCACCCAATGATATGGAAGAGTTCTGTGGCTATTGACTTGAGTGAATGGTTGCAAAAGTCCAGCATCTAGTAGTGCTGTGTTAATTGCTCCAAATGCAAATTGTATTGATTTTTAGCTGGCTTGTACATATAGCCTGTGAATGCTTTTGTAGGGAGTAGCGCGTTGGAGGGAGTGAGGTGTTCTTCAGATTCCTGAATCTCTCCAGCCTAACATAACCTGGTGCGTGCATAGGTTCTTTTTCCAGTGGGTAATTAGGGGAAATATGTATGCATCTGTCTGCGGCTTTCAAATCTGCCTGTCATTTGGGGAAATAGTTTAACTGTGATTAAATGGGTGGAAGACACTATGGTCCTAGTCTCATTAGCTGAAGACTAGTTTCTGCGTCCGGTTGCCTTTTTCAAAAGATCAGGTTCCTGGAGGCTTCTAGATTTCGGATTGCACAGTGTGACATGTGGTGAAACCTTTGATTCCATTGCCAAAGTCTCCTTTAACATAGGTGGAAGTGAAATAATCACTTCAGAGGCTTCTGACTCATTAAAAACTCTTGACCAGGGATAAAAAAACTCCAGGGGAACTTCCCCAGAATCCACAAAACAGAAAAGGAGTCCTTTGGCACTTTAAAGGCTAACAAATTTATTTGAGCTTATGCTTTCATGCGTCAAAGTCTGCAGAGGTGTTTTTTTTTTTTTCATCCCCCTCCCACCCCCAAATCTTGGGATCCCACTGTGCCCTAATTGTGTTTTAACAGGGGGTTATCATATCTGCTGTCTTCTTGGAGCCTGATGGTGAAATTCTCATCTTGCCCTTCTGCTTTGACTCCCTTGCAGATCAGACAGGGTGTTGTAAAGATTATCTTTGCTATCAGAAAAGCCAATCAGTTTAAATATGCAGAGGAGCTCTTCTGTGTTTGCCTTTTGGTAGTGCATTGAAGCCTTGGTTGGGTGGAGCTTTGTGCTAGAAAAGCATCAAGAGCTTGCCATCTTATGATGAGGGATAACACTTCTTTCAGAAGCACCAAAATTTAGGAGCCCAAATCTTATCTTCCAATGTGACTTGAACACTTAAAACCTTATTTTCAAAAGATGGAGGCACTCTTGCCTGCTTCATGCAATATCAGTCTCTCTTCCCCCAGCGTCGTCCCTGTGTTCCTGTTTGGGGGTACGATGTGCTTCTAGTGAGGGGGCACGATTCAATTACATGGGGACTTGCAGGTGGGTGAACAGCCTGTCAGTCACTTTCTTCAACTGCCACACAACTTGCTTGTAAAACTGGATTCTGACTGCTTTTAGTTGTAGTTGTCTGCTTCCACAAACTTCGTAGAGTTTGTCTGCTCGATTAAAGGTTTAGTTGATTATAGGACTGATTTGTTCACACACAATACATTCTACTACACGGGGGAACATAGTGCGGAAGGCTGCTGGTTTGGGATTTTAATATTTTGTGTTGAACTTGACCTATTGCAGCTTCCTCTTATTTAACTGCTCTGTGCCTCCATTTCCCTATCTATAAAAATGGAGCTAATACTGCAACTATGCCAAGAAGTAAATTTTTGTAAAGTACGCTGGCCCGAAGCATTGTATAGTGCAAACCTTAGTAGCATGGTGCTTGGGACACCATTATTCACCTAAGAAACATTTCTAGGCTCTGAATTTGCAACTCTTAAGGGTGTGATACTGGCTGAAAAAAGAACTGATCAGTTGAAACTGGAAAAGACAAAGTGGGCTGGAAGAAGAGGAAGTGATGGGTGCAGGCAAAAATACTAACCAGTTTCTTCAATATGTAAATCAAACCATGCCAGCCAGGCTTACAGTGTATGGGGCACAGAAAGTGGCTCGTAGTTTTCTTTTGCTTTGCTTTTCACTTCAAACTTTGTCATGCCCGAGGCTGGCATGCTGAACAATGATGGTAAGACTTGTGTTGTCATGCCACTTCAGTGAACGTTCAGCTATTTTGGTTTTGTAAGAAACTTTCAACAGCATGTGCTAGTGGACTAACTCTCTGATTAAACTTGGCCTGTCTCTTTCAAAAAAAAAAAAAAAAATTCATACAGAGAACCAAATTACTCTGCTGAACAAATACAGTACAAAATGAAACTGCTTAAAATCTGTGCCTCTCCTCTCTGGCTGAGGACCAAACTGAAATGCAGAGAGTGGATATTTGTTTTCAGTTTGGTTCTGGCTCACTGGAGAGCAACGGTTCACTCTGTGTCTCAGGTTGCGTAATCCTAAAACAGATTCACAGGATTATTTGTCACAGATTTTTTTGTATGTACATACAATGCAGTGTATGAAAGTTCAAGCTGTCCTTCCAAATCCCAGAACTTAAGTTCTTTTATTGCCAGACAAATGCCAGTCAGGCATTTTTTTGATCCTTTTGAAGTGGGAAAACGTCTGTCTGGCTCAAGACCCCAGAAGGAAAAGAAGTGGCTAAAATGGGAGTGGAGCTCTTGAATCTCTGGTCCAGGTTGTGCTGTTTGAGCCCTTTGAAAACCTGGCTCTCTATCAGACAGTGCCTTTTTCAGTTAGGAACCTAGCAACACTTTGTCAGATCCGGTAATACGCTGCCGCACCAGAGCAGACGTGTCTGGTAGCCCAGGGATGGACAAAATTGGCTCACAGCCAGGTGCCAGCAAGTTTACTTTTGGTTGCCAACAGGTGTTTCTCCATTGCATTTCAACAGTGATCACCATGGTGACCAGAAACGTATGATTTGTTGAGGTCTGTGGTAGCTTATGTCAGACTGGCTAAATCCTGCTGCTCAAGAGTACAGGTAAACGCTTGCTGCCTGGATGTGTTAATCTGAACTATCTAGGATGACTGATTTGAGGTGGGTAACCATGTTAGTCTAGTTCAGCAAAGCAGGCAAGGAGCCCTCGGGCACTTTTAAAGATGAACATGTTTGTTCATCACATGTTCTTTCGTGGGTGTAAACCCACCTTGTCAGGCACGCATGCTGGAGGGCAGTTTGAGCAGTGCTGGTGGGAGCTACGGCAGCAAAGCATTGTGAGGCAACCAAATTTACAAGGCAGGGTGATGGCCTCGTGCTGTTTTGTGCTCACAGAGGGGTCTCAGCTTTCACTCAGCCTTTCAGGGCTGTTAGTATTTCCTGTGTTACCTAAGATTGTAGCTCTTGTGGGTGTGAAGAAAGCCAGCAGGATGTGACTCGGTGGCTTGCTGGCTCTGTGGGTCTGCAGACACTCATGGCCTGATTTACCATTACCCTCTGTGTACTACGACAGTGGTGTCTGAATGTGAAATGACTCTAATAAGCTGCTTTCACTTTCAGTTGACATAAATGATGACTTGAGGTCTGAGCTATTAGCTGCTTGTACGAAGGGCTCAATCTCTGTGGTCAGCCTGGGTGTTGACTCTGAAACCTAATGACGCCGTTGCTGGTGTGCTAAATATGTCTGCTAAAATGCTAGCACGAAGATGCTTATCTGGTCTGTTGGCAGCAGCAGCTCTAATATGTGAGGGAGCTTCCTCTAGGTTAGGGGTTGGTAACCTTTGCAGCTGACCCCTGTGCCAGTCCTGCCTCCTGACCCTCACCTGGTGCCAGCAGCCCTCTGTCGGGGAAAAAACGGCTGCTTCCTGAAAATTCAGCAGTGACCACGGATAGGGGGTGGGGGTGTGTGTTTGTCCCCAGGCACATGCTTTGTGGCATGCCCAGGGATGGGTCCCCAAGTATACCCCAGAAAGAAGCCGCCTGGAGTGGCTCCTCTCTCTCATGTGCCCGGGGCAGAAATCTCCAGGCACACCACAAAAAGAAGCCACTGCAGGTCCAGTGGCTTCTTTCTGCAGCATGCCTGGGGACGTATGGGGTGCCTGGGGCACCCGGCACACATGCCAGCAGGTGACGGGGGGGGATTGCTGGCCCCTGCTCAAGGGGCTTTCTGAATCCCTTGCTCAGGGACGAGTGGATGTGGGTAAAAATGAGATCAGTCACACACTAGCAACTGGTGCTAATTTCAACAGGCAGTATGCAGCATCAGGAGGGTTGGTCTGTCTCTGCAGGCTGCGGGGCGGGGGGGTGAGAAGAGGTGGTGGCTGAAGTGGAGACGGATCTGAAAACGCAGTGGAGATGAGACACTGAGTGAGCCATGCTGCTTACAGTTAGCATTGTGAGTGCTGTACTTGGGTGACCTTGGCTCTAAGTTAATAGGCATTTATGGCATGGACAAACAGCATATAACACATAGATAGTTTTTTAGGTTACCAGTGGTCAAAAAGGGAAGAATAAAGCTTGCTCCATAATACTGAGGAGGAGTTCTGTGGCGCTTTTAAAGACTAACAGTTTTTGATCGCATGAGATTTTGTGGAAGATAATTCCTTTTTCAAAACATCCGATGAAGTGGAATTTTCTCCCATGAAATTCATTGTTGGTTTTGCTGAACTAAACTAACATGGCTACCCTTTCAAAGTCAGTAAAACCAGCAGCTCCTTTCTGGGAGCTCCTCATCAGATAAGACTAGCTTTTGTGCTTCAAGGTTGTCGTGTATAGATAAGGGGACATCTTCAATTTAAAAGTCACACTAATGTCTAAACAAAATTCTGCAAGTAACTCTCATTCATTGGCGCTAAAAGAGATGAGAAGAAAATAGAGTGGTTTTTCCTCTGAGTGTTGTCACATTGGACAGCATTTTCGTGTATTGTGAGGTTTTGTGGTCCATACGCTTAGTGTTAGGCAGTTTCTGCTATCTGCATAGATCTTTCTGCACAACAGCAGAGTAAAGACACCAATTAACGGTATAGGAAAATGTGACTAAAAACCACGAAGTAGATGGGGGGTCTGGGGGCAGCATCTGAAGCTACTACTTCGTGAACCTGACTGGATGTCAAGTTGGGCCCCACTGAAAGTTGTAGCCTGCTTGCTTTCATATATCTCTTCTTATGAATTTAATTCCTTGTTTTACTGCAGTAGGTTTTTAGATTTGTATTATGATACTGTGACTGTAATACAAGAAATGTACAGGCCACATTCTGTATGAAGTACTAAAGCAAGCTGGTATATGTATTTTTGGGACCTTTATCCTATATTAGTGGTTTTCAACTGTGAGAACTGCCAAAGCGTGCCATGAAAATTTGTACGAAGGTAATAAAAATCTACGTAAAACAAGCATTGTTTCATCTTAAACAATAGTCTATCCAACCAAAATTAGAACTTAGAAAACTCATGAAAATCAATCACCAAACTAAAAGAGGTATTGGTCTTTCGATTCTAAAACGTGAACACTTTAAATGCAGGTGACCAGAGGGCAAAACTGAGATTGTAGGTGTTCTTGCTTTTGTTCTTCTGGCGCGTTTGAAATAATGCATTTGATCCTCCTTCAGCTTATTGCATGCACTGTGTTGCAAACCTCTCTAGTAAGATTGTCTGTGAGCAATCAATTCTGCTGCAAAAAGTGGGTGTGCTATGGAATTGTTTCACTCATTGAAGTGTGCCATGTTACTGAAAAGGTTGGGAACCTGACCTAGATAAATGATGATGAGCTGATGCATAAAGCACATATGCATTTGTAATTTTTATCCTAGATAAGTCAGGATGCATTAAGATGGGGGTGAGCTATGTGGCTGATGCCCTCACCAGATTTAACTGGTACATCACAATGTGGTTAGGTGAAAAATAAGAGATGAGAGTTGTCTGGAAGGGGCATGGCAAATCATTAATGTGCATGAAAGTCCCAGTCTGTAAAATAAGTGCATCCTTATATTTTATGGATGAGGTAGTTAGGTATAGACAATGAAAGAAGGTACCTACTGCTCAGATCACAGAGGGGCAACTAACTGCAACTTGAGACCCCCTTGTTCTGTTATCTACACCACTGGGAACAGCCTAGCACCATCCTTTCTGGAACCCCTTGTCAAGTAGTTAAAGGTTGCTATCAAATCCCGCCTCATTCGTCTCTTCTGCCGGCTGAACAAGCCCAGTTCCTTCTGTCTCTCCTCTAAAGTTATGTGCCTCAGCCTCCCAATCAGAACTCTTTCCAGTTCATCCACATCCTTTCTGTAGTGAGTCCAGTGCTCCTACTAATGCAGTCCAGTATGCTGTTAATCTTTTTGGCAGTAAGGACACAGTCTTGATTCATCTTCAGTTTCTTGTCCATTCTAACCACCAGGTCCTTTTCTGCAGAACGGCTGCCTAGCTAGTCAGTCCCCCATTTGGAGCAGTGGGATGGATTCTTCCATCCTAATTCTGGAGTCTGCGCTTGTCCCTGTTGACCCTCAATCTGATTATTTTTGATCTTATTTTCTAGGTCACTCTTTATCCTATCCCTACCCTCCGCTGTACCTACCACTTTCCACAGCCTAGTATTGTCTATAGACTTCCTGAGGGTGCAGTCCACCCCATCCACCAGATCATTAATGAAGATGTTGGGCAAAACCAGCCCCAGCACAGAGTGCTAGGACATCCTGCTGCTTAAAAGCTGTCAACTTGACATCAAGCCATCGATCACTACATGTTGAGCCCGATGATCTAGCCAGCTTTCTGTTCATCATTTAGTTGTCGCAAGGGACCCATGCTTCTTTAGTTTGCTGATAAGAATACAGTGGGAGACCATACCCAAAGCTTTGGTAAATTTGTCTACTTTCTTTTCGTTCTAAGGTTGATATTAGTCTTTCTATAGCACATAGCTCTCTAGCATCTCCCAAGTTCTCCACCTCCTACATGAGGAAGCTGGGCATCTTCGTACAGGGGTGTGGCTGGTCTGTTTGTCTCTTAGTACCAGGTTATCAAAGAAGGGTGTGCATATATTGATCTGCAATTCTGGATTTCTCTGCATGTTGGTCCTTCTTGCCACTCGGGAGGGAGTGTGAATCCAAAAGGAGCACTGGCCTTTGCCTTACAATAGTCTTCTCTGCTCACCTGTGGTATTTATTGTTACTTGGCTTATAGCAATGTGACGGGATTTATCTACCAATACCCAGCATCTCTCTAAGAGTAAGAACGCTGGTTAGAAGGGGTTAGCTGTGCATCACATTGGTTGACGTGTGGCTCTCTTTCCAGGTTGGAAAGTGCTGCTCTGTGGCCAAGATGTGGCAGTCTGTGTCTGCTCTGTGTGTCCTGGTGACCCTTGTAAGTGCCCGCAGCATCCCCCACTTTGCGCCGCTCTCACATGACTTGATCAACTACATCAACAAACTCAACACTACATGGCAGGTGAGTAATGGTTCTTTTTTTCATGTGCACTTGGTGTCTGTGGTCTGGCTGCTGGCCCTGTGCGCTGGTAGTACCTGGGTAGATGGATACAAGATCACTGGCCTGAGAACATGCTCTAGCCCTGATTTAGAGGGACCACCTTGCACAGTCAGGGTAGATGAGTCAAGAAAAACTCTGTATTTTTTTAACGTTGCCTGCCATGGATTTTGTTGGTGACTGTTTGCAGGTGTCAGAAATCCACTTGTGCAGCCTGCTAAGCCACCATTAATATATGGCTTCCTGTAGCACTTCTTCCTTGCAGAAAGTCTTAAAGCCCATTGCTTACTGTATAAGGAATTGCTCCACTTCCTTGGCACTGAGCCAGCTGTTCAACAGTCTGGAGCAAACTAAGCAGGGAGTGACAGATCCTATAATAAATGTCCTGCAGGCAGTTGCAGTTAGGTAAACAGGATGGTAGTGCCACAGCTGGCATTTGTCCAGTCTAATGCATATTTGGGGAAGTGCAAGTGTGTGCTTCAAGCATGCAAGTGATATTTGAGAGAACTTATCTTGGGAGCTCCACCGGGTGTCCTTTTGTCTTGCTGAGGCACTGGCACTGAAGTGAAAATGACTGCCACTGAACTTTCAGTAGCACAGTCTGTGGAAGTCACCCAGCCAGACAATGGCCAGTCCCCTTTAGCCTTGGTTTATTATAGGGGGTGGACAAAATTGGCTCACAGCTAGGTGCCAGACGTTTTACTTTGTCACCAGAGAACATTTCTCCACTACATTTCTGCAGTGGAGCTAGGCAACAGGCTGCTAAAACTGGTCACCGTGGTGACCAGAAACAGATTTGTCGAAGCCTGATACAGACTGTTTTCCATCAGTCAGATGTGGATAACTTCCCTAGAGTGTTGAAATATGTTAAAGATTGTGAGGCCTGCACTACAGTGGAGAATAGTAGAGACTTCTTTTGGTTAGGATGCTTCATTGATTTCTCTGGTTTAATCACCTGTGGGGGGGAGGTGTTCAGTATTAAGGGTACAACAACAAACTTCCAGGGCACAGGAAGGATAGGAAGTATGGCAAGAGACCACCCTGGCTTAACCAGGAGATTTTCAATCATCTAGAAATGATGGAAGACCTACAATAAATGAGAACTTGGACAAAGCACAAAGGATGATTATAAAAAAACACAGCTATGTAGGGGAAAAATCAGGAAGGCGAAGGCACAAACTGAGATCAAACTAGCTAAAGATATAAAGGATAAGGAAAAAAAAATTAAAAATATATTAGAAATAACCACCAACGGCAGCGTAGATCCATTACTCAACAAAGAGGGGAAAAACAATAACAGCAGCTGTGGAAAATTCTAGAGGAACTAAATGATTACTTAGTTTCGGTCTTGTCATCACTGATAATCTTGTTGGATGCCTGATATAGGGGAGGGCAGTAAAAATGGGACAGGATCAGAAGCTAAAATACGGAGAGAACAAGTTAAAAAGTTACTAGACAAGCTAGATATCTTCAGGTCACCAGAGCCTGATGATACACACCCGAGAACACTCAAGGTGTTGACTCAGGAGATATTGGAGTCATTGGCTGTTATTTTTGAAGAGCCATAGAAGACTGGAGAGGTCCCAGAGGACTGTAAAAGAGCTAATATAATGCCCATCTATGAAAAGGGAAATAAGGACAACCCAAGGAGTTGTAGACCAGTCCGCTTAACTTCTGTACCACAAAAAAGAATAGAGCAAATAATTAAAGCATCCATTATTAAGCATCTAGAAGAGAATAAGGTGCTAAGTGATAGTTGGTATGGATTTGTCAAGAACAAATCATTTCAAACCAACCTGCTAGCTCTCTATGATGTGAGAATCAAGCTTTGTGGATACAGGGGATGTCATAGATGTGGTGTATCTTGACTTTAGTAAGGCTTTTGATGTGGTCTTGCATCGTCTTGTTAACAAACTTGAAGTGCAGCCTGGATGGAGCTGCTGTAAAATGGGTGAAAAATTGATTGGATAATGGCTCCCAGAGTTATCAATGGTTCACGGTCAGGCTGGAAGGGCATAATGAGTAGGGTATTGCAGAGATTGGTTCTGATCAATATTTTCATCAGTGATTTTGATGATGGCATCGTGAGTACACTTTTATAAAAGTTGCTGATGATACCAAGCCGGGAGGGGTTGCAAGAGCTTTGGAGGATAGGATCACAATTCAAAATGATTTGGACAAACTGATGAAATGGTTTGAGGTAAACAGAATGAAATTCAGTAGAGATGACTGCGAAGTAACCCACTTAGGAAATAACAATCCATTACACATATACAAAATGGGCAATGGCTGCCTAGGAAGGAGTACTGCAGAAAGGGATCTGGGTGTCATAGTGGATCATGAGGTAAATGACACAACAGTGTAACGCTGTTGCAAAGAAAAGCAAACACTATTCTGGGAGGTATTAACAGGAGTGTTGTAAGCAAGACATGAGAAGTAATTCTTCCATCTTACTTGGCCCCGATTAAACCTCAGCTGAAGTATTGTGTCCAGTTCTGGGCACCTCATTTCAGAAAAGATGTGGACAAATTGGAGACAGTCCAAAGAAGAATGATTAGAGGTCTGGAACACTTGATGTATGAAGGAAGACTGAAAACACTGGTTTAGTCTGGAAAAGAGGAGATTGAGAGGGGCAATAACAGTTTTCAGGTACCTAAATGTTGTCAGGAGGAGGAAGGAGAAAAGTGGTTCTCCTTAACCACCAGTGATAGGACAAAAAGCAATGGGCTTAAATTACAACAAGGGAGGCTTAGGTTGGACATTAGGAGCAAATTGCTGACTGTCAGGGTGACAACTGGAATAAGTTGCCTAGGCAGGCTGTGAAATCTCCACCATCTCTTTCTCTCTCTCCAGGCTGGACACAATTTCCCTAATGCAGACATGAGTTATGTGAAGAAACTGTGTGGCACGTTCCTGCGTGGGCCCAAATTGCCTATGAGGTGAGTGCTGTGGGGTGGAATATCTGGGGCGCTCTCCCTTTGGGGTTGGCCATGAATTGGGGAATGGGAGAGAAGTGCTTCTGGGCCAAACTCCTAGATTGCTTCATATTCTCCCCTTCTGTGATATGTCTGCCAGGTTTTCCTGTTGCAAGATCCTAGAGCTGTGGCAATTATTTCTTGTTTGCCAGTATTTGGTGTGATTGAGGCTTTGTGATACACCAATCTGAATTGCAGGGACCAACTTAGGACCACCCTTGTCTGTCCACACCTCTCACTGTCACCGTTTCATGCACCTGTTTCTTAATAATCCAGTGTGCTTCTATGGCTCCTTTGTCCAAAGATCTCCAACACCCCGTATCTTGTAGATCTGGGGGAACAGGAGGAAACTGAAGTAAGGTGGCTTGTCCAGCGTACCACAGGAAACTGGAACATTTTGGGCATAGAACCTTTTTGGAACGTTGCTTATGTTTGCACAGCCAGCATCCATCTGGCAAAGCTGAAGGTTGTGGGCTCGGTGTGGAAATTGGGTGGTGGTATTTTCCAGCCTTTGTTTTGCAGAATGCCAAATGAGAACTTTAGGGGTTCTTCTGTCCTTAGTCTGTGAATCGAATAACAGTAAACCCTGTTTAACTTTCAAATTAGCTTGCTGTATGAACTGAACCACCTGCGTGCACAGGTGGTCTCTCCTGTGGCCACTAGATGGTGCTGTAACATTGCACTTCCGATCCAGTTATTTGAATTTTAACTTTCCGATCAGGCCCCAGTCCGAGTTACACTGGATAAATCGGGTTCTGCCATATGCTCGAGCAGTGCTTCAGTCTTTGTAGGCTGCTGTACCCCCACAGGAGTCTGCTTCCTCTTGCATATGCCAGGATTCACCTCACTTAAAAACCACTCTCACAAAAGCAGACGTTAAAATCCAAGTGTCACAACGCACTGTTGCTGAAGAGTTGCTCCCTTTCTCATTTTATTTGTATGACATTTTAGTTTGTACTGACTTTGCTGGTGCCTTTCACATGCTTGCTGTAAAAACGACAGTCCTGTGTACCTTAAAAACTTAAATGTCTTCAGACATAAGCTTTCGTGGGCTGCAACCTGCTTTGTCAGACAAAGTGGGTTGCAGTGCATGAAAGCTTAGGCCTGTAGAAACCGGTTAGTCTTTAAGATGCCACATTTTTGCTGTATACAGGGTAACATGGCTGCCCCTCTGGAGCCTGCTGTGAAACCAGGCAAATGTCAGATAAGTTGATATGCCTGCTCCGAGGGCTTCTGCATACCTTCCTGGGGATAGGTGCCTTGGCTGAGGACCACTTCTGTAGAGCATTGCCCGGCCGTGGGTTCGGGTCAGTGTGGTGGATCTCTTGTACCTGAACCGACCTAGCCATTGGGGGTGTCTGTAGTGATTCAAGCTTGAGACATTTGAGTCTCTTCTGAAGGCGGTGAGGGTAGAACTCTGTTCTGTTAACTCAGTCCTACAACATTAATGTTCCGTATAACCAGGAATTGCTGTCTCCCATTACAGGACGGAGTTTGCTGGAACCATGAACTTGCCAGACAGCTTTGACTCCCGGCAGCAGTGGCCAAACTGTCCAACCATTAATGAGATCAGAGATCAGGGCTCCTGCGGCTCTTGTTGGGTAAGAGGCTCATACTGCTGAAGCGTGTGTCTGGTTTGCAGTTGTGTAGGTGTACCAGAACTAGCCAAATCCAAATATAGCGCGAATAACAGCAGCAGGAAAGCTGTGACAGCATGGGCCTGTCTAGGCAGGCAGGGCTTGTTGGCACCGCCGCCTGTGCTCCTTCCGCTTCACAGCTGTTGTTTCCATTCTAGTTCTGTGTACGCAGAACGCGCTGATCCAGATTGCTTCATGGCTCTATAGGCTTGCCACTAAACTGCAGGGGAGTTTTGTCTCCTGGCATATGGGCCATCCATTGGGGTGAGACTGTGCGTACAAGGTCTCCTTTTGTGCAAAGGAAGGAGGGGACCTGTCAGTCTGTGTAATGGGAGCCGAGGGGGGGGATGATCTCTTCTCTTATATTTCCAAGAGACTCCAAACCTCTGTCAGCTGCAGCGGGGTGTCTGTCACCACATTCCTGGGAACAGCCACCTGCAGCTGGCTTTCTAAAGACGATCACCTCTGTTTGCAGACTGGCTAAAATGTCCATCATCTCAGTGTGTGCAGACTTGCCCACGTTACCTTCCGGACCAGAACAGATTGTCAGGACTATGTCTTTGGAGCCAGTTGGTTCAATCACCAAGGGAATTTGTCCCATGTTAGTGCATGGTCCTGTCATGTGTTGTCTTGATAGCAAACGCACCAGCCCTTCCTCTTCCTTGGAGGGTATGTGATGCTCCTTCCCTCTGGCGGTCTTTTGTTTTGCAGGCGTTTGGTGCAGTGGAGGCCATTTCAGACAGAGTCTGCATTCACACCAATGGCAAGATAAATGTGGAGATCTCGGCAGAAGATCTGCTTTCCTGCTGTGGCTTTGAGTGTGGGATGGGGTGAGCAATTCTCCTGCTTGAAAGAAATGACTACTGGGACTCCCCTCCTTTGTGTCAGCTCAAATGTAAACCAGTGAGCCTCTCCCAGACTTTGGAGGCAGTCTAGGCTCAATAAACATTGAATGTTCTGCCTAGTGATAGAGCTGAGATCTCCCTTTTATGCCCTGTGGTGGTGGTCCTAGCAAAACCTTTGACAAAGCCTTTCACGTATCTCCCTGGGGTAGGGGGCAAACAAATGGCTGTGAATAACTCGAACACTGCATTGATGTGTGCTCCCACACTTCCTGCAGCTTAAACTCTGAGCCCTCGCCTCTGAAATGTTCAACCTCAGCTAGCTCTGTTTTCATTTTCATGTACCCATCATGCCTCTAAACTGTGTAATCCCCTTGGCACTAGGTCTCAGGTTGTTACTTCTGCTTCCTGTGTTGTGCTGGCATACAAGAATGCACATACAGCTGTCTCAAGCTGTAGCCTGAATTGCAAAGTAGCATGGTCATTGGGATTGCCCCTCTCATTGGAAGAATGTGGTGTGTTAAATGAATCCTGACTATTTCTTGTTTAGCTTTATCTAGGAATCTAAGTCAGAAGGAGCCAATATGGTCGTGTAGTTTGACCTCCTGCATATAATGCAGGCCACAGAATGTCACTTGCCTGCTCCTGTAACAAACCTCTCCTATGACTGAGTTATTAAAGTCCTGGTTTAAAATTGTGATTTAAAGCTTTTAATGTGCAGGAAATCCACTGGCAAGTGAGCTGTGTCCAGTGCCACACAGGAAGGGGGAAGACCCACAGATGCTTTGCCAGTCTGCCTTGTGGGAAGATTCCTTCCTGACCCCAGATAACGGTGATCAGTTAAATCCTGAGCCGGTGGGCAAACCCCATCTAACGTCACTTCACAGGTCATTAGCCTTGTCCACCACCAGTAGCCAAAATTGGTCCATTAGCAAACTAGTCTGTCCTATCAGATCATACCATCCCTTCCATAAATTTATTAAACTCAGTTTTGATGCCATCTAGGTATTTTGCCTCCACTACTCCTCTTGAAAGGTTATTCCAGAAATTTATTCTCCTGATGGTTAGAAACCTGCGTTTAATTCCTGATGCACAGTTTGTATCCATTTGTTATTGTGTCCACATTGGCACTATAGCCAAATATTCCTTTTCCTCCTCTTATCTGTAACATGTAACCTCCATACCATTTCCCTAAATTGAGGCTTCAGTAGAAATTGAATGAATTTAAATCAAAGAAGAGTATAGACCTAGAAGCTTTAGCGTTGGGCATAGCCATGCTTTTCTGTGGCTCCCCTCCGGGTTGGGATGGTGGCACAAGTATTGAATCCCATGTCAATAGAAACGTAGTGTCAGTTTATAGCTTCTTCTTCCGTGGTTGGTGGTTGACTGTATATGAGAGGGGGCTACAGTGTCTGTGCTTGACCTGCAGGCAGATTGTGTGGCTTTAACTGGAATCCCATTGGTTCAGTGGGTACCACCCATGTTCTTTGAATTAAGCTTGTGAGTGGGGTCTGTGATCACTGCTTTCCTGGATGTTCCCTCAGGCCTGTGACACCCCCAGGCTTGTAGTCTGCTCAAAGTGCAAACTAGACCCTTCCTGTTAAATCAGGAATTTGGGAGTCAGGACTCCAGGGTTGTCTTCCTGCCTTGAACATGCCTAGGTGGCTAGCCTCCAGGCCAGTAGGCACTGCAGAGGTCTGGAGAACAGCCAGTGAAAATGTGACACGGGCAGCAAAAGTTGTTTCATAACTGAAAGGGAAGCAGTGTGACCTGATGGCCAGTGAATTAAATGGTCTTCGGAGACGAGGGCTCTGTTCTCAGTTCGGCCATTGGCCTGCTGGGGAAACCATGAGCAAAGCCAATTGCCTCTGTGCCTCAGTTTCCCCATCTGTTAAATGCAGCTATGCCTGCCTCTAAGTACCAAGATCAACAGAGGAAATGGCTAGGAATAGCCATGTCCATCACCTGGCTACCGTAGAGCTGTAACATTTCTATTGGAGGAGGAGCCTGACTCTCTCTGGTCCACCTGGAGATGCACTAACCATCTTAATTCTCTAGTGAGTGTGCTCCAGGGCAGTGGCCCAACCTTTCGTGGGCTGCGACACACTTGGCAGCATATTGCGACTCTTCAGGATGCATCAGCCCCACCCTTCCAGGTTGAATCCAGCCATCTCTGTGTGACTCTGCGACACACGTACTGCTGTGTGGCGACACCAAATGAGAACCATTGCTTCAGTATGTTACCTGACAGACTGGCCTGTGTCGGAAGCTACTCTTGTTATGCCTCACCCCTTCACCCAAAGGCCTTGTGGGAGCCACACGCTGAGATAAAGCTACGTCTAGGAGGTCATTGGCCTAGGATCTGTTTGACTGAGATGCATGTTGTGGTTCTTGCAGGTGTAATGGCGGCTATCCTTCTGGAGCATGGAGGTACTGGACCGAGAAAGGCCTGGTGTCTGGTGGACTCTACGACTCCCACATGGGTAAGCCAGAAGCCATGCAGGCTGTCGGTGCTAACAGAGGGGCAATGCTATTGGACTATGTAGGTGGTGTGGTTGCAGGGCTGGCTGTATCTCTGATCCCTTCTCTGGTCTTGTTTCAGGGTCTGTGTGAGAGCACAAGCATGGAGACACCATGTTTTGTCCCTTTGGGAGCTGTGAGCAATGGGGAGTGGAGTGTCCCAGAACAGTTATTGTAAAGCCCAAGGATTGTGTAGCCATACGGGGAAAGGATTTTTAAACCAGAAGGTGTCTGTTTCCCCTGAATTTAGTGGGCATTACGTGCCCTCCCTTCACAAATTCCTTGGAGTTCTGGGTTCATCCTTGGCAGATTGCATTTTAAATAAAAAAAAAAAAACAAGGAGTCGTGTGGCACTTTAAGACTAACAGATTTATTTTTCACATAAGCTTCCATGGGAGAAAATCCCACTTTGTCAGATGCTTCGAACACAGCTATCCCTTTGGAAATTGCATTTTAAATGCAGCTGAAGGCTTGCTTTCTCCCTTTCCTAGGCTTGGGTTTGCTGCCTTAGGACCACTGAGCTTGGCAGCCTGAAGGTCAGAGTGGTTGGCTCTAGGGTCATGTTTTAAAAATCTAGGAAAGATGCAGCTGCACACAGGCATGTGTTCTCCCCCCTTGGTCCTTGCATTACTAGACTGTTGAACTAACAGTGTATATGTGCAACATAAACACTCTTACAACAGATGTGCAGTCTTCATAAACTATACCGGAGAAGCTGTACAGCTCTCACTAGGTAGCTACTAGTTTCCCTTTTAGATAACAAATGGTTCCGATGTGAGGAGGAGGCCTGCTGGGTGTGGGTAGAGACCTGGTTTTACTCTTACTGTAGCACAGGCAAAGATTTAGACCTGTAGATATTTCCTTTGCTGTAGCACAGGGGAGGTGGCATGAGTTGTTCTTTTCCCCACTCTTTGGGAGGTTCCAGGTTGCAAGATCCCTGATGAGCTGGACTTAAATTCCTAAGGTCCCTGGATTGTGCAGTAATCTGGGATCACTGCAGCAGTGTTCATTTTTTGACATTATGAAAACTAATGCAATGAATACATTTGTTCTCACACTTAGATTTGTCACATTTTAATAATGTTGCAGGTTCTTTTATTGATGACATCCTGTTACCTTCCAGGGAGAGGAGTGGAAACACAAGGAAATAGCTTGGCAGTGTTTAAGAACTTGGGCTAATTTGCCTTTGCTGCCCACTTCTGCCCATCAGCTGTGGGAGTCATTTTATCAGTGGTCTCACTAGGTTAACACCCTAGCTGAGGTGAATTGATTGGTTATGGGTGTGCAGAAGCAGCTGTTTCAGGCTGCGTCTGGATGATCTTGCACGTCACTTTACCTTGAGGACTGTAGAGCACAGTGTTGGGTCAAAGAGTGACTCCACGCTGCTAGGTGATGGGGTGTTTGGGCTCCTGCAGCACTCTCGGAGAGCAGCCTCTGTTTGAAAGGGACTGGCAGGGGGAGAAGCTGTCTGACCTCTTCTGTTTAATCCAACAGGCTGCAGACCCTATTCCATCCCTCCATGTGAGCATCATGTCAATGGGTCGCGACCCCCATGCACCGGGGAGCAGGGGGACACCCCCGAGTGTGACAAACACTGTGAAGCAGGCTACTCGCCTTCATATGAGAGTGACAAGCATTTTGGTAAGAGGAAGCCCTTCCCCTGGCCTAAATGAGACCCAGCACATCTCTTGCCTTTAACTTCAGAAGGGCTTACGTTCTTCCATGTGCCAGTGGTCTGTGCAGGGGCCTTTGCTCCTGCTAGTTGCTGGGAGTTGGAGCATCATGTGAATGGGCGTGTGTACTCCTGTCTAGCGTGACTCACATCTCAAGGGGAAAAGTGTGTCTCGCACCCACCAGCCTCCTTCCTGGGTGAAGGTGGGATGTTCCTCTGGCATCCCCGGCAGTTGTTCCCATGGAGTATTACTTATGTGTGCTTTCCTTTACTGTGCAAGAGAGCTAAACTTGTGAGATGGAGGCAGCTCAACCCCTGCCACATGGGGCATCGAAGTGTGGGTTAGCCACCTTGACTGGCTGATGTGTGTTTTGATGGGAGGAAAGTCAATGGTTTCCAACTTCACATCCTCTGGGTGCTCAGGAGTAAATGCCTCCCTCCTTCCCCTTGGTGGAGGAGTCCTGCCTCAGCCTTGGGGCAGACTGGCTCACAGTGGAGGCTCGCTATGGCAGCTAAGACTGGGTCTGGGTGGTTTGACAGTGCCCACAAGTTGTGTATAGGTCACTGGTTTCCAGCCTTTTCACTAACACAGCGCACTTCAGCAAGAAACAATTTTGCAGCATGCCCGCTTTTTCCAGCTTAACTGATTGCTCATAGACGTCACATTCACTATGGTTACGATCTTCCTAGAGGGGTTTGCAACATACTGCACGCAACAAGCTAACGAAACATGAACTGCACTAATGTTTAAAATCCAGTGCAAAAAAGACACATCTCAGTTTTGCTTCTGGCCACTTACGGTTTAGAACATTCATATTTTAGAATCAAAAGACTGATACCTTGGTTTTAATTTGATTGGCTTTCACAGGTTTTGAGTTGTAATTTTGGTTTGATGCAATATTTACAATGAACCAATGTTTGGTTTACATTGATTTTTTTCATTACTTCTGTACAAAATTCCATTGCGCATTTGGATAGTTCTCACGGCCCACTGGTCGAAAACCACGGGCTTAGGTGTATCTTCTTCCACTCCCCAGGTTCTACATCTTACGGCGTCCCTCGCAGTGAAAACGAGATAATGGCCGAGATCTACAAAAATGGCCCAGTGGAGGGAGCATTTTCAGTGTTCGAGGACTTCCTCATGTACAAGTCTGGTAAGCATGGCATGTGTGCCTTGGTGTGTTTAAGCAAGTGCTTCATGGAACAAGTTGCTCACTGGTGAATAGAGGAGATGCGAGTTGCTAGCCTCAGTTGCAGAGCTGGAAGCTCAGGGTGGAGTTCTCTGGGTTTGGTTGTGAATGAAGTCAGGCCCAAATCATGAGCATCCTCTGTTGGCCTTTAAAATAGATGTGGTGGGCACCTGATGATCCACACCCAGCAAGGCCAATGTTGCTCTATTTAGTTGCATGCCTGGCCCTAATGGAGATTGTCATGTATGGTGATCCTCAGGCAGAAGTTTGCAGTCAGATTTGAAAGGGCAGCCTTTGATTTGATGCGCTGAATGAGGGCACAGCCTGCAGAGGCTTTTGTCCATAGCTTTCAGTGATTTATGCTGGATTCCTGGATCCTTAGCATCTCTGAAAATCATCCTTAAGTTGGGCAGCACAACCAAGTGCCTTGCCTAAGGTGATACAGAGTTAGTGCCCCATGTGTGCATGGAAATCTGGATTCTGTGCTGCTGCTTGAATAATTCCTCACACTCCTTCACTCAGTTTGCTCATAGATTATAAACATGATGAACATTTTCAATAAACTTTTTTTTTTTTAAAATGAGTCCTGAGGCACCTTCAAGTCCTTCTTATAAACTTTGAAAACAATGAGACCTGTGGGTTGGAGCCCATGAAAGCTTAAGCCCAGAGAAATGTTTCTTTATGGTGCCACAGGACTCTTTTTGTTTTTGCTAGAACAGACTAACCTGGCTAGCCCACCAGCTATTATAAACTTTGTTATTCACTGGGTAAATAATACCAAGAACAGGGGCTGTGTTTAGTTTGGAAATAGGCATCTCTGGTGTGTAGTTCTGTGTTGGGTGTGAGCCTTCTGAACTTTTCTTGTATGTTGACTAGCGGAGATGGCCTGTCTCAGAAATGCATTTTGGTGGTTGAAGTTAAATATACAGTGATTTAACCAACCCCCTTCCCCATTGGTTCTCGGATGCTATAGGAACTTAAAATAGAATTGGTGTCATCACTTTAAGTCCTGCTAAGTGGAGTCCGCAGTAGGAGAACTGGGGTCCTGGCTTAGACATGGCATCAAGCATCTCATCTTGTTTGGTCTCCTGCAGGTGTTTACCAGCATGTCTCTGGAGAAATGGTTGGTGGCCATGCCATTAGAATTCTTGGCTGGGGTGTGGAAAATGACACTCCCTACTGGCTGGCTGCAAACTCCTGGAATACTGACTGGGGCGACAATGGTAAGCAACTGGGAAAAGCTTTGGAGCAGCCCAAAATTGCACACTTATTTTCTTTCTAAAGCTGTGATCGCGTGATCTTAAACTGTAGCATAGCTGTAGTTTAGTTTCGTAGATGAGCATTTTTTCTAGCAGGCTAAGTAGCAATAGGCGTTCCTGTTTGTTTAGCAGGAAAATACTGATTGAGGTGGTAGAGGCTGGGTCTAAACCCTGTGTTCTGTGCCTGGCACAATTGCAAACACCATTGCTTAAGGGAAGGGTGTTGTAGTGGCTAGGACATTGGGTAGGGAGGTCAAGAGTTCCGTGTTCAGTGTCTGGCCAAGCAGTTCTCTCCCCGGTGCCCTTGTTCGCTTCGAGTTTCCTCTCAGAGGTGGGGGTAGGTAACTCTCCTGGTTATGAGGCACTTTGGGACACTTTCTGCAACAGAAGAACTAGACCAGGTGTCGGCAGCCCCCAGTACCCCTGCCAGAAATTGCACAGGGGCTGAGCCTGAGCAGCATGTGGTGCTGCTCTCGCTCCGCTGCTCCCCCAGCATCGCACAGCTGGGTGGCAAGAGCCACATGCTGGGGTTTGAGGCCCCCACTGGCGAGCCCAACCAGGGACAAAAAAGCTGCAGCACACATCTCCTGACCCCTGCTGGGCAGGCCTGGAGGGCAGCAGGGTGGGTGAGCCAGCCCACTTCTGCCTTGAACCATGGAGTCAAACTGCTTGGGACCTGGTGGCCACCTGCTGTCATGGCTGTTCACCAGCCCTGACTCCTTTTGGCCCTGCCCTGGCACCCCAAGGGTGTGGTGGGCAGGGCTTGGCATGGGGCCCAGCAAGGGTTGCCAACCCCTGGACTAGACTAGTGACCATTTTATAACAGAGCCTGGCTTGGAGAGCTGCCCTGTATTTTCATCGGTGTAATTAGGTGAAACGGAATCTCAGCAAAAGTGCAGTAACTGAGCATATATCCTCTTAACTAGTCCAGCCGAATGCTTGTGGGATGCCTTCCTAAAAGGAATTTGAGCCTTCATGCCACTGGGCAACTTTGCTGCCCATCTGGAAGTAACTCCTGAGGGAACGTGTGACCTTTTTTTTTCCTCTCCAAGTGAGATTAACAGCTTTCTCTTTTGAACCTCTCCAGGTTTCTTTAAAATCCTCCGAGGGCAGGACCACTGTGGAATTGAATCAGAGATAGTGGCTGGCATCCCCAGAACAGAACTGTACTGGAAGAGGATCTAACCTGTGTCTGAGTGCCACTGACATAATCAAACCACACATAATCAGGCCTCTGATTCTTTTAACCAGGAGCAGGCTGTTGGGCCAAGCCTGCACCTTCAAGACTATTTTTGAAGCTTCTTATTAAAGCCTTTTATCTTGTTTGTGGGGTGGGGATGAAGGAGGAGCTTTTTATGTTGATATGCTGGCTGCCTTCTCTGCTGGTAATCCCTTCTCTCAGAAGGGTGTGTGCCATGGCTGCACACAAGCATTCCCTTCTCATAGGACTGAGATGAGTGGGATTGCTAGTCTGTCACTCAAGAGTGGGGTGATGGTCTGAGCAACTCTTTCACCAGCCTGGTCCCATGAACCCTAATGTCCAAGCATGGGAGAAGCAATCACTTTGTTTTGGAACATGATAGACTACACTGTGAGGAAGGTGGGACTGGCTAGCCTAGTGGGTCTCTTCCATCTCTGATGTGATACAACAGCTGCATTACTTTGTGCTTGTCCCCACCTTTGATTTCCATCCTTTATGTGCCTAGATTCTCAGGAGTGGGTATGTGCAAACCCTTGTGTATGTAGAGGCCCTTGCCTGTGCACTTTAGCAAACTCCTGCCTGTATTGATTTGCTACCTAGAATGAAGCTGCCTCATGCTGCGATACTGACAGATGGACGTGGAATCAGCTTTTCATAAATGTCTTCCTCTGCTCTTTAGTCTTTTAAATAAAAACCACTTGGCTCCTCATCACTTGTTACAGGTCAGTTGGGTGATGCATCCATGGACTAGGCTCACAAGATGCCAAAGAATGTCTAACTGGATTGAATTGACTGCAGTCACTTTGAGGCTTGTAGATCAAATGAACTACATGGTAGTGCTTCCTTTCTCCTAGCCTGAGGCTTATCTGAAAGAGTTCACTTGGTTTCAGGAGATTGGTTAAACACAGACTTTGGGCAGCATGCTAGCCCCTTAACTTGCTATTCTGCCCTATGGTGCTTTAGTGACTGCAAATTTGAATTGACAGTGGGGAGGGGAAGAGGGGTTGTATGAACCTAAAGATGTGTGTGGGGAAGGGTAATGTGCACTCCAGTGGTAGCTTTCTAAAGCAGTAGTCTCAAATGGGTGTTTTTCCAAGACCCAGTTTAAAAAAGTCTGTGACCCAGCAATTATCTCTGAACAGTCGTCTTCTGGACCCAGTACCTGAAGGTCTGCAAGCCATTACTGGATCCTGACCCCCCAGTTTGAAAAGCTGTTCTGAAGTGTACTAATAATTGTTAAAGCCCACTGGGGATGCTTTAGCATACCCCTGGGACTAGTTAATCCACAACTTCATGGTATGCTTTAGCAATCACACCCCTGCTGGTGTTGGGGCATGTAGATAAGCCCTAATGTAGGTAACTTGCTTCACCCACTTGCTCCGTGAAACTTGGGATGAGTGATTGTTTGCTTTATTTGCACAGAGGTGTTCCATGGCTGCCAGGTTTTTTTAAAACTGAAAGCCTGTTACTGTGAACAGGTGAGATGAGGATAGGAATGGAAAAGTACTGTGTGGAGGAACACCCATGCTGGGAAGGTGGTGTAACATGCTGAAACAGCTTGAATGCTTTTTGTTTAAAGGCTAGGGTAGGTTTTGCTACTGAAGAGATGCTATCCTCATGGACTGAGTAACACAGGAATCACCTGTCCAGGAGACAAGCATCTTATGTTTTAACATGGCATAACTTGTTGTAATCACTTACCCAATAGCAACATTGCTTCAGTGTAGCTGAATGGAACTGTGCCAATAAAAGACTTCTCCAATCTCTTGGACTTTGTGGTTTTTAGGACTGAAGTGCAGAATGGGTGAAAAGGTCCAAATTATGTTCCTGATCAGGCTGTGCAGATACATGATGCTGTTCCCAAGGGGCTGGCTGTCCTACTTTTTTGCAAGCTGTAAGGGAGGTGTGGGCCTGTTAGTGTAGTGAATGAGCACTTACCTTCATTTGTTCCCACAGCATTTCTGGCACTGGGAAATGCTACTACCCAATTTTATAGAGAGGGAAGCCCAGGGGCCAGTTCCACCAAGTCTTAACTGTTCACACCTGCCAAATAAGGCTTCACCCTAGAATCCCAGGGGTGTAGAATGGGACCCGAGAGCTCTTTGGCAAAGAAAGCCATTTATTTTTTTTTTTTAATAAAGGCTTACAACTACACAATAGCAAAACATTTACCATGACTTCCACCTTTGTACAATGGTAACCATGGAGTATAGTCCTTTGGGCATCTGCCCCCTATTTGCACTAGTCTTCACACCCAGCCAAAAGACTGACTTCCCAGTGTAGACCATCCCCTTAACTTCCAGTGACTACCAGGGCCATTAAGGGTGCACCTTTACACCACAGGAAAGCTTTGAGCTACAGGCTTAATGGGAAGGAGTTTCCTTTAATAGCCTCTACTCCAGGCCCACACCCCACTCTGTAATGAAGAGCAGGAGTCACCTGTAGAGAACAGCAGGCCACCATGTAACATAGGTGGGGTGAACTGGAGCAATACCAGGAACCTCTTTTCCTTAAGTGAGCTTACCTCTACTCAGCAACACCCAGCTTTAACTCATGAGCTGTGCTAGCTGAACAACATGGGGGGGGGTGCAAATGACGGAGTATTGCAGACATGTCTCCACTCTGAATGGAAAGGGAACACAGCCACATCCTGCTTTTCAGCAGGCTTCTTGGTGCCAACTCTACTACTTCTGCAATCAGAGTGGAAATGCTTTTAAAGCCTGTTTCTGAGCAGGTGTTTTCTGTAGTCCAGATCCAACTGTCTGTTTCCTTCATGAAGGGTCTTAGCCACAAGCCTTGGGAAGATAGCCACCTGCTGATTATGGGCTAGACATAGCCAAGGCCAGAGCTCTTTAGAGTCAGTCTATCTCAAGGCTGAAGAACCTCCATTGTTTCTGGAGTAGGACACTTACAGGACTGAGAAGCAAATGTACAACTAGCAGAGGTAACTTTGCCCTGGACTACCTCTGACACATCAGCAGCTGGATGGTGTCAAAACTGTAGGGAACGCTGGGAGCAAACTCTATACATACACCACTGCCTCAGCAAGGCAGAGGCACAATAGCATTTTCATTGTGTGAACAGGGCATGGGTGAAAGGTATGTTGCATTAGCCCTAGAAAAATGGTACATGTGATTAAAGGGCATCTAATTTAAAAAAAAGTTAGCAGGCCTGGGCAGTAGCTACATAGTCACCCTCATTGCAGAGCCAGGCAGGTTCTCTGAGGACACCTGTGTTTCAAGGTGTAGGAGAGGAACCAGAGGGAGAAAGACTCCAACATTCCCAGTGTTTGCTCTGACTCAAGACCTGCCTCTGTGGCTCCCTCCTGCTGGCAACTTGGCTGTCATCCATTTGCACTTACTGGGGGAGGACAGCGTGCTTTTTCCAGCCAGGAAGTGCTAAGGAGACCCTCAATGCATGAGTTGATGGGAAAAGCTATCCCCAAAAACACACATCAGATGGTTTATTACTTGTAGTACAGCTGTATCCATGCTCCACTTAAGAGATCACTCCCCATCTGTAAATCATCCAAGCCCAGCCTCATGGATTCACCACCTCAGCTTTTGAGAAATAATCATTGCATGGACCATAAGTATGACACACTGCCAGCTACTGGGCTTTCAGGAGACAAAGTAAACATCTTTCAGCCTCTGAGCTCTTGAAACTACAATTATGATCTCACCTGAGAACTAAATCCACATTACTGTAGGAGTTTAATATTACTGGCTAGCATCTCTGCAGTTCTTTAAAACAAAAGGAAGGCCCAGACCTTAGGCAATCATCTCAGTAGTGTAGGACCACCAGCTATCTAGAGAAAGGGCCAGAAAGCAGCCAGATTTTGCCCTAGTGAACTAAATATTCATCCTGTTTAAGAAAGGGGCTTCCGAGATCTCTGATTTAAACTGGAAATGTTCAGTTGCTGAGCAATAAAGATATTCGGGTAGAAACTTTCCCTCCACCTCCATGCAGATTAAAAAGAGGCTTGCTTCAAGCAACATTTTACAGGCAGGAAGAGTCAAAACCCCAAGTGAGAAAGAAGAGATTTAAAAAATATGGCCAGAATTCAGGTGAGACTCTATCCATCTTGCTTGTACCTTGTACAGCTGAACAATGAAAGCAGGCAAGTCTCTCTACCAGCTGCTAGCTAGCAACTGTAATTCACCCAATAGCTGTGGGCCAACCAGCACCTTCAGACTTGTAATTTCACACCCAGCTTCAAGGGCCCACACCAGTCTGGAATCCCATAGGGCAGCAGATCCAACAGGAAAGAGACAAGAACCAGTTCTCAGCATTACTCAGCCACTGAACTTCACTCCTCCACCAACCCTCAGTTCTCGCTGGCCTGCACATACTCTTCTGAAGCCTTTGACATTGCACTGAGATACTGCCAACTCAGGGCTGCCAGAAGCATGGCACACGAGAGGTAGATGGGGGAGTAATGGTTACGGGATACCATGGTGCCATTGGGCAAACTCATTGCCCGGATAGACACTATGATCTGTTGAGTCTTGTCAGAAGAGGGGTCTGTGCTTGGGATCTTCTGATAGATCTGGAAAGAGAAACCCACCCCAGTTAGAAAGTAATCATAAGAACACCACACACAGTCCTTAGGATAACAAAGCTTTTGTGGAAGAGGTGCTATGGAGCAGAACCATCTCAAGTGAGCATCAAGGCTAACCCCCAACCACCATTAGCAGTCAGTCTGTAGAGGAGTTCAAGCCACGAGTCAGAACTCAGTTTAATATCTGTTAATCTTGCTAAAATTTTGTTGTATGGGCAGCTACATCCCTGCACAGGAGTCTATTATACAGTTAAAATGGTTTTTGCTTGGAAACACATGCCAGAGTTTCTAGGTATTTGTACAGCCACTAAGAGAGGCCGCCTGACTCAGGGATTTGGAAAGTATTTGCCCCTTGCTAGCTGCATCTATTAAACAGGATTGTCTGATTGACAGAGCCAAGGTACTGGCTGGTGTAGACTGATTATATTGTCCTCATACCCGTCCCAGACTAGAAGCCTACCCACACAATGCAGGGAAAACATGAGAGAAGTGCAGGGATGTGAGGACATCTGAATTTCCTTCTTCCAAGAATCAATGTTGTTTAAGCAGAATCTTTGGTCTCAGCCTTGTTATGGAAGATGATGGGGGCTAGTCTTCGCTAACCATGGCACCTTCCTGTCAAGACCCACTCAATTGATTGGGAAGCCAATTGCTGAACATCACCCCAGCAACGAGAGTAGCCCTGAGCTGAAGGGTGGCTTCCCTTCAACACAGCTCAGTGGACATGCTGAGGGTAGGATAGTCGAACTGAAATATGCAAGTTATTGTAAGCAACTTGCACATCTCTGTTTAACTGCCGCCAAAAAAGGCAGGCAGTGTAGACCTGCCCAGAGAGTGAAATCTGGGGCCTATGAAGGCAGAGTTTTGCCCTGACCTAGAGCTCATGTGAAAAATAAATCTGTTAGTCTTAAAGTGCCACATGACTCCCTGCTTTTTTTTTTTTTTTCCCCCTCCCTATAACTGAGCCAGATTCTACCTCAAAGTCTCCTAATGCAGTGGTTTTCAAACTTTTTTTTCTTGGGACCCAGTTGGAAAAAAAAAAAAAAAAAATCATTTATGCCCACAATCCAACAATTACATCTTTGAGCAATGCATTCCAGTCTTTCAGTGGGAGCAGCAGGGGGCACCGCAACCCACTACGGGGTCCTGACCCACCCCTACATTTGAAAATCACTGCCCTAATACACATTCTGCCAAAGGAGATTGTTTGAAGAGAGATTCCTCAGTGCAGAGAAGGGGATAGTAAATAATTCAGCTGCATTTGTTAGGCTTGTACCTAGGCTTTTCCTATATTTTTCTTTCCATACAGCAAGAGAAAGCCATAATTGGCTTGATTCCAGTCTATCTTCTATAGAGCTATACAAAAAAATTTAACCCAGGCACCAAAAAAGGCTGTTCGATTTATGCAACAGGTCAGCAGTTCCCAACCTTTTCCCTTATCCAGACCACAACATACTCACTGGAAGCTTTTGCAGACCACGTTTTAACCACCAAATGGGCAGAGCGTTGGTTCACAGTGATGTTATGCAAAAGTGCTATTTAAATTCAGAGAATGTTATATTGCACAAGGATGTTTGTGAAGCAAATAGTTTTACTTTCTCCCTCCTTCTCTTCCCCATGGGTCACCTGCGGTACCCTCATGGACCACGGACCAGAAGTTGGGAACAACTCCAATAAATACTTTGGTTTTCCAGTCTCGGTAAAGTATGTGAGGACTCCGGGAGCACTTGTGATCTGTTCATTCATTGACTGGACAACCATGTCAGTGTTCTCTGGCTTAGCAAGATTGAGGACTAGCCTATCTGTGTAACCCCTCTCCTGCCTTCCTCTTTCACCATCTTCTGCGTATCTGTCTTGCTTGCAACATGTTAACTTCAGATTCTCATGCCAGAGACAGCTAGCCTGATTTTCAATTGTAATTCATCTCCCACCGATTCCAGAGAGAGGCCACCATGAGAAGACAGCTCCATCAAATCATTAGTGTTCACCCTTCATATAGGGCAAACTGGGACAGCCACAGCAAGTAAAGGTCTTTATTTTACATGATAAACTGGACACATGAGTTTACCAAATTGTCAAAGAAAATTAAAAAAAAACAAACAAACCACCCATTAAATTTACTCAGTAGGAAACTGTACGTCTTTACAAATATATGGATGTATAATCCCGGAGATTACACATTTCCATATACAATCTGAACATACGAGCGAGTACAGATTTATACTGGCAGTTTGATTGTCATCTCAACTGTGGCTTTCACTTCCACAAAAGGCATAATTAGATCCCTTGAAAACAGAAGAGCAGCTTTTCAAGTAAATCAGGAAATGCTAAGATCTCATCTCTGGAGATGAAACTCTGGACTATAGGAATTCAATTCCACCAAAGAAAAAAGCCTTGTTCCAGATTTTACTACTACAATTTTTTTTTCATGCTGATGCTCTTGTTCCTAGAACACCTTCAGCAATTTTAGCCAAACCAAAGTAGCTGTTGCTAAACTGCTGAATCAGGGGGTCATACGGAAACCTAGGTTAGCCCTAAGAGCAGAAGTCTGAGGACTGGTAACTGAATGTTAGCCTTTCAAAGCAAGCCACCAAACCTACCTCTTCCACATACTGATACATTATTGCCTTGACGGCCTGTATGTTGGTGGCATCCATCATTAAGGTGACAGCTTGTCCTTTCCGAATCTTCACCACACCCCTGAAGACCTGTTTGTTATTGTAACATGCAGCTAGCGTGGCAATGGCCATCACCTAGGGAGACATGAAAAAGAACATTTACATTGTGCTTGCAGGCCCTATTAACATTAGTGAGAATGGCTCTCTCTCAAGACAAAGCAATCATTCAAACTGCTTGGTGATCTCCATTCTGAATGCATCTATCTGAGAGATAAGATAGGGCTAGTATAAATACTGTCTAGAGCAGAAAGGGACACCAAGCCCCGAAAGGATGGAAGTGGGAGGAAGAAGAGGCAATGAAAATATCCAGTTCAAACATCTGGAAATGTTAACCAACCTGTGGAATAGCACAGAAGTTGAAGACACTTTGGTTCTTCAGTCTAGATAAGTACGTGAGAACATCAGGGACGTGATGCAACGCATTTGTGATCAGTTCATTCATGCACTGGACAGCCACGTCAATGTTCTCTGGCTTGGCGAAATCAGACAGTTTCTTGACATACCTGCTCCACACCTGGGAACACCAACAGTGTACAGTAACTCAGCATTTAGTGTCTTCCAGATACCCAAATGGAGGCTTATCTCCTAAACTGTCTAACACCAAGATCTTATGGGTGCACTTAATTCCTGTCACAGCCAGAAGAAAAACCTTTAACACATGGTCACCGAGGCCTACGATTCCATTCAGTCCCCTTACCTTTCCAAAGGGACACACTGTGAAAGAGAGGCCGACTGCTAGGGGAGAGGTAAAGTTTTGAACGGACACATGAACCCAATTTTCATGAGAAAATCTGATCTAGCTGCTAGTTCTGAAGTTAAGCATCCTTGCCAGATTCAGAAAGGCACCTACACACATAGATAACTCTAAAGAGCAAGTAACTGCACTGATCTCAGGCTCAGAATTACATGTGTGTAAATAGTCTCCTGGACTGCCGTTGGTGGGGCAGAGGCTCGGTGCTATGATCATGTTCAAAAGTAGATTACAGGAACCCTGTAACATTCTGTGAACAGTGCTGGTACATAGAGCAGAACTGCATCCAAGATTGACCATGACAGCAGGTTTCTCCAGACACTCTTCTGAGCTAATGCGTGACCAAGCAGAATAAACACAGTCCCCTGAAGCACAGCTTTGCTCTATGATCAGAATGAAACAGGAACACTACAGGCTCTCCACTTCCTCCTGGAATTTTGCTTTTGGATTTTCACAGCATGCCCGTCACTCATAGTGTGTTCACACGGCAGTCTTATTTCGAAACAACAGAGGTTGTTTCGAAATAAGAAATGCCACATTCACACAATGTACTGTTGTTTCAAAACAATTTAAACCCCATTTAGTGACGAAACAACGTTGTTTCAAAACAATCCCGTCAGAACATGTCGTTTCGAAACAACAGTGACTCGTTTCGAAATAACTGTTGTCCGAACGTGCTATTTCGCTTTGAGCTTTTCCTTAATTCGAATTAACATTTTCTTAATTCAAATTAACTTATTTCGAAATAAGGCATTATTTTGATACAAGTTGTTTTGAAACAACTTGTATCGAAATAACCCCGTGTGTGAACGTAGCCATAGTTACTAGAGTGCATGGTTTATAACATCTAACAACAGATTTCACCCTGAAGGACAGGCATACTGACAACTGTATGTATTCAGCTATATCAGTACAAGATCTCTAGGACACAGGAGTCCTGTTGCACTTTAAAGACTAACAAATTTATTTGCTGAACTAGAGTAATACGACTACCCCTTTGGGATATGACAAGAGTCTTGCCTAGCTCCCTACAAACAGATCTGTTCAACTTTCTTTGAAAAACCACAGTAACTTTCTGTATCAGACTAAGAACCAAACATAAATCCTGTGAAACAAGTCTCCAAACATGCAGTCTTAGTTAACTGTGTGTCAAAGCATAATGGTATCTCCAGCCCTATTCCTTTCTGACAAGTTGTCTCCACTACATCTCTCACACTTCCTAATGAACTACATCTAGCTCATGGTCTCATCTAGAAAGGGATGGTTTCCTTTACCTCTCTTGGCCAGAATTCTCTCCCTTCCAGCTGGTCTTCCACATAATCACGGATGATGTTGGTTTTCTGAAGAAAGAGGCCCATGGAATTGGAGAGCTCTATGTCCTGTCCTACAATAGGGTCTTCGAGCTCGGATGCAGAGAACAGACGGGAAAGGCCAATCCCCACCAGCCCAGCAACATAGTGACAATACTGTAAGGTTTGAAAAGGACAAAATCAGTTGTGAAATGTCTCTCTCTTGGTCCACACGGCTAATTCAAAATCAGCCCGGTAGGTTATGTAATGTGCCTGTTGTGTGCCTCTTTAGGGGACCCTCCCAAGAGAGTTTACATGCTGTTTAACTTACTGCATATCAAGTCTATTTGCATGATATGTCAGTGGTATTTAGGGCTGATCTTTGAATATAGTGTCACTAAGCAGGAGCTCCCAGGCACTTCTTTTCATGCCCACGCTCAACAGCCAGCATCCACACACCAGGGAAATGCTTCCACACTATGAATTCTGCCATTGAGTACTGCACCACCTAGGAAAAAGAGCCAGCACGTCATTCACAGCTCTTAATGGCACATCCAAATGGAAGACCCAAACCAGATCAGCTCCTCACGTGGCCCATTTTATAGCTGGGGACGGAATACTTTGTGTTCTTGGCCAAGGAGCTAATTCCACACCACAGCTGTAATGATTACCTATCAATAACGCACGCAGGCACCGTCATCCACAGAATCAGTGACTAAATAACTAATCGATGTCTTGTGAAGTGTACACGCGAATCTCGTTACTCTGCTAACTCTTCAGAGTCACATGGAAGCAGGCAGCCCACCAATCAGCAAGACTCACAATTGACACTTGGTCCTCTACTCATCTTGGGTTCCTTTGTATAGTCAGGGTGAGCATCATAACTCCACGGGATTAGAAATTGATCATTTTGATGACGGAAGAAGCAAGTACAGAAACCAGGCCTCCAGCTGACTCATGCGCCCTCAACGTTCACTGTCAGATTTACTTACCTTATCCCAATCCTGTTGGGAATCTACTTTCTTTTCCAAGAATTCTGCCATTCCAGCTCCCATCTTGTGACAAATATCTGCAATCACATCCCGGTACACCTTTGCCAGGTTTCTGAACTCTGAGGAGATCTACAGCAGAAATCACAAGGAAATATACATAGTGCCAAAAGTCACATTTGTTAATAGAGTAGGAAAGGAAGATTATGGGCTACTGGGGTATGATCTTGCTCCCACTGAAGGTGTGGGCAAAATTCCAACAAACTTTAGTGGGAAGCTTCCAACTTGTCAGCAGTAAATACAAATTCGGCATGTACTGAAAACAAGAAGTCCTATGATGTCTGGCCACAGCTGAGATGCAGTTTGTAATTTCTTGCAGGCACTGTGGTCTTGGACAACATCACTTGAAGTCAATGCATGAGGGAATTATAACAGACTCTGCACAACTTGAGTATGATTCTGGTAGAGTCCCACCAAGTAAATAGCTAGTAAAATAACAAGAACGCTTTCCACTGTTTAACTGCACCTCTTTTCTCTACGGGCCCCAAAAGGCCCCGTTCTCTCAGACTTCAGCATTGAAGACCTGACAGGACCGTTATGATCCTCTAGGCTGGCCTCCTGCAAAACCCGGGCCAGGCAATTCCAACCAGTGTTTCCAGCGTGACCATTTGTGGTTGAACTAGTGCATCTCTTTTAAAGCACCCAGTCTTGATTTAAAGACTTCACAGGATGAAGAATCATCACTGTTTATGTGCATTTTTATTTCCAGTCTGCACTATGATGACATCTGCTTCCAGCCATTTTATTTATTTACGCCTTTGTCTGCTAGATTAAAAACCACTGCATCTTCAGAGCTCTTCTCCCTGTGTGGGTAATTATACAATGTTCAAGCAAACTCCTAGCATTTTAGCTTCCTTCAGTTAATTAGGGCTCCTAAGTTTAATGGGCTTACCAATAAAATAAGAGTCAACTTATTAAATTACATTTTGCTTACACACAGAGCCAGTTTTACTGTTAATTGTAGTTCAGGAAACTTGTGCTACACAGCTCCATGTATTTATACCGCCCTCTCATCACCCAGCACCTGAATGCCTCAGCTTCTAAATGGTGCAATGAAGTGCGAATGCATGTTGTTGTGAATCAGTTTAGATTTTCCAATTAGCGATTATTGTCACATGAAGAGATACTGGGTGAAAGTTTCAAACGCACCTAAGTGACTTGGCACCTAAATGATTTACCCCTTGTCAGGTTTCCGCACATCCTGACTTTGCAGTTTTAATGATGCTTAGTACTGAATTCCAAACACACCATTTTTTGCATTTAATTCCCTAGGTTTTGCTTTGTTATGCAGGGGCCGGGCATGTCCTCTGAATTATAAGCTCATCCTTAGAAAGAAAAAGCAAGAGGGGGAAGCTAACAGTGGAATATTAGATCATAGGGAACAAAGTTTATAAGAGCTCTGTGGCACTTATACAGACTAACCCATTTATCAAGGTGTAAGTTTTCCATAAAAACTTATGCCTTAATAAAAGTGTCAGTCTTCAAAAGTGCCACAGGACTCACTATTTTCTTTGCTGAAATAGGCTAACACAGCTACCACCCTGGAATTTATAAGAGCGGCTGATCTTTTCTTTTACTTTCAATGTATTCTGCATGATGCTCAAATTTTCTCAGCTGCCATTTCTAACATACCTAAGGGTTTAACAGTGAATACAGCAGAGCTGACCTCTTCCCACAGGCCAGAACAGTAACAGTGAAACATCTGGGGGCTAATGCTTTCCCTTCTGTGCTTACACACTTCAGGCTGAAGGCCTAAACTTGTAGGTTCAACTGCTGGCTCAACAAGGATTGATTCTGAGGCAGGGGGTGGGGAGCACCACGATGACGTCTTCTGACCATCCGCAGAGCACAGCCCAAAGACTTTTACTCAGTAATTCCCAGTGAGCCCAGTTAACTCATGGCTCAACAAGACTGCAAGACATCAGTCTTGTGGGGGGGGGGGTGTCTAAAGATGGAGTAAGTTTGGTCAGGAAGTTCTGTGCCAGAGATTGTTGTGTTTGCTTAGACAAGTTTAGTTAGTCAAGGGAGCTAGGGGGTTTAGATTGATAGGAAGTTAGACTGTTTCTATAGATACAAGAGGTAATCCACAGAGGTTGATTATAAGACAATCCCTCCTGTCTGGACCCTGATGGGAAGCTATCAACCTTGTCTGCTAAACAGGTTGACGGGGGCCAGGTAGCCAAGGGGTCACAGGAATTTGGCCACTCTCATTGGTCAAGAGCAATAATTAGTACCCAAATGAGCAGTAAACAACAACAGAGGCGGGCTAATTATATGCTGCCTATTAAGTACAATCTAATTATGTAACCTGCATATTAAAGGTAGTAATACCATGTAGGGATTTTAGGCATGATGTAACTTGTTGTATTATGCATGACCTTGTTGCATTATGTATATTGTATTTTGCATGTTAGAAGGTATATGTGACCTGTAACCCCTACACTGGGGGTTCTTGCTCAGAGAGGCTAGCTTCTCTTTGCTTCCCTCTGCTGCAGTTCCTTTTATTATTCAGCTGAATAATAAACTTTGAACCACACCTCGTTCTCTGCCTATTGGAGTCTCAGCTGGGAACGGGTCTGCTTCATTGGGAAGGCTTTGGTGTGCCTCTTTCTGAAGCTGAGGGCCAGAGTTAGATTTTCCCCTACAGTCTTGACTGCTGAACTTCAAATGACTGAGTCCACCACATCCCTGGTTTACTTGTTTCATTGGTTCGCTGGCCTCACTGTTAGAAATGTGCCTCTTATTTTCCAGACAGTTTGTCTAGCCTTCCCTTTCAATCACTGGATCCTGTTATACCTTCATTTAATGAGTGGCTCTCAACCACTGTGTCGGGACACATTACTGGTTCACTACACACCAGTAAGTGTGTCACGGAGAGCCAGGAAGATGGATGGATTTGGCCAAGAGGGACTGGACTGGTGTGCCCTCTACAATCACAGAATGCTGCTAAGTGTGTGGCGACACACGAAAGGTTGAGAACCACTGGGCTAGATTACCATCCACAGTACCACACATCTTGTTTCTCTACGGGCCCTTACAGACTGTGAGCGAGTCACCGCCGAATCTTCTTCATCCAGAGGTCACGCTACCTAGCTTACGCATCTCATAAGAAAGCAACAGATTCACCAAAACCTCTTGCTTTAGGCTTGAATTAAGCTCGGCTCTTAAAGATCAGGAGACAACCCACCACGAATGATTAAAGGTCTGGGACACCTGACTTATGAGGGAAGATTGAAACAGTTGGATTTGTTTAGTCTGGAAAAGAGGAGACTGAGAGGGGACATGATAACAGTTTTCAAATACCTAAAATGTTGTTACAAGGAGGAAGGAGAAAAATTATTCTCCTTAATTGCTAATGATAGAACAAGCAGCAATGGGCTTAAATTACTGCAAGGGAGGTTTAGGCTGGACATTAGGAAAAAAATTTCTGTCAGGATGATTAACCACTGAAATAAAGTTGCCTAGGCAGGTTGTGGAATCTCCATCACTGGAAGTTAAGAGAGGGTTTGACAATCACTTTTCAGGGATAGTTTAAGAGGGTCCTGTCATGAGTGCACGGGACTGGACTCGATGACCTCTCATGGCCCCTTCCAGTTTTTATGATTTTAACACAGGCCCAGAGTGTCCTACATCTGCATGTTGCAGGGTTGCTGCATGTTTGCCTGAACATAGATTCACAGATTATAATGTCAGAGGATCCATTATAATTCTCTTTTCTGACCTCCTGCCTAACACTGGCCACAGGACTTTGCTGAACTAATTTCTGTCTGAACTAGGCCACATCTTTTAGAAAAAGATCCAACCTAGACTGCCAGTGATGGAGAATCTACCACCACCTTTAGTAAATTGTTCCCATAATTGATTACCATCATTATTAAAAATCTCCACATTATTTTGAGTTTTGACTTTGTTTAGCTTAAACTCCCAACCATTATATCTTGTTATATCTCTGCCTGCTAGGCTGACAAACCTATTGTAATGTTATCTGATGTAAGGGTGACCCTGTCGAACCGTATTGATACCATGACTGAAAAAGTACAACAATTTGTACCAGACAGTCCATGTCAGGTATTGTCAGAATGGTGATAACTTTGCTACACATGATAATACTGTTTATGTGCAGGTAACATCTGTGTATCTGAACATATAGATACAACTGCCCATCTGGGTTCCGATGCATTTGCTCCTGGAATAATTGTTTCTAAACAGTCTAGCTAGTTTTATGGCCCATCAAGGGACCCTTAGCTTTCACAATGGGCCATAAAAGGAGATTGTTCCAGCCTGGTGACCTTTCCTGTGAACCCCTTAGCTAGATAAGGAGCAATGGCCAGGCACACAGACAAGGGACTTGCTCAGCTAGCCCTGGTTTCCATCTTTTTTCTAACTTCCAAAGGGGCAGGGTCTTATTCTAGTTCAGTAAAACAAACAAGGGGTCCTGTTGTTTCTTGGTTCTGTGAATTTCCACAATCTTAGCTAGAACAGAGCATCCACCCACAGGGCAGAATGGATAAAAGGACCTGAAAACCTTCTACACCATGTCTTCATTCCTGTTCCTCTTACCTGTGTCAACTCATCTGCAACTGAAGCTGTGAAACAAAAGAACTGAGAAGAACAAACAAGGAGTCCTGCAGCACTCTGAAAGACTAACAAATGTATCTGTATCAGATAAGCTTTGGTGGGAGACAATCCCACTTTGTCAGACACTTTGAAGATGGGGAACCTACAGAACAGGAGGTAAATAAATGCAGGGAAACATAAGTTATGACATCAGATCACACTGTAGCAGCAAAACAAAGCAGTTGTTGAGATTAAATTGAATTGAAAGATTAACTCAACACACACACACACACACACACACACACACACACAGATAGATAGATATAAAATAGACAAGGACCAGAAGACAGCGGTGGTGATAGATGTAGCAGTGCCAAGTGACAGCAACATCAGGAAGAAGGAGTATGAGAAGCTGGAGAAGTACCAGGGCCTGAAAGAGGAACTACAGAGGATGTGGAAAGTGAAGGCCAAAGTGGTCCCAATGGTGGTAGGAGCACTCGGGGCCGTGACTCCTAAGCTGGGAGAGTGGCTCCAACAGATCCCAGGAAGAACATCAGAGCTCTCTGTCCGGGGGAGGGGGGAGGGGGAGGGAGAGGGAGAGCGGGAGTGCGTGCGTGCGTGTGTAGAGGAGACCGGGGTTCAAATCCTGGTGGGTACCTATCTACCTTCCCAGTAAGGGGTTCTTTTGGCCAAGGACCCCAGCGCCTCACTTGCCTACCTCGAATATGAGAGTGACACGAACTAGGAGAGTCATGCCGGTTAGGATGTCGCCCGGATTAACAAGGTCTGCGCCAGATGTTGGGGAACCAGGACAATCTGACGATAAGTAGGCTACTGGAACAAACAATGCATGGACGAGACAAGAGAACCTGGAATTGATGGAATGCTACTACAACAGTAGACCTAATGAGAGGGGATATATGAAACGTATGAGGGAACTATGGATGAACAAAAGACCTACATCCACACTAACTGAGAAACAGCTAGTTACCCAATGCTTCAACATAGTAAAGAGGCAGCTGCTCTCACAACTTGAGATAGACCAACTCCACATTACATCCTGGATTCAAGAAGAACACCCAGAAGAACAACTAGATGTGCACCCAACACCTGAAGCTGGATCTTCACTGTCACCCCCTCCATTACAGAGCACAGCAGCTGATATAAGGCATAAGATCATGGATAAACTAGAATCCTAGGGTTGGAAGGGACCTCATAGGTCATCTAGTCCAACCCCCTGCCAGAGGCAGGACCACTCCCACTAAACCATCCCAGTCATGGTTTTGTCCAGCCGGGCCTTAAACACCTCCAAAGATGGAGACTCCACCACCTCCCTCGGCAGCTCATTCCAAGACTTCACCACTCTCCTAGTAAAAAAGTTTTTTCTAATATCCAGCCTCGACCTCCCTAACCGCAACTTGAAACCATTGCTCCTCGTTCTGTCCTCCGTTACTACCGAGAACAGTCGAGCTCCATCTTCCTTAGAGCATCCCTTCAAGTAGTTGAAGGTTGCTATCAAATCCCCCCTCAATCTTCTCTTCTGCAGACTAAATAAGCCTAATGCTTCCAGTCTATCCTCATAGGGCTTGTGCTCTAGCCCTTTAATCATCTTGGTTGCCCTCCTCTGAACTCTCTCTAGCATGTCCCTGTCCTTTTTGTAGTGAGGAGCCCAAAACTGAACACAGTATTCTAGATGTGGCCTCAGTGCAGAACAGAGGGGAATGATCACATCCCTTGATCTGCTGGTAATACTTCTTTTGATGCAGCCCAGTATGCCATTGGCCTTTTTGGCAGCAAGAGCACACTGCTGACTCCTATCTAGCTTCCCATCCACCATGACCCCCAGGTCCTTTTCTACACTGCTGCTATTTAGCTGAATGTTTCCCAGCCTGCTACAGTCTGTCTGTGACTCATAGCAGTTACCTTGATGGCCGCCCCTCCTGGGCCATCACTAAAGTACGTAGAACGTGTGAAGTGAACAATGGCTCCTTCACCTTAACTAGATGGCCCCCTTGAACTCAACTGGATGGCCGTTACCACCCTGGGGGCCCATTGTTTTGCAGGGCTTGGTGTAGGTGGGCTCTTCCTAACTGCAAGGTTCTGCAGGGCATGACTCATGCCCCCATTGTTCCCCACATTCCCTGTAATCAGGGAAAGGCGGGAAATAGTCTTTAAAAGCTGAGGTTCTGGGGTGCTCAGGCAGGACGGTTTTCAACATCTCTCCTGGCCTGATCAACCAGAAGCTGCCTCCTCCACTCACCAGTTCCTCCTAGAGCGTATCCACGAGTTACCCCCACGAGTTACTGCCGGCCGATTACGAGTCTCCTCCAGCCTGTAATGCTGTTACCCTTGCTGCTAGGAGTGGTAAGAGACTCTGCCCTGCAACCTTTCTCTAAGAAAAAAGTTATTCTATTTCTTTAGGGCTGCTTTAAAACTGCTTTCCCCAGCTTTACAGGCTTGCGTGTGTACCTTTCTGTTTGCTTGCAGCTTCAGTTTGTGTTAGGAGCTCCCCTGTCTGTAATTGCTTCTTGCTACTTTGTATCACCCAGTGTCTCTCTTTTCCTCCTGGGTTGTTTGAACTTGCTTTAAGAGTATTGTGTTTTGCAACATTGTATAAAGTTAATTGGTAGCCTTAGAAGTCTTAAGTTAGCTGTTAAGATTGTTTCCTTTAGTTCCTAGCCTTCAGAATTGTTTGGTTAAGTTGCCTTTGCCCTCCCCTCTGTAACCTCCCCAACTTAAATAAACCTTTTTCTCTTTTTACTTGCTTCCTCTTCACTTCTGGGATCCCCGGTGCGCCTCAACTTTCCTTCTGTCCCTGGGGCTCCCCGCTCCCGAGCCGCTCTCCCCGCCCCGCTACCCTTGCGGCTCTCTGCGGCTCCCGGCTCCCGAGCCGCTCCCGCGGCTGCCGCTGGTTCCCCCGATCCCCGCTGGACTCTCTAGCGGCCCCGCCACTTTTTCCCAGGCTCCCGCAGCAGCCCGCCAGCCCTCCCTGTCCTCCACCGCTTCCTGCGGCTCCCGGCTCCCGAGCCGCTCCTACGGCCGCCCTTCCTGCCCCAGCTGCCAGCCGTTCTTCCCCACCTCCTGCCCCCGGATCCTGAGCCGCTCCCGTATCTGCCGCGTTCCTGCGGCTCCCGGCTCCTGAGCCGCTCCCGCTCTCCTGCGGCTCCCCGCGGGCTCCCCGCCCTAGCCGCCCCCGCTTTCCTGCGGCTTCCCGCGGGCTCCCCGCCCTTGCTGCAGCTCCTCCGCCGCTTTCCGCGGCACCCCGGCTCCCAGCTGCTTTTCTGCGGCGTGCTGGGCTCTCCAGCGGCGCTCCCACTTTCTTTGCGGCTCCCGAGCCGCTCCCACGGCCACCGCTGCTTCCCCTGAACTTCTGCCTTCCCCGCCAGCCGCTTCCCCCGAACCCCTCCTGCCTTCCCAGCCAGCCGCTTCCCCCGAACCCCTCCTGCCTTCCCGGCCAGCCGCTTCCCCCGAACCCCTCCTGCCTTCCCTACCATTTTGCCCTCCTCTGCCTCCCTCACAAACCCCTGAATCCCCTTTCAGCCCCTCCTGCTTCTCCCCATTGCCCACACTCCCACACACCTACAGCCCCTCTCCTGCCTCTGTCCCCTTACCCCAACCCCCAAGCACCTCCTCACCCCACTGCCTTTCGACACCCCCCCCCCCACTTGCCTTTACTCCTCTTCAGGCCCCAGCTTCCCTGCTACTTATCTTCTCTGCCACTGCGGCACACTAATTTGCATTGTACCCCCCCCTTTTCCTATAGTGTGTTAACGTAGCCTTTAGGTTATAGTGAGTAGGGCTATAGTGTTAGTAGGTTAGTTGAAGAACCCCATTGTTCCCCAACCTGTCCCCACTCCCGAAAGTTAGGTACCCCCAACACTTTACGGAAACCACTGTGACAAACACGACATACACCAACCACCGCTCACCTTACCCTATACTCATTTTAATAAAGTGTACCCCAGATCCACCCCATACCCCACGGGTGCAGTGGCTGCCCCCCAAGATCCTCAAATCTTCGAACCTGCTGGCAGGGTCACAGTCAACCCTCAAGACCGATTACCAAGGCTCGTTGGAAAAGTACCATCAGATAGTATGCTAGAAGATGCCAATAGAGCCCTAATGACAATTCCTACTACCACCATAACTCAAACCAATGAACTGGTATATGCTACAGCCTCTGTAATCCTGGAGATGTTTGGCTACACGATCAAAAAAAAAAAAAAAAGAGCAGTACATACCCCCCCGGAAAATGAGGTTGGAGGATAAGATCAAGGCAACCCGGAGAGAAGTTAGTCAGCTGGTGGAACTACAGAAGGGTGTAGAGATTAAGGATAAGACTTGGCTACTGAAAAAATACAAAGGCCTGACTCCATCTGAAGCCCTAGAGACAGCTAAATAAAGGCTCACAGCACTGGCTACCAGGCTAAGGAGATACACTAGAGAAGCAGAGGCCAAAAAGATAAATGCCCTGTTCTCCAAAGAACCAGCCAAGGTGTACTCCCAACTGCGGTGCAACAACACAATAACAGCAGAGCCACCAACAGCAGAAACTGAACAGTACTGGAAGACCATATGGGAGAAAGAGAAGACTCATAACACCAGTGCAAAGTGGCTGCAGGACCTGAGACCAGACCACAGCAATCTCCCAGAACAGGAACCAGTCACCATCACAGTAGCAGACATCCAACAGCGGGTCAAGAACATGAAGAGCTGGACAGTACCTGGCCCGGACATGATCCGCACCTACTGGCTAAAGAAACTAACAGCAGTGCATGAACGCCTAGCAGCACAGATGAACCAGCTGCTAGCAGCAGGCTCCCACCCAGACTGGCTAACACAAGAAAGGACAGTGCTGATCATGAAAGACCCCCACAAGGGAACAGCACCATCCAACTACCGGCCAATAACCTGCCTCCCCACAACATGGAAAGTCCTATCAGGCATCATAGCCGCCAAGCTACAGGACCACATGGGCCAGTACCTGAGCACAGCTCAGAAGGGCATTGGGAACAACACCAGAGGCTCAAAACACCAGCTGCTCATAGATAGAGCTGTCGCCCAAGACTCAAAATCTAGATAGACCAATCTGAGCACAGCCTGGATTGACTACAGGAAAGCCTACGACTCAATGCCGCACACATGGATCTGTGAATGTCTGGTGCTATACAAAGTCAACAGGACACTAAGGACCTTCCTCAAGAACTCAATGGGACTGTGGAAGACAACACTGGAAGTCAACTCAAGACAGCTTGCACAAGTGGCCATCAAGTGTGGCATATACCAAGGTGATGCGCTGTCCCCGCTGCTGTTCTGCATTGGCTTGAACCCCCTCAGCCAGATAAACTTGTATCCATATCCAGTCCTTGAGATTAAGAGTGGAACTACCATTAGCCACCTCCTCTACATGGATGACATCAAGCTGTATGCTAAGAATGAACGAGACATCGACTCACTAATCCACCTGACACGGATCTACAGTGAGGATATTGGGATGTCATTCGGACTGGAGAAGTGTGGCCGGATGGTAGTAAAGAGAGGGAAGGTAGTCAAGACTGATGGGGTAGAACTACCAGCAGGCCACATAGCAGACATACAGACCAGCTACAAGTACCTTGGCATCCCACAGTCACATGGGAACCACGATGAGGAGGCAAGGAAGACAGCAACATCCAAGTACCACCAAAGGATAAGACAGGTCCTGAAGAGCCAGCTCAATGGGAAGAATAAGATCCACGCCATCAACAGGTACACCCTGCCAGTCATCAGATACCCTGCCAGTATAGTGAGCTGGCCAAAGGAGGACATGGAGGCTGCCGATCCGAAGACCCGGAAGCTCCTCACAATGTACAGAGGTTTCCACCCCAAATCCAACACCCAGAGACTGTACACCAGCAGGAAAGAAGGCGGGCGGGGTTTGGTGAGTGTCAAAGCCACTGTCCTGGATGAAACCCAGAGCATCCAGGAGTACATCAGTAAGATGGCACCCAAAGATGAGCTGCTGAGAGAATGCCTGAGGCAGCAGCAGCAGACATGGGAGGAAGACCAAGCAGAAGTGCCATGGCAAGACAAAACCCTGCATGGGATGTACCATCGACAGATAGGTGAGGTGGCTGACATTGGGAAATCCTACCAGTGCCTGGAAAAGGCTGGACTAAAAGACAGCACTGAGGCACTGATCATAGCAGCACAAGAACAGGCACTGAGCACCAGATCCATTGAAGCAGGGGTCTACCACACTAGACAGGACCCAAGGTGCAGACTGTGCAGAGAGGCCTCAGAGACAGTCCAACACATAGTGGCAGGATGTAAGATGCAGGCAGGAACAGCGTACACTGAACAGCATAACCAAGTAGCTGGCATTGTGTACAGGAACATCTGCACAGTGTATGGGCTAGACCCTCCCAAGACCAGATGGGAGATTCCACAGAAAGTCATGGAGAATAACAGGGCTAAGATTCTGTGGGACTTCCAGATCCAGACAGACAGGCAGGTACTGGCCAATCAACCAGACATCGTGGTAATAGACAAGGACCAGAAGACAGCAGTGGTGATAGATGTAGCAGTGTCAAGTGACAGCAACATCAGGAAGAAGGAGTATGAGAAGCCGGAGACGTACCAGGGCCGGAAAGAGGAACTAGAGCGGATGTGGAAAGTAAAGGCCAAAGTGGTCCCGGTGGTGGTAGGAGCACTCGGGGCTGTGACTCCTAAGCTGGGAGAGTGGCTCCAACAGATCCCAGGAACAACATCAGAGCTCTCCGTCCAGAAGAGTGCAGTGCTAGGAACAGCTAAGATACTGCGCAGAACCCTCTAACTCCCAGGCCTCTGGTAGAAGGACCCGAGGTTGAGGAAGATACATACCACCCATGGGGTGAGAGGGGATTTTTTTTTTTTTTTTTTTTTAATATATCCAATTGGTTTGGCCATTTAACTGTTTTCTTCTTTTCCTTTTATAATAATTATGGAGGGATTGGCTGGCAGTGTGTTATTTTGAGTTAAGATCCAAACTAACATCGATCTGGTAATTTCCAAAGGAGAAGCCATGTTACTCTAGTTCAGTAGAACAAACAAGGAGTCCTGTAGCACTTAAAGACTAACAAGTATTCACTGCATGAGCTTTCATGGGAGAAAATCCCGCTTCATTAGACTCTGAGGCATCTGACAAAGTGGGATTTTCTCCCACAAAAACTCATGCAAGAAATAAATTTGTTAGTCTTTAAGTGCTACAGGACTCCTTGTTTGATCTGGTACTGTAGCTCATCCCCTTGGGATCAGGAGAATTATTTTGGTAAAGGGAGTAGAATTTTAGTAACTTCTCTCTTTACAGACCTCACTGCCAACTGGGAGGCCAGGGACTAAAATTCAGTAAAGGGGGTTGTGTATTCCCCCCCCCCCCCGTTTTTTTATAAACACTGTCTGTAACGGGTTGGAGAACCTACCATCAGTGTTACCCACCAAGCTGGAAAAAAATCTGCTCTCCTTTGCATCCTGCCCTGACCTTGGCCTTTTCAGGTGTGCTACCGTAGACACAGATAGTTGTATTTCCCAAAGGCACTTACAGGCTGTAATTAAATTATATCTTAACTTTCCCTTTGTTAGGATGGGTATTGGCTGAGCTTCTTGAGTCTCTTCTGTAGACATGATTTCCAAACATTCTTACAGATTTAAGTTTTAATCACTCGAGGCTCTTCTCTGAATCCTCTCTAATTTATGAACATTCTTCTTAAATTGTAGGCAACAAAACTGGAAATAGTACTCCATGATGGCCATACCACTGCCAAATACACCATCTAGTACCAGCCACTGTTGAGTCAGGACACTGGACCAGATGAACTTTGGCAACTCCTATGTATCAAGGTGCAAAGAGGTTTATAGTGCGTACTTGTAAAAACAGCAAGTTACATATCATGGGCTGAAACAAAAATCTAATGGCTCACAGTTGGGAAGTCTTCCAGAACTTGCTTGTCCTTTTCCTTGCTCTCCATGTATTTCCAGTCCGGCTTATACAAATAGGTGTGGAAGTCATGCAGCATTGGGACTTTTGTTTCTAAACTGATGGTCATATCGTCTTCTACAGTGTCCAGAGCTCGGAGAACCAGGTAGAATATGCAGACAGCATGACTGTGGAGGGAGGGAAGGATTTCCTATTAATAAGGATTACTGTATACACAGGCTAATAGTTAAAAACTACCACACAGCTGTTTTGAAAGCCATCTTCAAGTTAAACTAAAAGCTATTTCCTGCTCTGCACCCTGGAAAACATTTCTGGTTTCTGCACAGAAATCAGAGATGGACTCAAGCCATAAAGTTCAGATCAATATTTCTAACTCCTCGAACATTTCAGCATGTCAGAAGCACGGCTCTGATTCAGGACCATCTCTACCAGAGGGCCATTACAAGGAAAAAAAAAAGAAAGATCATGAGGGAAAATGTAATTTCATACCATAATCTTTCTCTGTACTATTGGTCACCATTAAAATGTGGATACCTTTTAAAAATAAGTGAATGGCAACCACTTAGATATGATTCAAATAGATTTAGCTACTATATGTGCCTAGAGGGAACATCAAGAAAAGACCCATTACAGATGCTGGAAATTTTTTTGTCCCAAAATATGCCAGGGTTAGGAATTCAAATTCTAGAATGAAAGGACAGTCCATGAGCCAGCCTGAACCATGGGCCAGTTACTTCCCTCTCTTTGCTTTACCTCCTTATCTATAAAATGGGGGTGCCAGCACTGTCCTACCTCTCAGCAAAGTTTTAAGCAATAACCTTGCTCAAAGTAGGAGAGGTGCTCTGATGCTACAGTAAGGGAGGCCACATAAGTGCCTTGGATACCCCACACATCATGCGAACGCTGTAACTTAGGCTAATAATTCCACTGCAAATCTATCATTTGCTTCAGCACTAATTACAAAGGAAAATGCCTTGAATTTTACACTAGGGATTTTAAGTCTTCTCTATGTACTTACGTGGGGAATCTTAGTCCTATGGGGCACACCTACATGACTTGCAATGTGCAACAGCGCCTTTAGACAGCACAGGGTAGTTTCTCCTTCAAATTAAGTTTTGTGATGATGGTGGGGGGGTTTCATGTCTTTTTGCTAGGGTGGGGGGAAATGAAAAACTGAGCGAGAGATTCAATTTTGCAAATCTTGGGAGGGCTGGCCAGAAGAGTGATAAAAGTCACCAAACCCAATACCAAATAGGACCCAGGAGAAATAAGACAATGCAAGGGGAAGGATAGTCTTAGCTGCTCTCGTTTCCTTCTCTTCCAACTGTCACTCAACTACAGCAGCTTCTCTTCCCTACCACCATGCTATAAGGGACCAAGGCAAGAAATCATGGCTGCCTCAGAAGTAGGGGCACATGCAGAAAAAGTCTAAGAGACTGGAATAGCAGGCTGAGCCTAGTTCAGGATCCAGGCATTCAAGGGGTCTGCCCCCATGTGCTTTTAAGCACTGGAACCTATGAAGAGTTCTGCTAAAAAAGGGTGACACAGCACAGCTCCTGGATTTGAAGCCTGTTTCTGTTCTGGCTTGCTGTGTGGTTTTGGTTAAGACATAAATCTCTCTGCCATACTCAAAACTCACAAATCTTAGTGCTGTCAGCAAAAGTTTTGGGAGTTCAAGGAAAGCACTTCCAGCCCCGGGATTATAAAAACAATCCCCTACCCGTTAAATTAGTCTAATGACTGCTTCAAAGAGTTATTGCAAAGGCTAAATAAGGACTATCTGTTTAACACTCAGAATGTTTAAGTGCTAATTAATGCAGAACAGCGTAGATGAAGGAGGACCACAGTGAGCAATGAAAAGAGTATATGGCAATGGGAAAGTGAGTGGAGCCTTCAGCTCAGGGGTTTTCAAACAGGGGATCCTTAGGTTATACTGGGGAGCAGGGCCTGCATCACAGAAGGAAAGGAAGCAACGGGGCCTTAAGTCAGCTGAGAAAAGTAATGTTGAAAGTTTCTTCGGTTTCCTCAGGTATTAAACAATTTATCATTTACAAAAAACTTTTCTTCTTATTAAAATATCAGATAAGACTAAAACATTTTAAGAGTATGAGAAAAAAGGCTTTAAACAACTGTTATAAATTTAGCACATAAAATGGTGTTAAATATAAAAAAAGTGTTGTTAGTAAATTCACAAGGACAGGGAGGGTGGAAATCAGACTAAAAAGGCTTGCTGCGTGAAAGCGGTCACCAATATCAAAAGTTTGAGAAGCACTGCTGTGCCTGTTCACTACTACACTTAACCTTAGATTTGTTTTTATTAAAGGGGGGATTTTGTTTTCTTCTGCTAAATAAATTATTAGGGGATGTCAGTCAAATGCTAATGGAACACACTTAAAAAGGGGGGAAAAAAAAGAAGTTGGACCTTTGGCTTTTGTTTTGGAATAGTATCAAAAGGAGGCAATTTTTAAAAATATTTGAATCCTGTTCATATCAGTACATTCTCATATCGCTTCTTCCTTTATTTCCAAAAGAATTATTGGGGGTCTGGACTGTTGTAAATGAAGCAATGCTACAAATATGTTCACAAAGTTTGCTGCCGCTCTATAGGGTAATATTCATTTAAAAGGTGCTTTAGCTCTGGGCTATGCTTCAAAAATCCCAAGCAAATCTTTCAGCAAAGAGATGTGCTAGCTTCTAACGGCCGCAACTGGGGGCATTCAGACTTAAAACTGGATCTCCACCCAAGACAAACCCAAGAGGGGTGTCCATACTGCACCCCAAGGAAAATTAAGAGTTACCCACTGTTCAAAAAAATCCTGAGACAAACAATTATTGGCTAACGTTAAAAAACAATCAAACATGTTCCAGCACACATAGCCTTAACTCTGAATTCCCACACTTAGCAGCAGCTGTGGTACTGGGTGCAGAGGGTAACCAGCAATCACTTTATCGGAAGACAATCATCCTTAGACAACAAGAGACTGCCGGTGAGAACCAGTGCTGCACCACCTACGAATTCCAGTCAAGGACCAGGACCCCAGGGGACTCCAAGCTGTACAAACAGAACTAAAGGACAGGCCCTGCCCCGAAGAGATTGCACTTTAAATACAGGACCAGAAATCAACAGATGGGTACAGCCAGACAAAAGAAGGAGCATAAGACGACTGTGAGACATACTGGCCAGCGTAACAGGCTTCTCTGCACATTAGGGATTCCGTACTTTTTTAAATATATTGTTCTCAGTGTAGTTCTTCAAAGCACATATCTGTGCTGTATGCACATTTCTTGCTAGTCAAGCCTGAGGGGAACAGAGGTCTTACTAAGCCTGGCTGTCATTTACAGTGTGTGGAAATAATTTAGGACCTGAATTCTAAAGCATGAGGAGTTTCATCATCTCAAGTGTCACTGTAAGCTGTGCAGAGATGTAGATATTCAGAAACAGATGACATTGTAAAACAAACAAGGAGTCCTGTGGAACATGACACCATAGGTCTCTGATGAAAGAACTCTAAATCTGGGGTCCTTACCACTTGGGTTGGCTGCATTTCAGTGCAAAGAGAGGCGATCCCTCTATACCTGTTAACTTAAGCGGGTGTTACAAAGCCTTACAATGATTTCTATTACAGTGGCACCCAGAAACTTGAATTAAAATTGCAGCCCAGCTGTACCAACACAGAATGACCAGAGAGCCCATGATCAATATGAACAAATGCAACAGCTTGCTGCAGAGAACAAAGAAGGGATGGGAGACAAGGGCAACATCAATGGAAATGCAAAGTCAAAGACAACTGGGGGCATAATTGGCAAGTTGCAGTTTCTTCCCCCAAGCCACCCAGGAGAGACAAACCAATCTCTACCACAGTTAATGTTTACAGAGTGTACTGAGACAGGAAGGAGGTGGGGTTTTGGTAAAGGTAGTGCACCAGGACCCAAGAAAGCTTGGTTCGGTTCCTGGCTCCTCAACAAAACAAACAAGGAGTCCTGTGGCATGATAAATACATTTGTTAGTCTTTAAAAGTACCACAGGACTCCCTCTTTGTTTTGCTAAACCAGACTAACACACCTATTCCTTTGAATCAGTATAAAACAGAAGCGGTAAATCCTTGTCTTATGGTTAGTTACTGATCACAGGGACAAAGGGCATAAAAGCTGATGAGCTGGGATCTTCTCCCACGAAATCTCATGCAAATGAACACATTTGTTAGTCTTTAAAAGGGCCACAGGACTTCTTGTTTGTTTTCCTGGGAAGAGACGTACTGAATGCAATACAACAAACAAGGAGTTTAAAGACCAGCACATGAATTTAGCGCATGAGCTTTAGTGGGAGAAAATTCCTCTTCCTCAGATGTTTGAAGAATATAATAGGTACATTTCATTACTGTACATTGTTTTGGGGATCGAGTTAAATGAATGCTATATATTAAAGTACACGGGCTCCAATACAAACACAAGCATGGTTTGTCTGTATCCTTCTCCTGTCCTGTCCTCAGCCTGCAATCTCTTTGGAGCAGGAAGTCTTTTTATTCCACTTTTGTATGACATCCATCGTAACAGGTCGTGGTCCATGACTAGGGCTCTTAAGCAGTATGGGAATAAAACTAGTTATGCTGCACCCAGCCTCACAGAGGCGGCCTGAGCGTGGGCATAAAACCACCCAGCACCTCCCCAATAAACACTGCATCCATTCCCACCCAGGATGTTAGGAATGTTTGTGCTGTGGCAGGGGTCTCAAACTCACATCACCACAAGGGCTGCATGAGGACTAGTACATTAGCCCAAGGGCCACTCCGCTGAAATCTTTTCATACAATGATATTGCAAATATCAGTAATGATAGACTCATTGTGGACTTCAGGAACCAGCTTTGGGGGCCGCATGTGTAGAGCCCTGCAAATCCGTGGATATCTGCATTATATCCACATCCACGGATACTACATGGATATCCACAGACCATTTCTTGTGGATGAAGATTGGATACGGATCCACATATTCTTATCTGCACAGAGCTAGAGCCCTGCAAATATGCAAATATCCGTGGGCCATTTCTTGCAGATGCAGGTCGGATACGAATCCATGTATTTGTATCTGTGCAGAGCTCTATGGATGTGGCCCGCGGGCCATGAGTCTGAGACCCCTATGCTGTGGTCACCGGCCAGGGGCACTGGAGAGAGGCAGGGTCAGGGAGTTACACCACTGCCCCCGCCGTGTGTGGGTGAGAGCTATGGATCAGGCAGTGATCTCAAATGCACGGTCCATGTGCTGCATGTAGCCCCTGAAGCTATCTCCTGTGGCCCGCAATGACACTATTGGTACTAATATTTGCAATATCATTGCATGAAAAGGTTTCAGTGGTGCAGCCCTTGGGCTAACGTACTAGTCCTCAGGTGGCCCTAGCAGCGATTTCAGTGCGAGGCTCCTGGGTTAAAGTTAGGGTTACTGTTACGGATATGGTTAGGGTGATGTGTAATGTTACAATTAGGGTTACTGTTAAGGAGGGTGATGTGTAGGGTTAGGGTTACTGTTATGGATAGGGCTTGGGTTAGGGCAACGTACAGTGCTAGGATTATGGTTACCATTGCTGCTAGGTTTAGGGTTACCGTTAGGGCTAGGGTGATGCGTAGCGTTGGTTAGGGTTAAAATGAGGGTTAGGATGATGTGTAGTGTTAGGATTATGATTACCCTTACGGATAGGATTAGGGTTAGGGTTACTGTTAAGGACAGGGTTAAGGGTTAGGGTGATGCATAGGGTTAGGGGTGAGGATGAGTGGTTAGGTGATGCATAGGGTTAGGGTTAGAGTTAGCATTAAGGATAAGGTTAAGGGTGATGTGTAGCGTTAGGGCGAGGGTTGCTGTTAAGGATAGGGTTAGGGTTACCATTACAGACAGAGATAGGGATAGGGTCAGGGTGAGGGGTTGGGGTTAGGAGTTAGGGTGACCATTACAGGCAGGGACAGGGTGAGGGTTACTGTTGAGGATAGGGTCAGGATCAGGGCTAGGGGTTGAGGTTAGGGATTAGGGATACCATTACAGACAGGGATAGGGTTAGGGGTTGGGGTTACCATTACAGGCAGGGACAGGGTGAGGGTTACTGTTGAGGACAGGGGCTGGAGTCGGAGATTAGGGGCTGAGGAGTGACACGCTGCAGGAGGGGCGGGGAGGGGCAGACTGTGACCCAGGGGGGCTGAGGGCTACAGTTAAGGATAGGGTCAGGGGTTGGCGTTAGGGATACCATTGCTGACAGAGCCAGGGTGCGGGTTGCTGGTGAGGACAGGTGTCAGGGGCGAGGGGCAGGGTTAGGGGACAGAGTTACCATGACAGGCTGGGTGAGGGTGTGGACAGGGGTTGGGGTGAGGGGCTGGGTTAGGGGACAGTTACCATGACAGGCC
>ML682105.1:5313178-5340910 GCA_007922195.1 Podocnemis expansa
CGCTCGGAGCCGCCCGGCCGGCGGGGGGCCCAGCGGCGAGGCCGGGCAGCGCTGGCCGGGGCCGGGGCCGGGGCCGCGGGGCGGGGACAGCGCCAGGGTCCGCTTGAAGAGCGCGGCGGCCGCCGCCTTGCCGCTGGCGGCCATGGGGCCGGGGCGGGGGAAGGTCCCGGCCCGCCCCGGGGCCCGCCCCGCCTCCCCCCAATCGCCGCATTTCGGCCCCAATTCCCGTCACATTCAGCCTGCCGCGCCGGGCCGGACCAAATCAGCCCCAGCCGCTGCAATTTAGCCTCCCTCTACACCGTCAGTGTCCGAAGGACAGCCGTGTTAGTCTCGTCCAGCCAAAACAAAGAGCCGTGGGGCACTTTAACAAATTTATTTTCACATGAGCTTTGGTGGGGGAAAATCCCACTTCCTCAGACGCTTCGAAGATGGGGAAGTTATTTATTTTCCATTCTGGAAGTTCCCACGTCCTCGAAGCATCTGAGGAAGAGGGATTTTCTTCTACAAAAGCTCATGTGAAAAATACATGAAGTGCCACACCACTCCTTGGTCTTTTATGTCTACACTGGCCAGCAAAGCCGATTAAGGAGGGTTAATCCGGGGCTAATTTAGCCCTCAGCCAAACTAGGCTTTCCAAGTGCCAAAGGGGCAGCCGGGTGCGTCTAGGAAAGCAAAACAAACCAAGGAGTCAAAAAACACCCCCCCCCCAAAGGCAAGGAGTCTTGTGTGGCACTTAAAGACCAACTGATTTATTTATGGCATGAGCTTTCATGGGAGGAAATCACAAAGTGGGATTTTCTCCCACAAAAGCTCATGCCATAAATAAGTCTCCAAAGGGATAGCCATGTTAGTCTAATCCAGCAAAAAAAAAAAAAAACAAGGAGTCATGTGGCACTTTAAGACTAACAAATTTATTTTTCTCGTGAGCTTTCATGGGAGAAAATCCCAGTTCTTCAGATGCTTCGAAGATGGGGGAATTTACAGAATGCAATGAAAAAAAAAATGTGTCAGTCTTTAAGTGACTCTTTGCTTTTTTTGCTAGGCTTTCCATACTTCCAGCTTTCTTAGTTCAAATTAAGGGTACAGCTGTACTTATGGCAGGGAATTTGGGGCAGTCCAGAACAGAGTTACCAGGTACCAAAGCACAGAAAGGAGGAGAGGGAAGCTGAAAAGGAGGACACATGGAGAAAATGCACTAGTTAATGTAATAGTCCTCTGTTTTTTAGGGGCCCTGGAACGCTTCCCCCTAAAAGCAGGGTGTTCCAGCATACTTTAACCCCTGTAAGTAAAAAGCCAGACAAAATCATGTAGTTTTAAAATGCCTGCCGGATGGAGGACATGAAGATGGACAGGAGGACATGTCCTTCTTTGCTTGACATCTGGTAACCCTACTCCAGGAGCACTTAGCAGCAAGTCTGAGCTCACTGCTGCGCTCCCAGGCGTCCACTACGCAAGTCCAGTGGGCCAGGAGGCATACACCAAAGCCGACTGCAAGGCATTTGCGGTCAGCTTTCCCATGTGCCCCAGCGGCTAACAACGTCACTGGGATTTATGCAAGGCATTTCATGTGCCATGTGTAAATGCCAGTTGACTGCTGCCAAAAACCAGCCCGAGTGTAGGCTAGGGCTCAGGAACGCTTAGTTCAAACTAGCTAGCACCAGGAACGCCCCAGCTCGGAAAAAAGATCCAGGGCTCCAGGGGCAGGACTCAGGGCTCGAGCCCCATAAATGCAGCGCCAGCAATGCCCCTGGTTAGTACCAATGGTTAGTCAGGACTAAGTGCTTAGTTTGAACGTTAGTTCGAACTAAGTTTGGGCAAGACTCGAACGAACCCATAGTTTGAACTAAGGCGGTTAGTTTGAACAAACAATGTGGACTAGTTCGACCTCACAGTTAGTTCGAACTAGTCCACATTGTTAGTTCGAACTAAAAAGTCCAAACTAACTTTTGCTGGTGGAGACACAGCCTTAAAGACTAACAAATTTCTTTGGGCATAAGCTTTCGTCATCTGCATCTGACAAGGTGGACTGGAGCCCACAATAGTTTATGCCCGAAGAAATTTCTTACTTTTAAGGTGCCACAGGACTTGTGGTCCTTCAAGGGCTAGACTTTCTTAGGCCCTGCTCCTTTATAGGCTCAAGTTCCATGGGGGTAGCCCCGTTAGTCTAGTTCAGCAAACCAAACAAGTCTTTAAGTGCCACAGGACTCTGTTTGTTTTATAGGTTCTGTCACATTTTCATTCCTTTCCCTACATTTTTCAGGTCCCTAATCTTGGAGGGGCAGCACAAATAAAAGGAACAAGGAGTCCTGTGGCACTTAAAGACTAACATCTATTTATTGCACAAGCATTCGTGGGAGAAAATCCTACTGTTGCGTCACCGACCTACACTAACACGGCTGCCACCTTGAAACAAATAAAAGGGGCAACAAACAAGGAGGCCTGGGGCACTTTTTAAGACAACTAAAGCCTGAGCCTTCCAGGGAGAAAATCCACTTTGTCAGACAAAGAGGAATTTCTCCCAGGAAAGCTCAGGTGATAAATAAATTTGTTAGTTTTCAAAAGTGCCACAGGAGTCTTTGCTTATTATACAGAGTACAGCTAAGGAAGGAAGGGGAGAAAGATTGCAAAAACAGATATTAAATTAGAAAAAATACATATATATAATTTTTAACAAAAGTGGGTGTAATTACTGAGACTGCAGGAAGGGAGCAGCACTTTGTTCTGGGTGCAGAGCGAGGGGACCTGAGACGTTACAGCAATACAAACCCTAGTCCAGGGGTCTAAACACGCGGCTTGCGGGCCGCATGCTGCCTCTAAAGCTACTTCCTGCAGCCCACAATGACATGATCATTATCGATATTTGCAGTATCGTTGAAGGGAAAGGTCTCAGTGGTGCATCCCTCAGGCTACCATACTAGTCCTCATGTGGCCCTCATGGTGATTTGAGTTTGAGACCCCTGCCCTAGTCAGATATTTCCAAAGGACCATGATGGTTAGGACAATGCTATCCATTTAGCAGAGTTTACTAAATCAATTTTTTTTTTCTTCTTTTCAACACAAATGCTTTGGGGCCCAGTGTGAGCCTTCATACACTGAAGTCTGGCACCTGCACCATTTAGGCCAGGGCAGGCAACCCCCAGCATGTGTGCTGACAATGGCACCCTCTGCAGTACCACAGAAGTTGCCACTCCTGCCACAAAAGCCACTCTGGGCAACTTCCTTTGGGTGCAGTTGGGACACAGAAGGGTCCGCCCATGCCTGTGCCTCCATGTGACGCAGAAAAAAAGCTTCCTGGAGTGGTTCCTCTGCCTTGCGTGATACTCCCCAAAGGAGCCACTCCAGGCAGCTTCTTTCTGCAGCGTGCCTGGAAACCCCTGAAAGGAGCTGCTTGTTCTTATGGCCTGCCTGTCTCCAGGCTCACCGCCAAGATGAGCTGCTCTGGGTGACTTCTTTCCATGGCATACCTGGGAAGCGCTCCCACTCCAGCCACAACTGCTGGTGAATTTTCAAGCAGCTGCCACATTTTTTTCAGCAGTGGGTTGCCAGCTCCCTCCGAGGGTCAGGCAGGAAGGACCGGCACAGAGGTTGGCAAAGGCTGCTGACCCCTGATTTAGGCAGCAGTTCCCCGGCACATGCAAAGATGACACGCGAGTTCATGTGGCACTTAAAGACTAATGGATTTATTTTTCGCATGACTTTTTGTAGGAGAAAAATCCCACTTCGTCAGATGCTTTGAAGATCAAGTTCCCCCATCTTTGAAGCATCTGATGAGGTGGGATTTTCTCCCACGAAAGCTCATGCGAAAAAGAAATCCATTAGTCTTTAAGATCCCCCATCTTCGAAGCATCTGACGAGGTGGGATTTTCTCCCACGAAAGCTCATGCGAAACACAAATCCATTAGTCCTTAAGTGCCACACGACTCCTTGGTTTGTTTGTTTGTTTGCTGGACTAGACTAACACGGCTGCCCCTTTGGAAACGGGAATTCATTACCTGGGCTCATTCAAACCAGGACATGGAGCCTGACGCCACCAGCCTCCCCAGGAGCTGGCGGTGCGAGAACTGAGTTACAGTCCGGCTAGCGGACCAGCGCGGGTGGATGCTCCTGGCACCCACGCCAGGGAGGGCACTTTGCAGCACTGCCACCTTCTCCTTGTGGCCCACTCCGCCAGCAGAGCCGTGGGCTGCTCCGGGGAGCCCCAGGCGTGGCTGTGCCCATTTCACAGAGGGGCAAATCGAGGCTGCTCTGCAGCCCACCCAGCCCCTGCTCACCTGGTCCAAGGGGGGCTTCACGGCGCCGCCGCCCATCCTGAAGCGCAGCAGGTTGTAGATCTCCCGGGGGCGGCCCAGCCAGCGCCCCACCCGCTCCATGGGACCCGCGCACCGAGCCTCCCTGCGCCGCCAGCTGCTCTGCGCGCTTCCCCAGCGCGCAACATCTCCCACTGCGCGGCGCAAGAACACCCCCGCCCGCGCCCGCGCCGCCGCCTATCAGCGCGCCGCGCTGGCGCCCCGGGGGGCTGATTGGCGGAGCGTCCCTCGCCCCAGAATGACGCTGGCCAATCGCGCGGCGGCGGAGCTGGTGTGACGGATGCAGAATTGCGCTGATTGGCTCAGCGGCCGGAGGCGTTCGAGGCCCGGCGAGCGCGAGCGAGCAGGTGAGCGGCGGGCGCCGGGTTTCTTAAAGGGGCCTCGTCGCAAAGCGGCAAGGCGCAAATGGGAAGAGACAGCGCCGAGCACGCGCGGCAGCAGCATCTGTTAGCGCGGGGGTAAGGGCTGAGCCAGGGTCCGCTGAGTTTCCGTGCAGTGAAGGTCCAGTTGTCCTGACCTCTGCCCCAGCAGTCTGCTCAGCAGCTGAGTTCCCTGCATTGCATGGTGGGTGGCAGGCTAGATGCTGATGCTCTGCACACCCCGGAGGTCTGATGCTGGCCAAATTCATTATCTTAGAGTTGCAAAATGTAAAGCAGCAGGCCTGGTGTCACTCTCCCTGAAATCAAGTTACAGCAGAGCTGTAAGAGGCTTCCTCTCTTCGTTGATCCAAAGGGGTAGACGGGTTAGGCTACTTCAGTGGTTCCCAACATTTTCTCTGCCCTGGCACATCTTGCTAACTTTAATCAATTTCAGGCACACCTAGGGTTACCAGATACGAAAGCATGGAAAAGAGGACAGGGAAGTATGAAAAGGAGGATGTTGGAGAACACATGGAGAAAATGTAGTATTAATGGAATATTCTTCAGTTTTTAGGGGGCTCTGGAACGCTTCCCCCTAAAAATAGGGTGTTCTGGGGCGTTCCAGCATACTTTAACACCTGTAAGTAAAAAGCCAGACAAAATCATGTATTTTTAAAATGCCTGGCAGACAGAGGACATGAAGGGAAAAAGGAGGACATGTCCTCCTTTTGCCTGACATCTGGGAACCCTAGGCACACCACCATATAGTTTCCAAATGAACTCATGAATATTCATAAGCCAATTATCCAATCCTGAGTTCTTTGAGTAGTTCGTCTTGAAATTTTATGGCACCCTTGCTCAGACCTGCCGGCACACCTGTGTGCCACAGCACACTGGATGGGAAACACTGGTCTAGTTCACCAAAACAAACAAGGAGTCCCGTGGCACTGAGAGACTAACACATTTATTTTTTTGCATGAGCTTTGTGGGAGAAAATCCCACTTCGTCAGACCCTTTGAAGATGTAACTTCACCCATCTTCAAAGCGTCTGACAAAGTGGGAATTTCTCCCATGAAAGCTCATGCAAAAAATGAATGTGTTAGTCTCTTAGTGTCACAGGAGCCCTCTGTTCATTGAAACTTTTGCCTCAGGCAGGGCAGCAGCTGGTGCTTTTGCAATTTCAGAGTACTGCCTAGGTGTTGGGAAATCCTGAATACTTCCAACAAACAGGGTGAAAGGTCTAGGGAGTGCACACATCATCCTTAGAAAAATTATTATGCAGCTTCAGCATCTAGTTAATACATCTGTAATAGATACATAGCAGTGAAACAAACAAGGAGGAATCCTGTGGTGCTTTAGCAAATGAGCTTTCGTGGGAGAGATACCACTCGGTCAGATGAGTGAAAATGGAAAAAAAATACAGTCTAGGAGGGAAAGATAAATGCAGTGAAGTATAATTACAGGATCAGGTCAGTTTTCTTCAGCAAATCAAACAGGTTGTATTGATTCAAACTGAAAGGACCAACAGATACGAAAGTAGGGAGCGTGAAGGAGCCGACAATCAGTGCTTGCAATGGGAAGGCCAGGCTGTATCTCTATTCATATATGTAGCAGGGATCTAAAGGCACAAGCAAGTCAATGGGACATAAAGACTTCAAAGAGAAACAGCTGAATTAGAAATAATATGCAGATTAGATTGTGTGAAAGCAGGATTAAATCATGACTATGGCTTCTTTTCCCATTACAACAGGTAATCTGACTTCACCCTCCACTATGTGCTGTTTCCCAGGGTTTGAATCTTAACAACTGCTCTGATTTGCTGTTACTCTAGGACCTGATCCCATGTCTTACACTCCCTTGCATTTATTTGCATCCCATTCTCTAAATTCCCCCATCTTGGAAGCATCTGACAAAGTGGGATTTTCTCCTGCAAAAGCTCATGCAATAAGTAAATCTGTTGGTCTTTAAGAGTCACAGGACTCCTTGCTTTTTTTAGTGCAAACTTAGTGATTGTAACATCACAGTTCTTTATGATTTTCCAGCTCGTGATTTCTTTCTCAAAAAGTCTCACTGGTGTTGGCAGAAAAGAGTTTCTCATTGAACTACAAGAGTAGGGTTACCAGATACCAAAGCATGGAAAGGAGGACAGGGAAGTACGCAAAGGACATTGGAGGACACATGGAGAAAATGTAGCATTAATGTAATATTCTTCTGTTTTTAGGGGGCTCTGGAATGCTTCCACCTAAAATTAGGGTGTTCCAGGGCATTCCAGCATACTTTAACCCCTGTAAGTAAAAAGCCAGACAAAATCATGTATTTCTAAAATGCCTGCTGGATGGAGGACGTGAAGGTAAAAAGGAGGACATGTCCTCCTTTTGCCTGACATCTAGTAACCCTATACAAGAGCTCCACAGCCCTAGGACAGAAGTCAGCCTAGGCAGTTGTGGTAAAAGATTTCCCCTCTCTCCTCTGAGTTGCAAAGACCACTTCTATCCTTCAGCTTTCAGCTAAGTGTGCCAAAAAAAGGGTGCCAGTATTTTGGGAAGGTGAACGTGTGTGAAAATAGAACTGAACCAATAGAAGCTCGTTTCACACAAGGTGCCAAGTGCTTAGGACCATAAAAATGCTTAAGCACCATCAGGGATTTCCCTAGCCACCCACACTACATCTCCTCCCCTAGATTTTTTCCCATCACCCCCCACCTTTGTCAGCTAGTAACATGTAGTTTTATCAGTTTAGTTGCTAGTTGGAATGAGTGAACTGAACTGAACTCACTAAGCAGAGGGTTCACATGCCAGATGGATTTTCAGTTGAGAGAGAAGAGGGGTGGGAAGGGGACAGGCATTTTGCTTGGTGATATGGGCTGAGAGTTACAAGCATTAGTAATCAGCTCTATCTGTTAACAAGGGTTGGGCTGATCAAATAGTGCTTGTAGCTCTTAGTTAGGCTCCTTGGAGTGTCTTTTTTTAATAGTAAGTGATTGTTAGCGCTGAAATCACTGATAGTCAGGTCCAAGTGCTAGTGCTTAAACCTAGAGAGGCTGCTAGCATGCACCACCTGAGTCGCTAAGATCTGGGGAACCTCAAGAGACCTGCTCCCAGAGGTCAGGTCATAGTTGGGGGGGGCAGCAGAAGTAGATTGTGCAAACGGCCATTCACAAGAGTGATGTTAGTCATGCGGTTCACTCCATCACCCTCATTCCCCCATCTTCAAAGTGTCTGACAAAGTGGGATTTCTCCCATGAGGGCTCATGCAATAAATACATTTTTAGTCTTTAAAAGTGCCACAGGACTCCTTGTTTGTTTTGCTGAACTAGACTAACATGGCTACCCCTTGGGAATTCAGGCATAATGGGTCATTTAAAATAACAAAGGATTCTCTATGGATCCTAACTAAGAGCTACATACACTCTCTAACCAGCCCAACCTTGTTAAAAGATAGAGCTTTTAGCCCACACCACCAAGCAAAACACCTGTCCCCTTCCCATCCCGTACTGTCTCTTAACTGAGAATCCACCTGGCATATGAACCCCCTGCTTAGTGAGTTCAATTCTGTTATTCCAACCAATGACTAAATTGGTGACACTGCATGTTACTGTGGGGGTCTTGGGAAAATTCAAAGGAGGTCTTGAATGGGTGTAGGGCAGTGTTTTTCAAACTTTTTTCTTCAGGACCCCGTTGAAAAAAAAATCATTTATGCCCACTACCCAACAATTATATCTTTGAGCAATGCACTCCAGTCTTTTGGGGGCAGCAGCAGGGAGCACTGCAACCCAGTGCCTGAGGGTCTGTGAACCAATACTGGGTCACAATCCTAAGTTTGAAAACCACTGGTCTTGGGAAATCCTTGGCCATGAAACATTTTTTCCAGTTTTACTATGGCGCCATAAAATCCCCACCCCCTTTACACCCACAGTCTCACATCTCATTGGCCCTCACACTCCCCTGTAAATTCAACCGCCTCTCTCCTCACTGCCCCCCAGTTTCAATTCCTGGGGAAAACAGTGAGCCTCAGCCAACCAGATGGACTTGAAATCATTGGCTTAGGAGAGAAGAGTTCCCAACAAGACCATCACACTGAAGTTAGCTTCACTGTTAGAAGAAAACTTTAATATATTAAACTTTTTACATCAGCAAATCTGAATGTCCTGAGTATTTCACTTGCTACAATTCCTAACTTCTGGGGGAGGTTTGAATCTACCGCTATTTGCTTTATTTCTTTTTAGAGCAATAAGAAGGTATCACAGAAACATTCACCCCTTTCCACAAAGCTCTGTTTTCTCTCCATGTTTTCCTTTCCAGGAGAAGTGATTTCTTCTCAGTCCAACTGATAGCATGTCACAAATGGACCAAAAGGCAATACTCTGCAAGAAAGGACAGCGTGTTTGTAATCCACATTAAGGCTGACACCAATTTTCCTTGTAAGCTGCGCGGGAGGGCAGGGACGCAGCCCGTAGGGAACACTGCCTGCCACACACTGCCATGGGCAGAGAGCTTCCCACAAACTGGGAGTTTTTGAAACTCCCGAGTCCTGTGCTGAGCATGTTCAGGGAGCAGCCTCTGGCATGGGCCCGGTAGCAGCAGCTCTGTAGGCCAGGTGAAGGGGAGAGGGGGCCCTGTGGGGGTGGTCGGCAGAGAAAGCTTGGGGGGAGATTGCAGGAGATCCCCTTTAAAAGGCAGGCAGCCAGCCTGGGCTTCTCAGGAAGCAAGGAGAGAGAGAGCAATCTCCTTGTTTGCCGGAACTCCAGCCCTCTCTTTTGCAAAATAACCACCCATGGCTTTGCACTGTCCTTCCCAGGGCTGTGCTATTGTTGGGACTAGCTAGGGTGTCCTGTCAGCCTTCCTCCCACTCCCTCTCCAAGCTGCCTTTCAACAACAGCTTTCTTAGAGGCAGACTCCCTCCTGCTGTGGCAAGAACCCAGGGAAGGCTGATGCTGGGCTGTAAACACTGGGAACAGTGAGGCAACTTAACCCTTTGCCTACCCTGGACAGTTGCTGGAAAAATTTCTATGTGGATTTCTGCCTTCTATGGCTGGAGCAGCACAGCTGATGCTTTGGCACCCGAATAGTGATACAGGACATTGTGGTAGGGGACACACAGCCCGCTGTCTCATTGCAAATTCCAAAGGGGTAGCTTAGTTGAGTTCAGTAAAACAAACAAGGAGTCCTGTGGCACTTTAGAGACTAACAGATTTACGCATGAGCTTTTGTGATAGTCTTTAAAATGCCACCAGACTCCTTGTTTGTTTTTCTCTAGTTGCAGTTTCTGAATAAGAAACCCAGGAAACAATAGTTAGCTCCTGAAGTTACACTAAAGCAGAAATATTTGTACAGAACTCTAGAAAGCTACTTAGCATGAAAGATGCTATGCAAAATAAATTATATTGAACCATGTTGCATCTCTATCAAGCGTGACTGCTTTTCTTTTCAGTTGCTAAAAAGCTTTAATATACAAAATATATAATATACAAAAGTTCTAACAGCTCTTTTAAAAAAGCTCTGACAGTTCTTTTTCTGCAAGTAAGGTTTAAAAAATAATTGCAGTTTAAATTTTATTTAACTAGGTCCATTTTTTATTTGTTTATTTTGGCTTTCTTCAGGACACTGTAAAAAAGATTCCTTAAGACAAAAAGAGTTCTCTCTGGCATGAGAGGTGTGAAATGGCAGGGGGATGATAATCATTTAGTGCCATGCAGAGCATTTTAAAATACAAATTAATGAAGCCAAGACTGATGCAATATTGCTGTAAAGCAAACAAGGAGTTGTGTGGCACTTAAAGACTAACAACAAATACCACATCATTAGATTTATGCAATAAATAAATTTGTTAGCCTTTAAGTGCCACAGAATGGTGGGTTACTTACCAGTAACCATCCTTCTTTGGGTTGGCCTGCTCACATACATTCATTTACAGGTGTCTACATGTTGCATCGCACAATAGCTCGGAAAGTCTTCAGCCTTAGCCTGTCAGGTCCAGGCACGCGGCCAATGTCCCCTCTGCACCGTGGCCATGGCTATATAGGTGACCGTGACCCTGACCCTCCCAGTCCTTTATTCCTTCGCCAGCTCCATTAACGGGGACGGTGGGAGGGGCCTGCATGTATGTGAGCAGCCCATCTCGAAGAAGGACGGTTACTGGTAAGTAACCCGCTGTTCTCCTTTGAGTGCTGCTCACATCATACTGTTACAGGTGACTGCTAGCTTTATCCCTGGACGGTGGGAGGAGTTACAGTCTACCAGCATTGAATACAGCTCTGCCCAGAGTGGCATCATCTCTAGCCTGCTGGGAGAGGGCGTACTGCGTCGTGAAAGCATGTATTGACAACCACGTAGCGACCCTACAGATCTCTTGGATCGGGACCTTGGCAAGGAAGGCCGTTGAGGATGCTTGAGCCCTGGTAGAGTGGGCTCTAACAGATTCAGGAAGTGGCGAGTTCAACCTTCTGTAGCAGTCTTTAATGCAGTTCACAATCCATTTAGAGATACACTGTGAGGATACTGGTAGACCTTTCTTACATTTGGCAAGCGCCACAAATAGTTGGGGGGTCTTGTGGAACGGTCGGGTGCACTCAGTTTAAGTCAGGAGCGCTCTCCTTACGTCCAGTGTATGCCACTTCCTCTGATTCTGCGTAACCTGGGGGTCTGGGTAAAATACTGGCAGGCACATTTCCTGGTTAAGGTGGAAGGGGGTGGCCACCTTAGGGAGGAAGGATGGATGGTGATGTAAAACCACTTTATCCAGGTAGAACCTTGTACATGGAGGCTCCGAGGAGAGGGCTTTCAACTCCGAAACCTTTCTGGCAAAGGTGATTGCTACTAAAAAGGCCACCTTCCAGGAGAGGACCAGCAGGCTGGCTGAGTCCAAGGGTTCATAGGGCGGCTCTGTCATTGCCCGGAGCACGACATTCAGGTCCCAAGGCAGGGTGGGCCTGCGGGGTTGGGGAACAAGTCTCTCCACCCCTCAGAAATCTGGCAGAAATGGGATGGAAGAAAACTGATTGCCCATCCACATTCTCATGAAGAGCTGAGATTGCTGCCAAATGGACCCTCAGGGAAGAAGGAGAGAGGTCTTTTTCCCTGATGTTACTTGTTAGCTCTGTGTTCTTGAGGAATCAGAGCATAGCCTGTGGCCCCCCCCCCCCCCGCCATCCCCCAACCTCTGCTTGAACTGAAAAACAAAAACAGTAGGAAATGGGAGACATCCTTATCTACCCATATCCAAAAGCCATCAGCACAGTTAATGGAGCTTCATTTGCATTGACTATGGAGAGCCAGGCTCCAAAGCAAGAACTGCACTGAACCCTGGGATTGAAGAAGCAGGAACCGCACTGAACTCTGGGATTGAAGAAGCAGGGAAGCATTGCCTGATGGGGGATCTCACACCAAAACGAACAAACTCAGCAATTATCAGTAAAAAAACAACAAGCAGTTGCGTGGCACTTTAAGACTAACAGATTTATTTTTTGCATGAGCTTTCGTGGGAGAAGATCCCACTTCCTCAGATGCTTCGAAGATGGGTGAACTTACAGAAAGGAATGAAACTAAATGCAAGGGGGTGTAAAACATAGGATCAGGTCATAAAGTAACAGCAAATCAGAGCAGTTTACAGGCTTAAAGAATGGGAAGCCTGAAGTCAAATTACCCTTTGTAATGTGAAAAGAACCCATAATCTCTCTCAGACCATTCTAGTCATAGACATGATAACTGATACCCAAAATACTGAGTCTGCCTGACTTTATTGTGACCTTCTCTGAACCATTACACCCAGCCAGGAATGTGTATTGGCCACGTAAACAAGTCCTTATAAAAAACCTTTACCCACATCCAATGGTGTGTAGTGTGTGTCCTGTGCACATCCTGAATGGATCCTCTGTGAGTCTGGATTGAGTCCTGATGCTTGGATCTAAAGCTGTATCATTTCCACTGGGATTTGGCTTTTCCTCTTCTTTGCTGATTGCTGTGGGAGCTTTGTTTCCATCCAGCCTCTGACCCTGATCTGCACAACCTGGAAACCTTTCTGCTACACAGAGTGGTGAGACCCCCCCACCCCACCTTCTCTCTCTCTCTCTCCCTCTGAACCTCTCTCCCTCTGTGTTAATTATGACTCTCTCTCTAGGCCTGGTACAGTAGAATCTAGGTAATATTGTAGCTGGGTGTTTTTCTTTCCTTGTATGTTTGTCAATGCTGTAACTGGGTATGTTGGGGTATTCTTCTCTCCTTTTGTAATTATTAGTGCAAGTTTTAGATACTTAGCAATAAAATGCCTTTTGTTATCAAGCCAGTTTCCAGACTCTTCTAAGACATCATTCCCTCTCCTTTGTGGTCTTGGTTTCTTTATATCACTTTGCAGCAACGCTTCTATTAGCTAGCCAAAGATCCCTGTAATGCCCACAACCCTGTAAGGTTTGCTCATTGATAGGGATAGTAGCCTGATTGACTCCAGGGGCATATAAGGGTGACAGCTGACAAGTGCTGTTTTGACCCAGCCTGATTGAGTCCAGGGGCATATAAGGGTAGCAGCTAAGAACTGCTGTGTGACCCTGCCTGCTCAAGATCCATAATCAAGCCTAGTTTGGTGTGGTACAGGGGCACATAAAGGGTCAGCTGAGAGTGCTGATAGACCCGGTCCGCTCAGACGCACCTATATAGAAACACAAGTCACACAAGCAGCACACTACTAGAATTGCCATCTTCCCCAAAGAGAAAGCAACCCTAATAAATGAGCATACCCCGAGTTGGTGGGCAAAGTTGGTAACACTGAGATCTAGCAAACAGTCAAGGATCAGGTGTATCGGAGCTGATGTGGGGTCTATACCCTTGTCCCGAGCCCAAATGGAGAATCACTTCCATTTGGCTGTGTACGCTGATCTGGGAGATAGTCTTCTGCTACCAGTCAGGACCTTCTTAACCCTGTCTGAGCAGAGCCACTCCTGGCCGCTGAGCCAGAGAGCATCCAGGCCGTCAGATGTAGGCAGCCCGGCTCTGGGTGCTGAAGGCACCCCGAGTCCTGCGTCAGGAGGTCTGCCCACTGTGGGAGGCGGAGTGGTGTCCCTATGGACATGTCCTGCAGGAGCGGGAATCAATGCTGTCTGGGCCAGTTTGGAGCTATCAGTATTACTTTTGGTACGTCCCTGTAGATTTTCAAGAGGACCTTCTGTATTAGAGGAACCGGTGGGAAGGCACACATCAGAGGTCCTGACCAGTGGGTGAGGAAGGCATCGGTAAGAGACCCTTCCTTCCAGCCCCTAAGTGAGCAGAACTGGGGACACTTGCAATTCTGTCGTGATGCAAACAAGTCTATCTGGGGGGGACCCCATTTGTCTATGAGGAGGGAGAACACCTTGTCGTGGAGGGACCACTCGCGATTCACTAGCGGTTTTCTGCTTAGCGAGTCCACTAGCCTGTTGTCCACTGCCAGTAGGTGGGAGGCCACTGGGGTAAAGTTGTGTCGTATGGCCAATTCCCAGAGTTTGCACGCCTCCTCGCAAAGTGGTTGGGAGTGGACCCCCCCTTGCTGATTCATGTGGAACATGGCTGTGGAATCGTCTGTGAGGATCTGGACTGACCTGCCCCGTATCTTGTCCATGAAGGTCATGCAAGCTAGTCTGATGGCCCCTAGTTCCTTCACATTTATGTGGAGAGGACTGTCTGCGTGAGACCAGAGCCCTTGAGTGGAGAGTCCCCCAGAGATGTGGGCCCCCCCACTGTACATTCGAGGCATCTGTTATCAAGGTCAATGAGGGCCTGAGGTCTTTGAAGGGGATGTCCCCCATGGCAACTAACAGTGTGGAGCAATGACCTACAAGAGGGTGGCCATAATAAGGCAAGGACTTTTCTGGCCTGTTACTGCCTCAGCATCAGCATAGGCACTGACCAGCCCATCCGACGCGTATTTTCCAATCTCTCAAAACCATTCCTTCTTGCTAGCCAAGAAGGGTGACCAGCAGAATGAAGAAGTCAGACGAGGAAAAAACAAACTCCCACACTCCCTCTGTATATTGGGGGGGGGGGGGGCTATTGGGGCTAGCAGTTTAGAGCAGAGGTGGAGCAATAAACAACTATACAATAAAAAAAAGCAAAATATAAATGGCTAATAAAACATATGACAAAGTAACAACTATGCTAGGCAATAAATATCTATATCATGAAAAGATTATACAGGATACAAGTGGAATAATAAACAGCTACACAGACTATACAAAACTCAAACAAGGAAGCTACAGTTACAGACTATACATAAATGGTACCAAAGAGAAGAATTAAGAGAGGTAGGAGGCTTGTATCGATTTATAATACCTGCCCTAGCACTGTAGTGGAACCCAAAGCGAGGAGGCAGACCAGCTGCAGCATCCCAGTACGTAATCGTTCGGCCGGCAATTCAAGTACACCCAAAAGTCTCGCAGGCAGGAGCTCCCTATCTCGGTCGGGGGATCAGTCCAACCGGTTCATGATGTGTCCTTTAGCGTTCGAGGGTGGGAGAACACTCGAGCCAACCGAGGCAGGGGCTTAAATAGTGTACTGCACGGCCAGAGTATAAAATAGCCAATTGGAAGAGAGGTGCAGGTCAGGACCAATGATAAAACTGGGACCCTGGACAATGATCCCTCCTTCGTGGTGACGGGGGTGCAGAGAAACTGTTCAGGGGGATAGAAACTCACCCCCCACTTGATGACACAAGGCTAGAGAGGTAGAAACTCACCTAGGAAATCGAGGCCCATGAGGGGAGATCGATACTTAACATTCTTCCCCTTGAGCTGAATAGCCCGGAGATGAGACCCATCAGGGAGATCTATACATAACATTCTTCCCTGTGAGCTCCATAGTCTGGAGGGCTATTGGGGGGGGCGGGGGGGCCATTATGTCTGCCACCTCCGTTGACATTAACCAGTCATCTACATAGGGGTAAATTCTTATGCCCCATCTGCACAGGTACACTGTGACCGGTGCCATGCATTTTGTGAAAACCCTGGGGGCCAGGGAGAGCCCAAAAGGGAGTGAGGTGAACTGGAAGTGGTCGTTTGCCACCAAGAATCTTAGGAACCACCTGTGGAGGGGCCGTATGACTATGTGAAAGCAGGCATCTTTTAGATCGAGGGCCGCAAACCAGTCCCCAGGAGACAGGGATGGGAGGATCTGTGATAGGGAAACCATGGGGAACTTTATTTTCCTTATGTGCTTGTTTAAGGCTCTGAGATCTAGAATGGGTCGAAGGTCCCCATTGGATTTCGGGACCAGGAAGCATTTGGAGTAAAACCCTTTCCTCCACTCCCGCTTCGGAGCCCTTTCTATGGCTCAAAGGGAGGGGAGTTTCTGGCATTCAATCTCAAGAAGGTGGGATAATTCCTAGTTTCCAAGGGTTGGACGATACCCTTCCATGACCATCTCAAGGACTCACTGGTCGGATGTGATGCTGGCCCAGTGGTGTGTGAAGCAGTGTAAGCGGTTGGGGATTGATCAGGTCATGGGTTCGCTGCCTGTATAGTAAGCATCAAAAGCGCTGTTTCTTCCCAGAAGAGCATTCAGAGGCCCGCCCATGCCTACCCAGTTGCTAAGCATGGGAGTTCTCACTCTTGCCAGGATGGACCTTATTCTTGTCCGTGTCCCAAAGATGGCACTGGGGAAAAGGGAGGGACCTTGGGAATGGACTCTGCAGTTGAATCTGTTGTTTTAACTGCTAAAGTTGTTGTTGGAGGAGTTGATGTGTTTTAGAGAGTGTCTGTTAGGTTGCAGGGTGTAAATCCCCAGTGACCAGAGCATGGCTCTCAAGTCTTTCATGCTACGGAGCTTCACGTTCGTGGACTCGGTGAAGAGGTCAGGGCCTTCAAACGGAAGGTCCTGAATAGTAAGTTGTAAGTGTGGTGGTAGGCCCGAGCCCTGTAGCCAGGCCAAGCAACACATTACCACAGCCGATGCCATCGTACGGGCCATCCGAGCATCTCTGGATGCCATTTCCCCTTCTTCGAGGACTGTGTCAGAGTCCCTAAGGCAATCCTTCGGGATAATGCTACGGAATCCTTGCATGGCATTCCAGAGGTTAAAGATATACCTTGTCATAAGGGCCAAGTGGTTTGCTATGCACAGCTGTAGGGCTGCTGTAGAGTAAACCTTCCTGCTGAGCAGGTCGAGTTTCCTTGCCTCCTTATTTTTAGGGGTGGAACCTGGTTGACCCTGTCTTTCTTTCTGGTTCACGGTGTCAACGACCAGCGACCCTGGAGTGGGGTGCTGGAGCAGAAATGAGAACTTGTCCTGAGGGACGTGGTACTTATGGTCCGTGATCCTTGATACCAGCATAATCAAGGATAGGGTTTGCCAACGGGCCTTGACGATGCTGTATACCCGTTCGTGGAGCAGGACAGATACCTTAGCGGATGGGGCTCTACGGCCGATGTCAAAGAGGAGATTAATTTTCCTCTTGGACAGCCCCGAGCTCTAGGTTCAGGTTTGCTGCCATGCAGCATAGCAACTCCTGATGGGCACGAGAGTCCTCACTATAGTCAATCAGTCTCTCAAAAGTATACTCATCAGGCGAGGAGGAAGAGCGGGCCCGCGATCTACTACGAGATGTAGAGTCTGAATCAGGCTCATTATCTGAGAAATCCCAGTCCATGGTCTGCAAAGGAGACTGGATGGAGTGGTGCCATGAGACCAGGGTATCTTTGGCCGCCATATCCAGCCAATCATGTGACCAGTTGTTAAAGGATTCTCCGGCCTCCGGGTGGCACAGAGGAGAACGACCTCAACTAGGTGGTGTGGTGCTGGAAGGGGAAGGCTCCACTAGCCCAGCTGGTCCCGACGATCTCTTCTTGCGTTGCGGCGTGGGCGAGGGGGAGTGCTTGTGGCACCATTCCCCTAAATGGTCTCTGACCCTTAGTACCATCTTGAGTGAGGGAGAAGAGTGGACTGAGGCTGGAGGTGAAGTCGACACCAAGCCATGGGAAGGGGCCCCCAAAGCTTAGGAGCACAGCACCAACACACCCAGGAGGAGCATGGGGAGGAGGTTGGGGAGCAGTCCTCAGTGGATTGCGGTACTGGTGGTGGACTGGGAGGCACTGGGTTGGCCAGGAAGCAGTCCCCAGTGGTGGGCTGGGCAGTACCAGGTTGGTGGGCAGTACCACTTCCTGTGCCAACTGGGCTTCTGGTGCCACGGTCGGTGTCAAACTGGTTTTCTTCCACGGTGCCAGAATCTGGTCCAGGGACCATGTCCTCACTGTCGCACGGGCCTGCGGCATCAATGGTGCCGCTGGCAGTGCTGCTTTCAGTTTGCCGCTGGTTGGTTCAGCAACCAAAGTGTTCAGCACCCTGACGATACTGAGGGGGGCGTTGACTGAGACTTTGGGCTCAGCACCAAGAGCAGTCCTGGGGTTCCGGTGCCTGGATCGATCGGTGAGCCGGCAGAGCACTCATGGCTAGGGCGTCATCAGAGGATTGCATGCTGCTCCCAGCAAGGGATTGGAGGCACATCTCTCTATCCTTGCGAGTCTTCCTTTTGAAGGACTGGCAGAGAGGGCAGCTCTCGGTGAGACGGGACTCAACCAGGCATGTGAGACATTTATCGTGGGGATTGTTGAGCGGGAAAGCTTTGCAGCATCCTAAGCATGGCTTGAAACCAGGCATCTTAAATTTCACAGTAGAAGACAGGTACTTGCTTACGCAAGTTTCTTGGCTGATCCAAAACCATCGCTGAGGGCGGAAAAAGGAACTGCGAGGGTCAGGCTAATGGAGTCTGCCTCTAAGAAAGCTGTTGTTGAAAGGCAGCTTGGAGAGGGAGTGGGAGGAAGGCTGACAGGACACCCTAGCTAGGTTGGTGAGCCATGGAATTTGGTTGGAAGCCTGAGCCCAAGATTTTGCAGAATAAAATCCAAGTCAGGGATGGATCTGCTGGAAGGAGAAGTTCAAGCTGTACAGAAACCTGGCTTTGTAAGGATGACTTAATGTTACTGGGGAACAATGTTCCCTCTAAGCTGCGCTAGTGGGCAGGGGCGCAGTGGCCCCCCCTCACCAGCGCAGTGAGCATGTGGGACAGCACAGGCAGCCCTGCCTTTCCCCAGCCCGGAGGAGCCCCATGTGTTTTCTATCTCAGCTCCGGCAGGCAGCCTGCGCTGCCTGCTGGAGCAGTGAGAGCTGGCGGCCCCTCTCTCCTGCTGCAGGTAGCCAGGGAAGGAGCAGAGAGGGAGGGAAATTTAAATCTCTCCCTCTCCTCTGCACCAGGCTGCTTGTGCAGAGAGGGTGGCATCTTTGGGGCCTGTGTGGGCCCCAGCAGGTGAGCAGCCCCGAGCCTGGGCAAGAGGGGGGACCCTGAGAGATGGCAGGGCTAAACTGTGGGGCTCCCAGAGGCAGCCATTTAGTGGCCACAGGGACGCACGGCTCTCTGTGGGGGTAGGGGATGGGAGCTGGGTTGCAGGCAAAGAAGCCAGGCTGGAGCTGAAGGAGGACTTGGGACTTGAAAGACCCAAGCAAAATTGTATTGAGCCATTTACCATCTCTAGCAAGAGTGAATGCTTTGCTTTTCACTTGCTAAAAGGCTCCTGAAAGAAAAGCGATCCTTTAAAATTAGCAAAAACAAGTTGGGTTAATTTCAGATTTATTTTCTTTTCTGTGAGAGATTCTAATGCAATCAGTTTGTCAAGGTGGGGCTTTACAGTGTAACTTTGTATAGACTCCTGTGATAGAAGGAAACAAATCCTAATGATTAGTAAAATGAAATGAAAAACTGAAAGGATAAAAAGTCATTTAAGGCAGAAGGAAAAAAATATTGCTAGTGGTGCAATAATTTTTAAAAAAGAGACTTTGTATTTCTATTTCCCTAAAATGTGTTAGAAAAATAATAATTTTCTTTCACAAATCCATTTATGCTCTTGCTTCTTGCAGCTTTGATAAGATTTGCTTTAACTGTCAAAAATTAAAAATTATTAAACAACCTTTATTATATTCCACTACCAGACACACAAATCTCAATTGTACCTCATTTTGCTTATTTTAGTTCTGAGAGTATTTACACTCCAGGCATACTAATTATAGCCTACCTTTTATTGTTGAAAATTATTTGGATTAAAAAAAACCCTATAAACTCCAAAACAGATGTTAGAGACACTTTATATTAAAGGAAGATACTCACAGTGTTTAAAGTTTCCTGTATGCCTAATCATTTTTCTGCCATTCATTAAGGGGATTGCTGTCCCATATTTAGCTTTTGAGAGGTATGATTGGGCATGATAATGTAACAGACTCTAACCTTTTGATGCAAATTCTTTAGGCACAAAAGATGGCCCTGGTTACAGAGATGTGATGCTGTGAGAAACTGTCTTGAAACATGGTTTCTGCCCTTGCCACCTTTAAAAGTTTTGAATTTCTCAGATAACTTTACTTAAGGTGTTGCCCCGAGGGAATCTGGGAAGCGGTTGCTACCTTGTGATTGTGATTTGCAATGCATGGTAATTTAATATGTTTACTGAGGGCAGAATAGGTGTATTTTCAAGGTTGATAGCTAGATATTAAATACAATCCCCATAACATGTCAGTCTCATGATCAAATCTGAAGCTACCTACTTAATTTCAATCTACGTTTTGGATATTTAGGGCCTGATCCACTTTGAATCCTTTTTACCCCCGCTGGGCAGCATAACAGGGACTTAAATTCCAAAGGGGCAGCCGTGTTAGTCTACTAAAGCAAAAAAAGCAAGGTGTGGAACTTAAAGACTAAGAGGTTTATTTTTTGCATGAGCTTTTGTGGGAGAAAATCCCACTTTGTCTATATATGTATTCTGGAAATCTGACAAAGACAGGCAACAAAAACTGAGCAGTGTAGATGATGGTAGAGGCTAGACAGGCAGCAAGTTTCATTGTCTCACATTTGTTTAGTAAATTAATAAAACTACTGAAGGGGTTAGCATGAGTCACCAGACTCCATTTTGGGTCCTGAGACACCATTTCAGGGACCCAGGGTAGTCACATCTCACCTGTCCTCACCATCTCCGGGTTAGTCACATGGGCCCAGAAGCATCAGATGAGGTGATGCACCATATTAGGAAATAACCCTTCCCTGACCAGGTGAGGTGACCAGACATATAAGGTATACAGCCCCCGACCCTGAATTATGATTGGCTCTGTGCCCGCCTTACCCCTTTTCCTGTAGACTGTACTATAAAACCCACTGTACTGTACCCCTCGGGGAGCTAGCTCCACGAGATCTCTGTAAGGTAATAAAGCATATGTGCATTTGTGACCTCCTCTGTCTTTGTGTGTCTTGGGACCACTTAGACCGACTCGGGGACTACCAGAGCTTTGTGCTCTAACACTACAGTACATCAATTTAACATTTTTATTGAAGTTTGAATGAAAAGACATCTATGAATTACTTTAGAACTAAGATACTTAGGCATGCTGATACTTTCAGCACCAAAACACCGTTGCCCAGGCCTCATAAATTGTTGCTCAGTAAATACCACAACTTGCTCAGCTGCATCATCAGCTTAGAGGGAACATTGCTGGGGAACAAGGTAGAGAGAGGTCTGTAGTCAGGGCTGGCGCTGGGGATTGTGGCACCCCCCTGCAGCAAAGCAACGCGGGTGCAGATGAGTGACGTCATCAGACAGGTGCTGTCCCCTTTTGGCGCCCCTCAAATACCGGCAGCCCCCTGCAACACAGGGCCTGCTTACTGCCTAGCGCCAGCCCTGTCTGTAGTTCACTAAAGCTCAGCACTGCCTCAAATCTCACGGCTGTCCTGGGAGTCCTGGGAAACTACTGCGCCCCATAGCAGAGTGAAACTGTGAAGCAACACAGATTATAACAAGATCCCAGTCTGAAGGGGAGTGGATAGCCCCATTGTGTTGCTGCCTTATGCCCCCTGCCAGCGGCAGAGGTCACCAGACCAAGTAGGGAGGGCTAGCACCCCTTCAATCACAATATTGGGAACAATTGTGTGTTCATGGAAACTCATGCAGACTCAGGAAGCAGACGAGGAGCAGAGCTGACTGTGCAACCCAGAGGGGTTGGTTCAGTTCCTGGGACTGGGGAGTGGGTAAGGGAGCAGGACTTGGAGGGACTTGGACAGGCTCAGCAGCAGACAGGATCTTCCAGGACCTTTCCTTCCAGCCTGCCATTAGCTCTCTCCTCCTTCCCCTGTCTCAGCACTTCCATCTCATTTCTCCACCCTGTCACCCCCCTCATTTGCAGGGAGCCCCCACACATACACTCCAGGCTACTGCATGCAATTTTAGAGACTTGGCATATTTCCTCATTCAAGACAGGAGCATGGCATGTGGGATCACCCTCTGCATGTTTCATGATCAGTGGTCGTCAGAGTTACAAAGGTACCGAGTCGTGGCACCGGTGCTGCACCTGGGGGTGGGGGGACTGCCCCTCACTCCCCAGCTGGCCTGTGCTGCTCCTGGGAGGGGAGCAGCTCACTTCCCCCCACCCCTTGTAGCCATGGTCACTGTTCAATTTTCTGGTGGCAGCCACTTTTTTTCAGTGGAGGGTCACCGCATGGCAGAGGGGTCCGGAACTGGTCCCAAGGAGAAAAGTTTGACAACCACTGGTCTAGTGGCCTGAGCACTTGCAGAGGAAGGAACTCTTGCCTTGCCCTGTGGCCTTGAGAAGGTCAGGTAAGATCACAGTGCCCCTGGTTCTCTGTCTCTACACTGAGAATAATACTCATCTACCTCACAGGGGAAATAGGAAACTTTAAGAGACTGATTTCTAGAGGCCCTGAGCAATTACAGTTCTCACCGAAGTTGGTAATCATGAAAATCAGGTCCTAATACATTAATTTTGGTAACAAGTTGTGACAGTAGGGTGTAACGATCTTGAGGGTTCATTAAAGACCACATTATTGAATGCATGAGGGATAGAACTTTAAGAGCACAGGCAGGGGTGATTCCCAGGTGAACAGCTGAGAGCAGCTATGTCAGATCACCTGTAGGGCAAGTCTCAGTTCACAAAACACTGTCCCGTGCACGGGGAGTGTCTCTAAAATCAGAGCCTTCTCCGACTGTGTCTCTACAGAGAGAGCAGAGGGTGCTCCAGAAATAAGGAGTGTTATAAATGTCTTCTTTCAGACCTAACATTTAACACACATAGGTTGCAGCTAATAAATCTGAGATCTATCTCGTACTGAGCCAAAATGTCTCTGTTCCCGGAGGAGATTCCTCCCCCTGGTGACACATGCTGAGATTGGAGAAATATCTCCAATCCAATAGGGCGTAGCAGGTGGGCATCAGCTGGCAAAGGGCTGCCAAGGCCTGCCCCTGTGGAACTCAGGAGACAAATTCTCAGAAGCCTGTTTGACAGTGGCGGGGGGAAGCACTGATGTATCTGGCAGTTGTACAACATGAGGACAGAGCCGTAACGCTTTGTTTTGCCACCCAGCAAAACATGTTCTGATCAGAACATGCTGCTTGCCATTAGTGGCACTTGGAGCTGGCGCCGCAAAACCCGTCCTTTAATAGAGTAGCTCTAGTGAGCCGCTCCGGTGCGCTCGGGGCAAAGTCCTGTTGGCCCCACCATAGTTATGGATCTGGATAAGGAAGTCCCAGTTGTCAAAATGCAGGATCAACATACAGTTAACAGAACAGAAATTAAAGCCAGAATATCCTGGCTTTGCAGTGTCAATCAAGAAACATTAACGAGCAAACATGTTCAACTCCAGGTCTATGTCTACATTAGGGAAAATTAGTTTGAACTAGTTAGCTCAAACTAATAAGTTCAAGGTTAGGTCAAACTAACCTTGAACGTATTAGTTTGAATTAACAACGTGGATTAATGTTAGTTCAAACTAGTCCACTTTGTTAGTTCGAACTAACTGCCATTAGTTCAAACTTATTAAGTTAGAACTAAGGTTTAGTCCTGGTCTCCACTGTACTTAATTCGAACTAGCACTTGAACTAAGCGCTTAGTTCGAGTTAACTGGCGGCAGTTACTAGTTTGAACTAACCGTTCCTTAGATCAAACTAAAGAAAGCCTGATGCAGACAGGTAAAAAGTTAGTCTGAATTAAGCCTCTGTAATTTGAAATAACTTGCCAGTGTAGACATAGCCTAGATGAATGGGAATGTGGAGATGGGGGTGGGGTGGGGTTAAAAAAAAGTTGGTGACCAAGAATAGGGGGAACAGAGTGGGGAAATGGATGAGGACGGACAAGCCTTATATATTTGCTACTTGTCAATTGCTCAACGTTTGGACCTCAGCCTCTGAAATTAATGGAAATTGAGGGCACTCAGCACTTGGCAGGATTAAACATGCGTGTGAGCAGTGCTGTGTTTTCCTATATTTACCCCTCCAGACACAACCCACCATTCAGTCATTCAGAGCTAGCAGGGAGAATATGCTGTGGTGACCAAAATAATATCTAGTGTTGCAGAAGAGGCAAACTGAGGGAGTCAAATGGGAAAACAAGCCTGGTCTTTCTTGATTTGCAGTAATGTAGATTTAGTCAGGATCCCCTCGGGCACATCTCCCAGTGTTCTTCACTTCAGTGAGAGTACATCCCTGTTTATATTTCAGCACAGCTTGTCTCATTGTTTCTTTTTGGCTTGAGAAACCTGCCGGCTTCACAGAAAGGCTTTGTTGGAATCAGCACATGCCACGCCCACAATTGTTTTATTAAGACATTTCTCAAGCAAGCAGTAATGAAGTCAGGTTGACATCTGCTTCTTTAAAAACTGGGCATTGGGGGTGGGAGGTGGACGAGGGGAGAAGAATGAGAATGGTGGGTTACTTACCAGTAACTGTCCTTCGAGATGGGCTGCTCACATCATTCAGTTACAGGTGTCTACGTGCTGCAGCGCATGGTAGCTCGGAAAGTCTTTAGCTTTAGCCTGTCAGGTCAGGGCACACGGCCAATGCCCCCTCTGTGCCACAACCACGGCCATATAGGTGACCGTGACTCTGACCCTCCCAGTCCCTTATTCCTTCACCAACTCCGGTCAGCGGGGATGGTGGGAGGGATCTGAATGTATCTGAGCAGCCCATCTCAAAGAAGGACAGATACTGGTAAGTAACCCACTGTTCTTCTTCAAGCACTGCTCGCATCTTCCACATACAGGTGAATGCTAGCCATACCCAAGGATGGTGGGAGGAGTTACAGTCTGCCCATGTGAGTATGCACTGACAACCACGTAGCTACTCTGCAGATCTCCTGGATCGGGACCTTGGCGAGGAAGGCCGTTGATGAAGCCTGGACCCTGGTAGAATGAGCCCTGACAGTCCCAGGAAGGGGCACATTTGACCTTCCGTAGCAGTCTTTGATGCAGTTTAGTGTCGGAACTTTATTTTCCTTATGTGTTTGTTTAAAGTTCTGAGATCTAGAATGTGTCTCAGGCCCCCGTTTGGTTTGGGGACCAGAAAGTATCAGGAGTAGAACCCTTTTCCCCATTCTCGCTTTGGGACCTTTTCTATGGCCCTGAGCGAGAGGAACTTCTTGCATTCCGTTTCGAGGATGCAGTCTAGTTCCCAGCTCCCAAGCTTTAGGTGAGGGGGTGGTTTTTGGTCTCGAGGAGTTGATCAAAACTGTATGCGATACCCTTTTGAGACCGTTTCAAGGACCCACTGGTCGGTTGTAATGTTGGCCCAATGGTGTGCGAATTGATGCAGGCAGTCGGCAAAGGTTCAGGACGAGGCTGTGGGTCTGCTGCCCTCAAAGTAACTGTCAAAAATGCTGCTTCTTCCCCGCTGAATGGTTAGTACCTTATCCACACCTGCTAGACTGCGAGGCTTGGGGTTTACGATCTTCAATTGAATGAGACTTGTCCTTATCCAGGCCCCTGAACAGACGCTGGGGGAACTGGGAGAAGGCACTTCGCATCTGGACCTGCTGTTTTAGTTATTGTAGTTGCTGTTGCAGAAGTTGTTGAGATTTCAAGGGGGGCCGGGCAGATTGCGGCATGTACATCCCCAGCGATCTGAGGGTGGCTCTGGAGTCCTTCATGCCATGTAGCTTTGAATCTGTGGACTCAGCGAAACGTCGGGACCTTCAAATGGTAGGTCCTGAATGATGAGCTGCATCTGTGGGGACAGGCCTGAGCCCTGGAGCCAGGCAGAGCACGGCATAGGTACGGCAGATGCCATATTATGTGAGGCTGTGTCTGATGCATCCAAGGTGAACATCAGGGCATCTCTAGAAGCCAAGACCCCTTTCTCTACCATTGCCTCGAAATCCCTGAGGCAGTTTTTAGGGATAAGATCATGAAAACTCTCCATGGCTCTCCAAAGATTGAAGACATACCTAACCATGAGGGCTTGATGGTTAGAGGTGTGCAGCTGCAAGGCTGAGGTAGAGTAAACCTTCCTACCGAATAAGTTGAGCTTTCTTGCTTTCTTATTCTTAGAGGTAGAGCCTGGCTGGCTTTGTCTCTCTTTTTGGTTGACTGCATCCACCACCAGAGATCCTGGTGTAGGGTGTTGGAAAAGGAATGCAAACTTGTCCGATTGGACATGATACTTGTGATTCGCCACCTTGGACACTGGTGGAATTGAAGGTGGGGTCTGCCACCATGCCCTAGCAATTCTGTACACTCCTTTTCATGGGGGGGGGCGGGGGGGGGACAGATACATTGGCTGGTGAAGAAACATTCCTGACATCAAAGAGGGGGTTGGTCTACTCCTGGACCACTCCCAGTTCTATGTTGAGGTTCACTGCCATGTGGCAGAGTAAGTCCTGCTGCGTGTGGGGATCATCCCTGTATGCAAGGGACCTTTGGAAGGTATGCTTATTCGGAGAGGATGATGAGGGGGCCTGAGATTTGCTGTGCTGGGTGGAGTCCAGACTGAGCTCATCATCAGAGATATCCGAGGAGTCCGAGGTCCAGGATGGAGATGGTACCAATCAGTGCCGAGAAGTCAAGCTATCGTCAACCATTAGGTTGAACCATTCTTGTGACCAGTCATTGAAAGAATCCCTGGTTGCGGTACGGTGCGAAGGGGAGCGGCCCCTGTCCATCTGGGAAGCCTTTGTGGCACAGGTGGAACTAGGCTGTGACACTCGTACCGGGGTTGTCGGCAGGGCCATCCCTAGGGAGGCCGGGGCCCAGGGTGAATCAGTTTGTGCGGGGGCCCCCCATTTTAAACTTTGCAGTGCAATGTTCCCTGTAAGCCAGTGGTTCCCAACCTGTGGTCCGGGGACCCCCAGAGGTCCGCAGACACTTTGCAGGAGGTCTGCAGAGTCTCTCCCTACCTGGGACCGGAATCCAGCTACAGCCCTGATGCTCCCTGCCAGGGCTGCCTTTCCCCTTCTGTGGCTGTCTCCTGGCAGGGGATGGAGCCACACACAGCAGCTCCCCAGCAGGGGCAAGGGCAAGGGACCACAGCTGCTGCGGCTCAGCTCCCCAGTGGTGCACACAATGGTGGTGGCAGTGCTGCTTACCAGCTCTCCCACTTGTGGAGGCCAAAGTCTGCCCATGCAGGCCAGATTACATAATCAGTCGGGGGGAGGGGGGGTTCGCAAAGATTTTTTTTTTTTTTTGTTACAAAGGGGTTCCCAGCCTGAGAAAGGTTGGGAACCACTGCTCTAAGCTGATGATGCAGCTGAGCAAGTTCCCTGCTGGTTCTCCAGGCCCCAATGGACTTCTTCCCTGCTGCCCACTGGCTCCCCAATAACTTGTGCACACATAACTTGTTCAGCTGCATCATCAGCTTAGAGGGAACACTGGGCAGTGTCATAATTTTTCTTTAATAAAATCATAAATTTCTAGCCCTCAAGCTAAAAAGTTGCAGAGGGAAGCAGAAAAACATGACCTGACTTTATCCTAAAGGCTCAAAACCCAGAAGTCAGAGAAAATAGCTCCCCTCATTTATTATTTCTTTAAACATCTCTTTGGCTGTGTTCACACACAGGGATTATTTTGATACAAGTTGTGTCGAAACAAACTTGTATTGAAATAATGCCTTATTTCGAAATAACTTAGTCCGAATTAACAAGAAGTTATTTCAAAATAAGGGAAAAGGTGGGAAATGAAATAGCATGTTCACACTGTGAACCTGCTGTTTTCTTCTGGAGGGGGCTGCAGCCACCAGCGGGCTTCAGCGCAGCCCAGCGCTGAACCCCACGGGTGCCTGCAAAGGGGGGCTGCAGGCA
>ML682105.1:5341310-5375676 GCA_007922195.1 Podocnemis expansa
TTTCATCAACCTCACAGCCAAGTGGACAGGAGCATCTGGAGGTACTCTTCTTTGTGGTTCTGGTTTTCTGTTCAAGATGGGCACACAATTTTACAAGTTTTATAATTTTTCTTAGATCAAGTTTTTGTTAAACTGAAAATTCAGAGACAGGGAAGCTATTTTTGGATGATAACAAGAAATAAGTTCAGGTCCTCTCTCACCTTAAAGCACTGGATTCCAATTGTCTAATGTATGCTATTTCCTTTATGCTGCCTGACTCTCTCCTCTTCCATCTTATTTTAATATACGTATTCATACATTCCTCATTGCTTTGCAGGCGATCTAAGTAATGAAACTCAGGTACTGTTTGAGGATGAGAGGAAGAAACAAGGGACCTTTGGCATCCTCTCAGATACCCTGATGTAAAACAAACAAGGAGTCTTGTGGCACTTTTAAAAGCTAACAAATAAATACATTTGTTAGTCTTTAAAAGTGCCACAGGATTCCTTGTTTGTTTCACTAAACTAGACCCACATGGCCACAGTTGCTTTCCTCTTTGCCATGCTTTGGGACTGGTGGTCTGACTGCAATCAATGACAATGGGGCTTATTTACAGTGCAGAAGGAAGGACAAAAAACTTCTTTAATGTGTTGATTGATGGCCATTAACCCTAAAAACCCACTATTTCCATATAAGTGCTAGCCTGGGGTCTTCTCTCTCAGGTATAATAGATCATTATCTGCACAGAGAAGTTTGCTCAAAAAGACATCCCTGAAGACTGAAAACTCTTGTTAAATGTAGAAGGAAAAAAGTTCTTTAATATCTCCAACACTTTCTGGAGATGCTGATGTAAATTCAAAGAGAAGGTCCTGTTTTGTAAAGGTTGGGGATGTGACATTCTCTTGACTTTGTCCCCATTTGCTTGACTGAGGCTGGCTCCATAAGTTTTATCTCAGCACTTGCCCTCTCTCTTCCCCTCAGGGAGCAGTTTTGGGAAGGTGGCTACATAAGAGTTACTGTAACCAAATGCTGCCTGTCTGAATCCCCTTCCCTCTTACCTGACCAGCCGGAGCTGCTCCCTAGTCCCACAGCTTGAAAAAGCTCCCTGCTTCCTTACTCCAGCCAGCTGCATGGGATTCCCCAAAAGCGTGAGGCCCCCCAAAGTGCAGGGCCCAGGGTGGTTGCCCCTCCGCCCCCCCCCCCCAAGGACAGCCCTGGTTGTCGGGGTCATACTCTTTCTCGGCTTAGGCATCAGGAAATGTTTTTGGCCATGCTTTCCTGCTTGTTCCCCAGTACCAGAGGTAACTTTTGGAGAACCAGGGGAGTGAACGGAGCTGGCAGACGACAATAAGGACGAGCTGGAACTCCATCTTCTAGGGCCCTGGGAATACAATACCGAGGGCTCGCAGGACGAGTGCCGAGAGGAACGGTCATTGGAGTGATCGTCAGTACCGTTTCTTGGTGCTGGATGGGGACTCAGTGGTACTGAACTTGAAAGCTTTACTGGTCCCTGCATCAATCGCTCCTTAGATGTGAGTTCTGCCTTATTCTTCAACTGGGCCTTCTTTGCTAGTACTGGAGCTGCGTTCTGGAACAAAGCTCATGAAGTTGCTAGGGTCCCTGGCGTCAAAGGTACCAATGGCAGCCCCGGCTTCCATTTGCATCAGAGGGAACACAGGGACGGAGGGGAACGGTGCCGTGGCTGTACCAAAGTCAATGCTGATCGCAGCTTTGGAGTCTGTACTGGAGATCGGCGTTGGGCGGGCTCCAGTGCAGGAGTCGTTCACAGTGCCAGCAGAATGCTTCTGGCCCGGGCGGCATCAGAGGTGGATGCTCAGTCCTCTGTGAGAGTGCATAAACGCCACTCTCTATCCTTGCGGGTCTTACATTTGGAGGACTTGCAAATAGGACAATTCTCTGGGTGGTGTGACTCATCGAGGCATGCGAGGCATTTCTCAAGGGGATCGTCGAGTGGGAAGGCTTTACAACACGATGGACATGGTTTAAACCCCAGCATTTTAATTTTGAGCAAGAAGGGCAACAGGCACTTGCTTGCACAAGTTTTGGCTGATCCGAAACTGTTGCTGAGGGCAGAAAAGGGAACTGGGAGGGTTAGTGTCACGGTCACATGTATAGCTGCAGTTGTGGCACAGAGGGGGTGTTGGCCGTGTGCCCTGACCTGACAGGCTAAGGCTAAAGACTTTCTGAGCTACCATGCACTGCGGCATGGAAACACTGCTAACTGGATGATGTGAGCAGCGCTCAAAGAAGAATTGGTGTTTCTTTTTCGAGTGCTGCTCACATCCATCCGAATATAGGTGTTTATGTGCCACAGCGCACAGATGCCTGGAAGGCTTTTGCCCTAGCCTGTCCCTACAGGGTCAGAGGCCAATGCCCCCTCTGCCTGTGCACGTGCGTTCTCTTCAGTTCCTTCTTTCCACCCTCAGTGATGGTCTTGGAACTGCCCGCTGTTGCATTCACAAGCACCTGTCCTTCCTTTTGAGTTTTAATACTTTTGTGGATGCTCAGCTGGGTGAACCTGTTAGTGGATATAACCCGGAGTCCAAGAGTGGGTGACCAGGGAGGCACAGTGGTACACTTGACCAGATATCAGGGGTGGGGAAAGATATCATAGACCCCAAATATGGTGATCAATTAATCCCTAACTGTGTGAGCAAGACTCAGCAACCACACACCCAAAGAGGAATTCTTTACACCAACTCAGAACTCACCCCAACTAACATCCCATCATAGGCCATTGGCATATTTACCACCGGTGGTCAAAGATTAGTTAATTGCCTAATTAAGCTGTCTCATCATACCTTCTTCTTCATAAATGTATCCAGGTCCATTTTGAAGCCAGGTAGGTTTTTGCCCCTCCGATCCCCTCAGAAAGCTATTTCAGAAGTTCATTCCCCTGATGATTGGAAACCTATATCTAATTTCAAGTCTAAACTTCCTGATGGCCAGTTTATATCCATTTGTTCTTGTGTCCACATTGGCACCAAACTTAAATAATTCTCCCCCCCCATATTTATCCCTTTGATGTATTTATAGAGAGCAATCATACCTCCCTCCAGCTTCCTTTTTGTTAGGCTAAACGACTCAAGTTGTTTGGGTCGCTCTCATTAAGGCAGGCTTTCCATTCTGTAGATCATCCTAGTAACTCTACTCGTTAGATCTGGAGCAGTGGTTCCTCCATCATGCAGTGCTTCTCTGTTTCTGTCAGCCCAGAGTTCAGTGCAGTCCTGCCTTGGAGCTTGGTTATTCATTCGGTATTCTAACAGAGATGATTCTTTGTTCCATCTTTTGATGCAAATGATGCTCTCTATTTTCCATTTGCTATGCTATTCAGGGCCAGACTAAGGCTTCTGGAGGCCTGGGGCTGCCTATTTTCATGCCCCTCTCTATCAGCACAGTGGTGCCCAGCTGTGGGGTCGCGGTAGGCCAGCCCTCGGTGCTGGAGGGGGACTGGCTGGCACTGGGGGAGCCTGGAGCCTGCAGACTGGAGGCCAGATGTGGGAGCAGTGTTCAGCACTGGGGGTGGTGGTGCTGGGGGGTTCCATGGCCCTGAGGGCAGAAGGTGTGGTTCAGTGCACTCCTGCCTTGCCCGCAGACCAGCTGTATGCCCCAGCAGGTTCGAGGCGCTCCAGGAGCAGGAGTGGGACTGCCAGGTACCAGCCCACCCCAATCCCTGGGGCAGGGCAAACACATGATGGACTGCAGCCTCTGGCTCCAGGACCCTGGGCCCCCGGAACACCCCAGGCCTACCTGGCACTGTGCATGCCTGAAGAGGGCCAGATTTTGCAAGGCAGTGGGCCCACTTTTGCTTGGGGCCCCGGGGCTGCAGCTCCTAAAGCCCCTGCCTTAATCCAATCCTGGTGCTAGTGGAGGTGCCTCTTCGCGTCTTTGATGTATATGGGCAAGGGCAGGGGTCTCAAACTCAGATCACCACAAGGGCTGCATGAGGACTAGTACGTTAGCCCAAGGGCTGTACCATGCTTGAGGACTAGTATGGTAGGCCAAGGGCTCCACCACTGAAACCTTTCCATACAATGGTATTGCAAATATCAATAGCAACAGTGTCATTGTAAGCTGCAAGAAGCAACTTTAAGGGCTGCATGTGGCCCTTGGACCGTGAGTTTGAGACCACTGGGCTAGGGGAATTGCTTTAATCCTGTCAGCCTTGTCTGGAGGGGCTGGGTGCATCTCCTACTGCCTTATCATTGCTTTTGGTAAGTCTGTCTCTGACTGGTTCTGGGTCAAGCAGAGACTGGGAGGAGCGGTTAAAGTGAGTCAGACACTAGGGCTATGTCCACACATACATCATTATTTTGAAATAAGTTAATTCGAATTAAGGGAAAGTCTGCTTGTTGAAACAAATAGCCCTTGTTGCAAAATGGTTATTTCGAAACAAGGCCGTTCGGACATGTTGTTTCGAAACAGTTGTTTCAAAACAATGGCGTTGTTTTGAAATAACGTGTCCAAATGCCATTGTTTCGAAACAATGGCTATTTCGACTAGATGCAAGGTTTAACGGTTTCGAAATAACGGCTGTTATTTCGAAACAACGGGTCCATTGTTTCAAAATAACGGTGTGTTGTGTGGACATGCCACTTCTTATTTCAAAACAACCTCTGTTGTTTCGAAATAAGAAGCCTGTGTGGACATACCCTAGGGGTTTTGCACCCTGGTTCCCTAAGAACAAAGAGCTGAGTAGTGACAAGAGATCCCTGTTTTAGAGGGACAGTCTTGATATTCAGGGCTTTTTCTGAGATAGGAATCTATATAATGCCCCAACACCTGCCCCGATTGTTCATACTTACTCTCTGGTCACCGACTTGAGGCAGAGGAGGCGACATGAGGTGCTATGTCATGGAGCTGTCTGGAATGGGAAGAGAGGGTTGTTACAAGACAGTCTGAATCTGATCCATATCAAGGGAGGCTCCAAAAAGAGAAGGGATGCCCCAGCAACTGAACATGTTATCAACAGGCATCTCTGGAGGCAGAGCCCGTAACTGTAGCAGGGTCTGCAGGAGTTGGGCAATGGACTGAAAGGTGTCAGATGTCAGGGATAAGAGTTACCTTGCGAGAGTGACACACAGCTGTCACCTTGGACCACCAAACACTCCACGGTTCTTCAGTGGTGTATAGTGTGCATACATGTCATCCCTTACACGTGGAACTCCTTCCTGCTCCGAGGAGCAGTCTGTCCCCTCTGAGGAGCAATGTTCCCTCTAATTTTTATCAGGCTGTGTGTGCAAAAAGTTTTTTTTGTGCAAATTTTCGGACCCAATGTCCAAATGTGCGCACACTCCAATGAGTGTTCTGAAACTTGTGAGCACAATGAAGCAAGTGTGTATGATGCAAATAATATCAAAATTTTATTTTTGTGTGGTGATGGAAATGATTTTATAAATTACAAAACCTTATTTGAAACATTCTACTTGAAACCGCCCTCTTAAAGTAGTGTAAAAATATTAGCACTATTGAATTTTTTTGTGCATGCTTTACTTTGTTATGTGCGTGGGTTTCATGAACTGTGTGCACACACACATGTGCACAGCTTAGAGGGAACATAGCTGGGGAGGGCAGTTAGCAGTTGATGAGCCTGCTACAGCCGTGGCTAAGAGAAACATGTCTTTTATTTCAGGCAGTGAAGGTCCATAGATTTAGTCTGAGAGGTTCCAGATTTGAGCCCTGCTGCTGATGAGGGGATGGTGGGTGTTACACGTGATGGCCTGTCACAGGCCACCTCTGTGGGGAATTTAACTGGGGGCGGGAAGGGCGTCTTTGAAGCTTGGAGTTTAGCGTCCCAACCAAAGGAGAATATGTAAACCATGGCACTCCATCCTCCTCTAGTGGTGGCCGGGCATGATAGACATTGATGAGTTTCATGTATTAAGCTCCAGAGGTCCCAGGTTTGATCTTTGTTTCCAACAACTGGGTAGGTCAATGTTACACATGGGCTAAATGCACAGGGGGCTGTTGAGGCCTGGCTTAGTGGAGTAGAGTAAAGGCACACCGGGCAAGTGTAGACATGAACATGAGTACATAGCCTACAATGGCTTTTCCCAACCAGTGTTCCACAGCATGCAGGTGTGCCATGGAAGTTTTGGAGAAACCAGTCAAAGCGTTCTGAGTTGGCTCATGAATATTCATGAATTCATTTAGAGACTGTATGGTGATATGCCTCAAAATATTAAAGGTTTCAAGGTGTGCCACGGCAAAGAAAAGGTTGGGAACCGCTGTCCTATGCAGCTCTTTACTCACCCAAGCTAGGGTAAGACCCTGCATGGATACAAATATGTGGCTCTGCATCTGATCTGCATCTGCAAGAAATGGTCCATGAATATCCATGTCGTAGCTGTGGGAGCAGATATCCACACATATAATGTGAATATCTGTGGATTTGCAAGGCTGTAGTGTAGAGACCTGCTGCCAGAACCTTTCACTGATACATGCAGATACCGCTGGCAGCATGGATGGGGCATGCTCTTCACTGTAGCACGCACAGAGGAGCAGAGGCTTGGGCGTGCCAGCACAGGCTTAGTTCTGCTGTCCCCCTACTCTAACCTGTTGTGTGGTACACTAGTACTTGCTGTTCATGTGGCTGAGCTTTGCTTGGCCAGCTTTTGTTCTGTGTTTTTGCGGGGAAGGCAATGTTAATATAGTTCCAACTGGCAAAAGCATGCTTGCCTGCTTTTATTTCTCTGTTTATTTTTTTCAGACAGAAAGTCACATTTGAGGACTCGGGGAAATGCTTTTCCCCTTTCTTCCCTGCTGGACAACAGTGGCCATTCCCATTGCATGCCACAAGTTGCAGGGCCACTAGGGATAGCAGAGGGTAGTCACAGCCCCAGGCCTGCTTCTCCTCCTCAGCTTCATGGCTGGAGGCAGCTTTTTCAGCCTGAGCCCCTGCAACAGGAGACTTGGGAACCTCCACCCAAGCAAGTTCCATCCAACCCTTAGCCACCCCTGACACCAGCTTCAGGAGTCCCCCTGGCTCCCACCTTCCCTTAATTACAATATTGCAACACTGAGGGAAAATCCTCATGCCAGCCAGGCAGGTGAGGGAATTTGGAAGCTCTGGCTGAAGTTCGGCTGGGGTCCCCCTGCCAGGGCAGGTTGCAGTCCCCCACCTTGTTCTTACCAACTCCTTTGGGGCTAGAGGCAGCGTTTCAGCCTCCGCCCCTTCAGGGGGAAGCCTGGGGAACAACTGCCTCCTCCCACTCCCTAGCAGCCAAGTCCAGTGAATCCAGGTCAGCCCTTATACCCTGCTAATATTCACTCAGCTCAGCGGTGATTGACTGTCAGGCAGGAGCAGCAGCCCACCAGAGCAGGGTTTGGTGAGAGCCAGCTCCGTGCCCTCTCCCAGGCCAGCACCTGGGGGCATGGCCCCCTGGCTTCCTTTGGTATACCATTGAGCGTACAGATACACAAACACTAGATGTGTGTTGTGTAAACAAAGCTAGAAAGATAAAGGGAGCAGGTCAGACTTGGTTTCCATGTCAGCTAAGTTGGGACAGTGCTGGCTTGTTCTGAATGTGCTAGAAAAGGGCAGGTTATTTGAGGACAGACAGTCTGGAGGAAGTTTGGGACTCAGTGTGTCCTGGGGCAACATGGATGGAGGTGTCAACCCTGATAGTAGAAAGTAAGAACCCGAAACATGATGCCTAGCACAACGGGCTGGACATGGAGCCTGAGTCACAGTAATGGTCAAGTCTGCTATAAAGGAAAGCTAGCAGAAGTCACACTGTGACTGTTGGCAGGCTCACAGGCTATGTCTACACTGGAGGCTCTGTTAAGTTGACTTAACAAGGTCAAGTTAAAGTCAGCCTTGTTAAGTTGATGTAGAGAGTCCACATTGAAAACTTTTATAGCTAGGTCAACCCTTCCTGGTGGCCAGGAGCTCTAGCAGGGCGCCTGAAGGTCAGGTAGGTCAGTTTAAGGGCTTTTCCCCCTCTACATTGGATTAAGTCAACTTAATAAGGTTGATTTAAGTGTTAAGTCAACCTCAAGAGGTGATGTTATTAAGCTGACTTAAGGAAGCGCTTAAATCAGCTTAATAAAAGCCCTGTGTGCCCGCAGGCGTCTGTAGGTCGATTTAACTTTCCTTAAGTCAACCAAAGGCTCCAGTGTAGATGTACCCATAGTGACTGGCAAGAGCAGAGCTGGTATAACAAACAGATTCCAAAAACTACTGAGTCTAAGTACATCCCAGAAACAACTCAAGACCTCCTTATACACAGAGATAATGAGGGCACACTGACCTTCTCCAATGACACTGTAATGGGTAAAAATGACTAATTAATATTGAGATGTTTTGACCAAACCATCCAGTACAAGGTTATGGGTGGCTTCATATCACATCTTGCCTCATCAGGGGGTACCACCTACATATCAGAGAAGCAACAAGTAATTTGTTTGTATCAATGTACAAAAGGGGTTTTCAGAGGAAACCTCTTTGTCTGACCAAGTGGGGAAGTCCTGCCATTCACTGAGCTGCTCGCTTGTCAGGGGCACAAAGCATGAAGTGTACTTGTAGCACATATAGGGTAGTCTGTTGTGGCAATAAACCCGGCCGTGTCCTTCATTGCTCAGAGGATCTGTGGTGAGGTCCAGTTGTTCAATTGTGGGGTGGTGTCTTGGTTTTCTACACAGAGCCGAGACAGCACAAACATATGTAGTACACACGCAGCCAAACAATGGACAACACCCTTTTTTTCCCCGTTGAGAGTCACACACTATAGTTAAGAAAACAGAGGCAAAAAGAGATGCTGCTGCTGCAGGCCTACCCGTCTTTAGTCAGTCAATACAACACCTGATATGGATTTACAGTTCTTTTTCTATGGTGCTGTATCCCACCACCACCCCGATCTCACACTGAGGCCAATCAGGCAGGCCCAGTTACCCTTATTTTCTGTAAGATGCTTCCCTATTGCTAGAAATCCTGAGATACATGGTGGAGGAGAAGAAGAGGGAAAGGTGATGTGGGCTGGGAAGCAAGGAGGAAAGCATAGAGAGGGAGGGTGTTGAGCTGGGGTCATTTCACACACCCACAGTTGGGTACATAGGAACAATGCCAGTGAAAATGCAAAGTCAGTTTCTTCAATGAAAAGACATTTATTTGAAACCAGGCATCACAGACACACAGCAAAGGCTATACAATGCCTGTCCTTAGTCAAAGAAGCAAGGAGTCCTGCGGCACTTAAAGATGAACACTTTTATTTTATTGCATGAGCATCCATGGGAGAAAAATCCCACTTTATCAGACGCTTTGCACAAAGTGGATTTTCTCCCATGAAAGCTAATGAGATAAATAAGTGTTAGTTTTTAAGTGCCACAGGACTCCTTTCTTCTTTTGCCGCACTAGACTAACACTGTTGCCCCTTTGGAACTTGTCCTTAGTCAGCTTCAATTTCCCCAAGAATAAACCCTCAGTAACTGAGCTGGGCCTCCACAGTATCCCAATTAATAAACAAAGCAAGCACAGCTACCTGTTCTAGACAAAGGCTCCTTCTCATCTTCGTGTCCCTCCAGGTATCTGGTCTGTTTTCTGAGTCCATCAAAGCAGGATGCTGGTTACCCTGAGGCCCTCTGGGTCCAAAGTCCCTCTTCTGTCCAACAGCATAACTAGCCTTTTTAGATATTTGTGTGTGTTCTGATAACACACCCTTTTTCCAAAGGATCACATGTCCCCAAAATATGTTTTGCTAGCATCTCATAATTAATTCTGCATTTGGGAGGGGACTAAAGGGATCTGCTGACACTCACTCTCTTCTTAACTAGTCACCTGGGCCCCTGATGTCACGCTGCTCTATAGGGTTGGTTAGTCCCAGGTTCCCCATTACCCACCTCCAAGTGTACCCCAGGTGTACTGGCCCTTGGCTGACCATAATCATTGATCTTCCACATCAGTAAAGCTACACATATAGGACCTGGACAACATTCCTGGCTCCTATGAGTTACAAATGCAAGTTTGGCCTTCTCAGTGATTCTCCACTCTCTAAGCCAGAGCCCTGGAGCCAGAATCCTCTAGCACTCAGATTTACTAAATGTGTCCATTACAATATTATGTAGCAATGCAGCAGCATCCCACAGAAGGGAAATAGGGTAGCCGAATGTCAGGGGAAGGACCACACAGGGGGAGAAATCCCCATGGCAACTAGTTCCTTATTTCTAGGAAGCTAGTGTCTTCTGATTAATAGGCACTCACCCTTATGCTTAATGGTTCAAGGCACAAAGATATCTAGTAATGTGATACCAAGAGCTATTGCAGGGGTGGCCAAACTTATGGAACTGAAGAGCCACACAAGTTGATTATTAAACCTTCAAGAGCCTCTCTGAGGCATATAGCCATATTTTAGCTACTCCGGAATTACTAAATTTAAAATTCATTGCACACTTTAATTTTATTGCAAAAAGAGGGCAAATATTTATCCTACTAATGTCAGAGTTTAATAATTACTTAAAGTTACCATGAAAACTAGGCCTACTTATGCAGTAAAAACATAGCTTCTCCCCGCTGTCCCGACCATGCTGCTGCTTCTCCCCGCCATCCCGACTATGCCACTGCTTCTTCTCACCATCCTGACCCCCTCCCTAACCTCCAGGCCTTGACACTGGCTCCCCCAGGCACACCTCCCCCCAGGACCCCCTTACTTGGCCACTCCAGCAGCTAGGCTCAGGCAGAGGCGCGATCTCCTTGCTTAAGCCCTGCCCAGACTGAGCATCAAATATGGCCACTCCAGCAGCTAGGCACAGGCTGGGGCTCCCCCCTAGCATGCTCAGAGCAAGCTCAGGGTGGGAGATTTAAAACTCCTAGGCTGGCCTGCTTTCCTCAGGCTTTCTTCTGTGAGCCACACTTCTTCATTCAAAAGCCACATGTGGCTCCTGAGCTGCAGTTTGGCCATGCCCGAGCTATTGCTTTTTTCAAGTCATTATGGTCCAATGTAAATTCAGTTCAGATGATGGTGCCCATAACTCCTGTTTTATAGGTGCAATGTGACTTTGAAGTGACCCTGCCAGCAGGTTCGGAGGTTTGAGGATCTTGGGGGGCAACCACTGCACCCGTGGGGTACGGGGTGGATTTGGGGTACACTTTATTAAAATGAGTATAGGGTAAGGTGAGCGGTGGTTGGTGTATGTTGTGTTTGTCACAGTGGTTTCTGTAAAGTGTTGGGGGGTACCTAACTTTCGGGAGTGGGGACAGGTTGGGGAACAATGGGGTTCTTCAACTAACCTACTAACACTATAGCCCTACTCACTATAACCTAAAGGCTATGTTAACACACTATAGGAAAAGGGGGGGGTAAAATGCAAATTAGTGTGCTGCAGTGGCAGAAAAGATAAGTAACAGGGAAGCTGGGGCCTGAAGAGGAGTGAAGGCAAGTGGGTGGGGGGTGTCGAAAGGCAGCAGGGTGAGGAGGTGCTTGGGGGTTGAGGTAAAGGGGACAGAGGCAGGAGAGGGGCTGTAGGTATGTGGGAGTGCGGGCAATGGGGAGAAGCAGGAGAGGCTGAAAGGGGATTCAGGGGTTTGTGAGGGAGGCAGAGGGGGGCAAAATGGTAGGGAAGGCAGAAGGGTCTCAGGGAACAGTAACTGGGAAGGCAGAAGGGGTTCGGGGGAAGCGGCGGCTGGCGGGGAGGCAGAAGGGGTTCGGGGGAACCGGCAGTGGCCGCAGGAGCGGCTCGGGAGCTGGGAGCCGCAGAAAAAGCGGTGGCGAAGCTGGAGAGCCTGGCGGGCGGCTTTGGGAACCAGTGGCAGCTGGTGAGGGCAGTTGGCAGGGGCCGCCGGGGATTGGGGAAAGTGGCGGGGACCAAGCGGCCACAAAAAGCAGCGGAGAGCCGGCAGGTGGGAGTTCGGGGCCACTGCAGGTGGTTGCGGGGAACCGGCAGTGGCGGTGAGAGCGGTGGAAGTGGTGGAGCACGGGGAGGGCTGGTGGGCTGCCGCGGGAGCCGGGGAAAAACCGGCGGGGCCGCTAGAGAGTCCGGCGGGGATCGGGGGAACTGGCGGCAGCCGCGGGAGCGGCTCGGGAGCTGGGAGCTGCAGAGAGCCGCAAGGGTAGCGAGGTGGGGAGAGCGGCTCGGGAGCGGGGAGCCACAGGGACAGGGACAGAAGGAAAGTTGAGGCGCACCGGGGATCCCAGAAATGAAGAGGGAACAAGAAAGTTAAAGAGAAAAAGGTTTATTTAAGTTGGGGAGGTTACAGAGGGGAGGGCAAAGGCAACTTAACCAAACAATTCTAAAGGCTACGAACTAAAGGAAACAATCTTAACAGCTAACTTAAGACTTCTGAGGCTACCAATTAACTTTATACAATGTTACAAAACACAATGATACTCTTAAAGCAAGTTCAAACAACCCAGGAGGAAAAGAGATACACTGGGTGATACAAAGCAGCGAGAGGCAATTACAGACACGGGGACAGGGGAGCTCGTAACACAAACTGGAGCTGCAAGCAAACAGAAAGGTACACACGCAAGCCTGTAAAGCTGGGGAGAGCAGTTCGAAGGCAGCAATAAAGAAACAGAAAACTTTAGAGAGGGATTACAGGGCAAGCTCTTACCACTCCTAGCAGCAAGGGTAACAGCATTACAGGCTGGAGAAGGAGACTCGTAATCGGCCAGCAGTTGTACTCGTGGGGGTAACTCGTAGATACGCTCTAGGGGGAACTCGTGAGCGGAGGAGGCAGCTTCTGGTTGATCAGGCCAGGCTAGATGTTGAAAACCGTCCTGCCTGAGCACCCCAGAACCTCAGCTTTTAAAGACTATTTCCTGCCTTTCCCTGATTACAGGGAATGTGGGGAACAATGGGGGTATGAGTCATGCCCTGCAGAACCTTGCAGTTAGGAAGAGCCCACCTACACCAAGCCCTGCAAAACAATGGGCCCCCAGGGTGGTAACGGCCATCCAGTTGAGTTCAAGGGGGCCATCTAGTTAAGGTGAAGGGGCATCTAGTTAAGGTGAAGGAGCCATTGTTCACTTCACACGTTCTATGTACTTTAGTGATGGCCCGGGAGGGGCGGCCATCAAGGTAACTGCTATGAGTCACGGACATGAAGGTGGCTGGCTGTTTCTGTGGTAGACGTGTAATGCTCACTTGCAGCACTCCTCCTCTTAAATACAGGAAAGGGGCTTACCTCACCCTGGTGATCTCTTGTAAGTCAAGTGGGGAACAACTTTTCCCAGATGGTAAATTTTCTGGTTGCAGAGGCTTTATTTTGGTGGCGTGTGTGGTGGGGAGAGGGTTAAGAGTGGCAGACAGGCATGGACTACAGAGCTCTGTAGTACACTCCCTTCTCTCTGCAATCTTTAGCAGAAGAATGGGATGAATAGCATGCATCCACTTGTCATTGCAATACAAGGCCACCACATATTTAGACAGGAGTCAAAACAGATTCCCCCTGCATATTAAAGAGTTCAGCAGTCTTAGGAAGGGTAGCTTCCAAGCCCAGTGACATGAGTTGAAACTGTAACAATTGCTGAGCAATGAAGGAACTGGGGTCAGCATAAAAGGCAGCGGGAGAAGGAGAGAGCAAGTCCATAAATGTTGATGCCACTTAGCCTTGCACTGGAAAAGGGTGTCAAAATACATAGAGGTAACCAAAAATCAAGGGAAACGATTTGCATTTCTAATTAAAAATCCCAGCCAGAGTTCAGGTAAAACACAATTTCTGGCAAAGAAAAAAGGTGAGACTTAAACTGTTGCAGCTGTAACCTGTTCATCTGAGCAAGGAAAGCATCAGAGTCTGGCCGCCAGTCAATAACCAGCAGCTGCAATTCACCTAATCACTGCAGGGCATCCAGCAAGACTTGCCATTCCACTCACAGCTTCCACGGCCTATGACAGACCAGAATCTACAGAGATGCAAAGCCAACAGGAAAGAGACAGGAACCAGTTCCCAACATCATCCATCCACTGACTTGCCTCGCACCAACTCTCAGTTCTCGCTGGCCTGAGTGCCCTCCAAAGCCCCTGACGTTGCTCTTTGATACTGCCAGGTCAGGGCTGCCAGAAGGATGGTGAACAAGAGGTAAATGGGGAAGAGATGGTTACGGGATTCTGTGGTGTCACTGGGTGAGCATATTGTCTGGATAGAGAGAGCGATTTGTTGGGTCTTGTTAGAAGATGGGTCTGTGTGTGGGATCTTCCGATAGATCTGAAGAGAGAAAACATCCACATGAGATGAGGCACACAGGTGTGGTGTCAGGTCTGAGCAGGTGTGCCACAAAATTTTTTGAAAAACTACTCAAAGAGCACTGGATTGGCTCATTGGCTCATGAATATTAACGAGTTCATTTGGAAGCTATATGATGGTATGCCTCAAATTAATTAAAAGTATCAAGGTGTGCCACAGCAGAGAAAATGTTGGGAACCGCTGCCCTATACTATCAGTACAGACAATTAATGGTGCTTACAAATTGTAGCATAATGGAATACCTTATGTAGTGGTGGTATTGCATTACTATGGTGCATGAGGGGTTAAAAGGGCTTGTGAACAGTAGCCAATGGGCTGCTGGGAGCCAATCTGGAGCCAGATTCCCAGAAGTCCAGATTAAGGGGCCCGGCCACCATGGGTGCCCAGTGCCTGGGCTGAGGCTGGGGGCAGGATGTGGCAGAGGCTGCATTCCTGCCACACCCCTGGGCTGGCTGGTCTACCCCCGGGAGGGGATGGGCTGGCCCTGTTACCTCCGTTCCATGGTGGGGTGGGTTGGCATGTGGTATGGCTATCTAGGGCCACGGCTACTTGGGGCCATATCAAGTGCCAGCCGGCCCTGTCTCATGATGAAGAGAAAAGGGCTGGCCCACCATGCCTGCCCCCCATGACTAGACCAGCTGGCCCAGGGGTATGGTGCACATGGCAAGAAAGAGTCTCTCTGCCCCATTGCTGTGGGGGCATAACATGGCCGTAGATAGGGGCAGATATGGCAGGCTCCTTAGGCAGGTGTTCAAGTAAGCTGGAATGCCCTGGAACGCCATTCCAGGGCTCGAAAAACAGAAAAATCAGATGGAACGCATGGTGTGCCCCACCCTGGCCCAGGAGCTGCATCCAGGCTGGGGGAGTTTTCAAATCTCCCACCCTGAGCATGCTCAGATGCGTGTGAGGCCAGGATTGAGGGAAAGAGGTAGTGTGTGAGGCCAGGATCAGGACCAGGGAAGCTGTGGAGGCAGAGTGTGACGCTGGGATTGAGATCAAGGTGGTGCGGAGGGGGTAGCGTGTGAAGCCAGGAATGGGGCCATATTTTTATGGAGCGGTAACTATATTTTTATGGAGTGATAACTGATGCATATAGTACTGAGAAGTGGTTGCAAATACCTACCTGGGCTGGGCCCCACACATGCATGATGGGGGCCCAGACAATACAGGAAGGGGACCCAGGGATTACGGGGGTTCCAGACACAGTTCCCGCTAAGATGTACATGTGTGTGTGCACACACAAGTCATGAAACCTGTGCACACAACAAAATAAAGTGTGCACAAAAAATTCAACAGTGCTAATATTAGTGCATACAAAGAAATTTTTTGTGCACCTAAGGAAATTTTTTGTTCACACAGCCTATGAAAAATTAGAGGAAACATTGGTTCCAGAGCCCATCAAATTATACTTTAACCACTGGAGGTGGTGGTATTGGTGCCCAGGTCACAGCACATAGGGTTCCTGGGCCGGGCCTAGAGAAGTGGGCAGGCCTGGGACCCTCCTTGCCCCCTCAGAGCACCAGGAACAGTGCAATGCTTGCAGCCATTGACTGTTTTACCTAGTGGCCAGGATCAGCAAGTGGGACTTTACCCAGAAGGGGTGGACTGACAGAGGACTCGGCCAGAGGGCTGAAGTCCTAGAACAGGGCTGGAGATTGGAGTTCGGTGTTTGAAAAGGCAGAGCACAGATCACCTGATGGGGACCACTTGAGCTCATTCCCAGTAGCACTGCCAGGAGGCGCTCATCAGGTGGGTCTCATGCTGCCAAATGCCCACACCATATTACAAAGAGTTATATGCAGTTGTATAACACAGATGTTGCAATATGCTATGGATGGTATTAAATCTGAGAAGATAATGAGCGAGGTCAGAGGATTTAAAGTGTCAGGGAAAGCAGCCATGTCCCAGACTTCACTACAGAACCATCCCAGATGATGCCATAGCACAGCTTGTGACTGAACTTTGTGATTTTGTGCTCACCCACAACCACTTCAGACTTGAGGATCATTCATATCTCCAAATCATTGGCACTGCTATGGGCACCCGCATGGCCCCACAACATGCCAGCATCTTTATGGGCGACTTAGAACAATGTTTCCTCAAGTCTCATCCCAAAACACCTCTTCTTTACCTACGCTACATTGATGACATCTTCATCATCCGGACACATGGCAGGGATGCTCTTGAAGATTTTCACAGAGATTTCAACAATTTCCACTCCACCATAAAATTGAGCCTGGAACACTCCACACAGGAGATCCACTTTCTCGACACTACAGTACAAATCAGGGCTAGACACATCATCACCACCCTGTACCGAAAATCTACTGATCGGTATAGTTACCTACGTCCTTCAAGCTTCCATCCTAAACACACCACACGATCCATTGTCTACAGCCAAGCCCTAAGATATAACCGCATCTGCTCTGATCCCTCAGACAGAGACAGACATCTTGAGGATCTCTATCAAGCATTCTTGAAACGACAGTACCCACCTGGGGAAGTAAGAAAACAAATTGGCAGAGCTAGATGGGTTCCCCAAAGTCATCTACTACAGGAGAGGCCCAAGAAAGAAAACAACAGAACACCACTAGTCACCACATACAATCCTCAAGTCAGACCTCTGCAACAGATCATTAAGGACCTCCAGCCTATTCTAAAAGATGATCCCTCTCTCTCTCAAGGCTTGGGAGACAGACCTCTCCTTGCCTACAGATAGCCACCCAATCTTAAACAGATACTCACCAGCAACTACAGATCTAACAACAGAAACACTGAAGCAGGCACACACCCCTGCAACAAACCACAATGCCAAGTCTGCCCACATATCTGCACAACAGATACCATCATAGGTCCTAATCAAGCCTGCTACTCCATCAAAGGCTCATTTACCTGCTCATCTACTAATGTGGTCTATGACATCATGTGCAAGAAATGCCCCAACACCTTATACATTGGACAAACAGGATGATCGCTGCGCAAAAGGATAAATGAACACAGAGCTGATATCAGAAATCACAGAACAAAGAAACCAGTTGCTGAGCACTTCCATCTTTCTAATCACTCGATAAATGATTTGCTAACGACTGTTGTCAGAGATGTGGCTGGGACATCAAGACTTCAAAGAGAAACAGCTGAACTCGAATTAATATGCAAGCTAAATTCTGTGAAAGCAGGACTGAATCAAGACTATGGGTTCTTTTCCCATTACAAAAGGTAATTTGACTTCAGGCTTCCCATGGTTTGAACCTATCAGCTGCTCTGATTTGCTGTTACTGTATGACCTGATCCTATGTTTTACACCCCCTTGCATTTATTTTCATTCCATTCTGTAAGTTCACCCATCTTTGAAGCATCTGACGAAGTGGGATTTTCTCCCATGAAAGCTCATGCGAAAAATAAATCTGTTAGTCTTAAAGTGCCACACGATGCCTTGGTTTTTTTTTTTGTTTTTTTTTTTCCACTACTTCAATCTTTCATGTTGTATGTGTTTCTAGATCTTCAGGAATTTTGGTCAAAGCAAAATGAAAGTTACTGAACTGCCGAACAGGTGGCTAGAGTAGAAACCCAGCTTACTCCCAGCAGCAGATTCTCAGTGTTAAAGAGGAAACAGCAACATTCAAACACTGGTCTTTGAAAGCAAGCCACCAAACCTACCTCTTCTACATACTGGTACATTACCGCCTTGACAGCCTGTATGTTGGTGGCATCCATCATTAAAGTGACAGCTTGTCCTTTCCGAATCTTCACCACACCCCTGAAGACCTGTTCATTATTGTAACAGGCAGCCAACGTGGCAATGGCCATTACCTTGGGAGAAGTGACGAAAATAGCATTTACACTGTGCTGTGAGCACTGCATGTGGGCTGAAAACCTGGCCCCATCTCAAATCGGTGGGCAAGTACCAACTGATTTCAGTGGGGCCAGGATTTCAGCTGCAGTGTAAAGAGCAGAAGTGAGCTTAAAAGAGAGGCTAGAGGAATGATCTCTAAAGAATCATTGCTCACAATGGATGACTAAAGCAAGACAAGGATGATAAAGAGGACAGTAGGGTTCCTAATATTTTTGTTAGCTATCTAGGATCATCTTGCTTTAGGAGATGGAAAAAGATCATGTTTATTTACATTTATCCAGCAGGAACCCTCCTGAATCCATCTCATCATTAATATCAGTGGGAGGAGCATGTATGTCGAAGGCAGGATAATTCTACTGCGAAAAATAATCTGCAGGCCAGGGCAAATGCTACATTCTCGGTGAGCTCCACATTAAATTTATTTATATACAGTTGTCAAATAGTACTAATACTAAACACTGTGGATAAACCACAACAGACATCCAGTTCCATGAAGGAGGATGAAGCAGTTAGGTGATCCTGTTTAATACATCCATAAATGTTAACCTACCTGTGGAATAGCACAAAAATTGAAGATCCTTTGATTTTTCAATCTAGATAAGTATGTGAGGACATCAGGGATATGTTGTAAAGCATTTGTGATCAGTTCATTCAGACACTGGACAGCCACGTCACCATTCTCTGGCTTGGTGAGATCAGAGAGCTCCTTGGTATACCTGCTCCAAACCTGGGAAAGCCAACAATACGTAACAAAACTACGTGACAGTTAGCAGTTTTCAGACATTTGTTTTGAAAGGGAGGCCATATCAAACTATTAAAACAAAAGACATGTTATTGAACTTTGCCTCTATCTCATAATCAGACTTATTGCAGTCACAAGGACCCCTGAAACTCTCACGTTTACACTGGGCCTTGAATTGCCTTCAGTCCTATTACAGCCTATGATCCCACTATATCAATGAGACATCCTGGGAGACAAAGACTAACATCTAGAGGAGATTCCTACCAAAATGGTGAACTTTGAGACAGACACAAAGCAAAAGCATCTGGATCCCATTCTACTGAGAAGAATTTGACCTAGGTGGGAACTCTGAAGCTGAACATCCACACCTCTGATTCATCAATGCACTTACACACTTATTACAGTAGTGTTGTCATGTACTGCCAATGATATGGGTGCATGGACCAGAGGAATAGCATCCAAGGTGTTCTTTGACAGCAGATATTTCTCTAAACATTCTGCCGAATAGATAGAAGACCAGTAATAACAGACATTGTCTCCTAGATCACAGCTTTATTCTGTGATCACAGGGAGACAGAAACACCACAGATGTTCCAGCTTCTATTTTGAATTTTGCTTTAATGGCCACATTAATGGGGCGTTTGGATGTTTTCCCACTGTTCCCGTGTAGGACATTTACAAGGGTATGTTTATTGTTACCAGCAGAGTGTAGCCCTTAGATAATATGCACACCGCTAAATGTGATTGAGCTCTGATAATGGTCTAGCTGAACAATGACAGAGGAGTTTTGGCTAACTCTGCACCAACAGACTTGGGCAAGTTGGTCTGGGAAAACCAAGAGATCTTCTATATCTGAACAGCAACAGAAAATAAATTCAGTGAAATGAGCCTCATAACAAGTAGTTCTGACTGAACTGCATCAGAGCCGCACTAGTGTCTCCAGTCCAGTCCCTTTCTTCAGTCTGCATCATAGCACTAGCACTTCCTAATAAGCCACATCTAGCTGTAGTTGGTATCCAGAAAAAGGCTGGTTTCCTTTACCTCTCTGGGCCAGAATTCTCTTCCTGCCCTCTGATCCTCCAAATAATCACGGATGAGGACGGTTTTCTCAATGAAGACACCCAGGGAATTTGCCAGTTCTGTGTCCCATCCTATGATTGGGTCTTCCAGCTCCAATTCAGAGAATAGATAGGAAAGGCCAATGTACACCAGCCCAACAACGTAGTGACAATACTGCAAGGTTTGGAGAGGTTAAATTACACACACAGAAAACAGATCCTTCAGTCTAAGCTTTTACATCAAATTTACCCCTCTGGGTTATAGAGGGTGTTGGGTGTTCTGCCTTTCATAGAATCATAGGGTTGGAAGGGACCTTATAGGCCATCTAGTCCAACCCCCTGCCAGAGGCAGGACCACTCCCGCTTAAACCATCCCAGTCAGGGTTTTGTCCAGCCGGGCCTTAAACACCTCCAAAGAGACTCCACCACCTCCCTCGGCAGCTCATTCCAAGACTTCACCACTCTCCTAGTAAAAAAGTTTTTTCTAATATCCAGCCTAGACCTCCCTAACCGCAACTTGAGACCATTGCTCCTCGTTCTGTCCTCTGTTATTACTGAGAACAGTCGAGCTCCATCTTCCTTAGAGCATCCCTTCAAGTAGTTGAAGGTTGCTATCAAATCCCCCCTCAATCTTCTCTTCTGCAGACTAAATAAGCCTAATGCTTTCAGTCTTTCCTCATAGGGCTTGTGCTCCAGCCCTTTAATCATTTTGGTTGCCCTCCTCTGAACTCTCTCTAGCATGTCCCTGTCCTTTTTGTAGTGGGGAGCCCAAAACTGAACACAGTATTCTAGATGTGGCCTCACCAGTGCAGAATAGAGGGGAATGATCACATCCCTTGATCTGCTGGTAACACTTCTTTTGATGCAGCCCATTGGCCTTTTTGGCAGCAAGAGCACACTGCTGACTCATATCTAGCTTCCCATCCACCATGACCCCCAGGTCATTTTCTACACTGCTGCTACTTAGCTGAATGTTTCCCAGCCTGTAGCAGTGCATGGGGTTTTTTCGTCCCACGTGCAGGATTTTACACTTGTCCTTATTGAACCTCATAAGATTTCTATTGGCCCACTCTTCCAATTTATCTAGGTCTCCCTGAATCCTGTCCTTGCCCTCCAACGTGTCTACTGGTCCCCCCAGCTTGGTGTTATCTGCAAACTTACTGAGAATGCAGTCTATTCCATCATCCAGATCATTGATGAAAATGTTGAACAGAACCGGCCCCAGGACCGACCCCTGGGGCACACCACTCGTGACTGGCTGCCAGCTAGACATGGAACCATTGATTCCTACACACTGACACCGTTGATCTAGCCAGTTTTCTATCCACCTTACAGTCCATGCATCTAACCCATACTTCCTTAATTTGCCAATGAGAATGCTGTGGGAAACTGTATCAGTGGTTCTTCCTGCATCCAGAAAACCAGTCGTCTGATCATAGAAGGCAATGAGATTGGTCAGGCATGATTTACCCTTGGTAAATCCATGCTGACTGTTCCTGATCACTTTATTTTCCTCTAAGTGTGTGAGGATGGATTCTTTGAGAATCTGCTCCATAATTTTGCCAGGGATTGAGGTGAGGCTGACTGGTCTATAATTCCCTGGATCCTCCTTTTTCCCTTTCTTGAAAATAGGCACTATATTTGCTTTTTTCCAATCCTCTGGCACCTCCCCCGTTCTCCATGAGTTTTGAAAGATAACGGCCAGCGGTGCTGCTATCTCATCGGCCGATTCCCTTAACACTCTTGGATGCAGTTCGTCCGGCCCCATGGACTTGTGCACATCCAGCTTCTTTAAGAAGTCCCTAACCTGACCTTCTGTCACCAAGGGCCTGTCTTCTTCTCTCCCATCTGCCATACCCATGGTAGTGGGCTGGGATTTGACCCCGCCCGTGAAAACTGAAGCAAAAAACGCATTGAGCACCTCAGCTTTTTCCTCATCCTTTGTCACAAGGATGCCTGCCCTATTCAGCAGGGCCTACACCATCCCTTATCCTTTTCTTGTTATTAACATACTTGTAGAACCCCTTCTTGTTATTCTTTACATCTCTCGCTAGCCGCAACTCCATTTGTCCTTTGGCCTTTCTGATTTTATCCCTGCAGTCCCTAGCAATATCTTTATATGCCTCCTTGGTCATCTGACCAAGCTTCCACTTCCTGTAAGCTTCCTTTTTATGTTTAAGCTCAGAGCAGAGTTCTCTGCTAAGCCATTCTGGCTGCCTCACATGTTTGTTCTTTCTCCTAATTGGAATGGCAACTTCCTGTGCCCTTAGCAGGGTTTCTTTAAAATATAACCAACTCTCTTGGACTCCTTTCCCCTTCAGATTAGCTTCCCAAGGGATCCTGCCCATCAGTTCCCTGAGGGAGCCAAAATCTGCTTTTTTGAAGTCCAGGGTTTTTGTTTTGTTTCTTTCCTTCCTTCCTTTAATCAGGATCCTAAACTCAACCATGTCATGGTCACTACTGCCTAGACAAAAGCTTGCTTGGGATGATTTAATGGGAGTGGTCCTACTTTTAGCTGAGGGCTGGACTAGATGACCTTGTAAGGTCCCTTCCAACCGTATGATTCTTTGAATACAGGGCGACAAGGATTGAGCATTCCTCAGCATGTCTCATAATTCCCAGGCTTGATGGCTAACATCCCTACACCAGAAATATTCTTCTTTTACCACCTGAGCACTGCTTTCACTTTGGAGCAACAGTAGATAGGTCTGTCATAGCTGTTAATGGCTTAGGGATTCCATCTTCCAGGGGAAAGACCCATCTAAGAGCAGCTGCTCTAGTGGCCTATTCTAGCTGAACAACTCCGAGACTTGATTGTGGTCATTTACAGCCTCTGTCATCCACAAGGGTCAGCTAAAACATACTAGAGCTAGTCAGTGGCTGGTGAAATTTAGAGAGATCTCATCACTCAACCAACTCTTCACATTCCCATGGAAGGAGGCTGCCAAAGTGGAAAGATTCAGAGTGAACACTTTGCCCTTTTCTCACCTGGGTGCCTGTGTGTGACTGGGTGAGCATCATCTCTCCCAGAGGAGAAGCAACTATAATCATCATGGTGATGGCCATGGGAGGTGTAGAATGCCAGGCCTCCAGCAGGGAATGTGAGCGTTGCCATGAGTGTGCTTTCTCATTACTTATGCACAGATATACTTACCTTATCCCAGTCCTGCAGAGAATCAACTTTCTTTTGCAAGAACTCTGCCATTCCAGCTCCCATCTTGCGACACACGTCTGCAATCACATCCCTGTACACCTTGGCCAGGTTCCTGAACTCCAAGGAGATCTACAGCAGAAGTTGCAAGGAAATATAAATAGCGCTGAAAGTGAAGCAGATTAAGAAAATGCTCAGTTACAGCTTAAAGGGGCCTTATCCTGCTTCCATTGAAGGGTTTGGCAATATTCCTCCTTGGTTTCAGTGGCAGCAGATTCAACCTTCTCAGCAGTAAATAGATTCAGCAAGTTCTTCAATGTGATCTTTGGCCATACCTCAAGCCACTTTGTATTTTCAGGAAGACACTATGACCTTGGACAGCGTCACTATGGATTTACAAAATAAACTCTGGGGGAAGTGTCCCACCAAGTCACCAGCAGATAAACTGATGGTAACAGTTAAGGAAAGATTTCCATTGTTCTTTTGAAGCTCACGTCTCTATGGCCTCCCACTGGCCCAGTTCCCTTGATGGAAGCCTGCCTGCATTACCACTGGACACCTTTCTCCCAGGCAAAGCAGCATGCTCACATTACTCCCATCTGCAAACTCCTCTCCAAATCTGCAGAGCCTCCTTCAGAGCTGCCCTTCTTGTTTTTAAAGCAGTTCATGGACTTGGTCTGTCTTCCAGATGTAACAGAATAATTGAAACTGGAAGGGAGTATGAGAGGTCATCAAGTCCAGTCCCTTGCACTCATGCAAGACCATGTACCATCTCTTCCTTTTCTCTAGTTCCCGAATGCTCTAGTCACCTGGCATCAGCCTTTCTCTCTCTCACATCACACAGTCTCTTATGCTGCTTCCCCCCGGCCCATCCTTGGTGCTATGTCTTTCTCTAGTTGGGTTGTAGTTTTCTTTAAATATTACACAGGATTAACACCAGAAAGGACTACCAGGATCATCTCATTTGACCTGCTGCACAACACAGCCCAGAGAATTGCACCCACTGATTCCTGTGTCCAGCCTAACAATTTCTAGAAAGAAACTCTTTAGTTCAAACTCACTCTTAATTTAAAGATGCCTATAGACAGAGAGCCCACCTTGTCTCTGGCCAATCTGTTCTAATGGTTCATTACCCTACTGGTTATGAATTTGCCTCTGACTTTCAGTTTGAATCTTGGGGTGTGTTCACACAGCAGTCTTATTTCGAAACAACAGAGGTTGTTTTGAAATAAGAAACGCCATGTTCACACGATGTCCCGTTGTTTTGAAACAACTTAAACCCCATGTGGGGACAAAACAATGTTGTTTCGAAATGATTGTTTCAAAACAATGCAGTCTGATGTTGTTTCGAAACAACAGTGACTCGTTTTGAAATAACTGTTGTCTGAACATGCTATTTCGATTCCTGCTTTTTTCCATAATTCGAATTAACAAACTGTTAATTCGAATTAACTTATTTTGAAATAAGGCGTTATTTTGATACAACTTGTATCGAAACAAGTTGTATCAAAATAACCCCCTGTATGTGAACATAGCCTTGGTGACCTCCACTTATGGCCATTGGATCTTCTTATGCCTTTGTCTCCTAAATTAAAGAGTCCTTTAGCATCTTCATGGATGTGTAATTCTAGACTGATTAGACTGATTAAGTGGCCATTTAACTCTCCCTTTTATAAGCAAAAATAGATTGAGTGCAGTAGCTCAGTTGTGCATACAGCAATGAACTAGGACTTTGAAGACCTGTTGCTATTTCTGCCTCTGTCACAGTCCCACATGATATTCTCATAAGCAAAATAGGGAAATTTGGTCCAGATGAAATTATTATAAAACGGATACACAACTGGTTGAAAGACCATACTCAGAGTAGTTATCAAGGATTCTGTCACACTTAGAGCAACACGTATTGGGAGCCCACAGGGGGCTGGGGCCATTCAATATTTTCAGTAATGACTTGAATGATGGTGTGGAGAATATGCTTATAAAATCTGGGATGATGCCACACTGGCAGGGATTGCAAGCGGGGCATAAGAGGCACCCTGACATCCATTCCCCCACCACCTGGCCAGTGGTGGGGTATAAGGAGCTCCCTGCAATCCCTGCCTCTGCCCAACTTGCTCCCCCTCCCTGGCCAGGGTGCTGAGGGTGCAGGCCTTTGTTCCAGGGTGGCATGAACCCTTGGAGGAAGGTCAAATCCATTCAATCAAAACAATGTTGTTTTGAAACAGTGCATCCCAACAGCGCTGTTTAGAAAGAACCATTTTGATTCAACAGCTCTTTTGATTACCTAGTAGGTTTTAACATTTCAATTCAAGTTTTGTTGTCATATCAAAACAGCAAAACGTCGTGTGGATCTATTCTTTTGAAAGCAAAACAACCAGTGTTGTTTTGCTTTAAAGCCTATGTGTGAACATACCTGTAGACATCCATTTCACTCTACCTGGACATTCTGTAAAAAACATACTAGGTACAGTCCTTCAGTTAAAAAAAACCTTCTAAAACAGATTAGAATGTGAAACTGCACAATTGGCATTCATATGCAAACTAGATACCTTCACACTAAGTTTGAACAGAGTTCTTGAACGGCTAAGGCATTGCAAAAGGTGATTTCCCCTTTATCATCTTTCTTAACCCTCAGTAATGGCGCAGGCTTTCTCTCTTACATGCTCTGACTGAAAATGAAGCTTGTTTACTCTGCAGAGACAGGCTAGAGATCTATCCCTCTGGATATTTTATTTTACCTTGTGACCCGCCCTTCTTTATATGTATATATGTGCAGTTAACATGCCACATCTTCCAGTTCATGCAGCTGACGAAGTGGGATAACACCCATGAAAGCTTATGAGATAAATAAATTTGGTAGTCTTTAAAAGTGGCATAGGACTCCTTGTTTGTTTTTGTTTTGCTGGAATAGACTAACATGGCTACTACTCTGAATCGTCTCTCAGTGCAGGTTCTTATAGATGGTGATCAAGTCATCTCTTAACCTTCTTTTTGATTTACCAAATGAATAGCTGTGTTAGTCTAGTTCAGCAAAATAAACAAGGGGTACATCTACACTGGAGCATTAGGTCAACTTCAGAAGGTTAAGTTGACCTATAGACCCCGCAGCCACACTGGGCTTTTCTTAAGTCAACTTAAGAGTTTCCTTAAGTTGACTGAATAACACCATCTCTTAAGATCAACTTGTTGCCTAAATCGACCTTATTGAGCTGGCTTAAGCCAGTGTAGACAGGGAAAGCCCTTAAGTCAACCTAATTGGCCTCCAGGCCCCTTCCCAGAGTTTCTGGCCACCAGGAAGGGTTGACCTAGTACCTGCCAGTGTGGGCACAGGCAGTCAACAGGAGTTTTCACTGTGGACTTTCTAAGTTGACTTAAGAAGGTCAACATTAAGTTAGGTAGACATACCCAAGATATCCTGTGGCACTTAAAGATTAATACATTTATTTATCGCATGAGCTTCTGTGGGAGAAAATCCCACTTCATCAGATGCTTTGATGCCTTCTTCTCCCATGAAAGCTCATGTGATAAATAAATGTGTTAGTCTTTAAGCGCCACAGGACTCCTTGCTTGTTTTTTTAAATGCAATGAGTTTCTCAAGACCCTTGTGAGTAAGTAACAGATTCTTCAAGGCTACCACCAAGCCAACACCCTCTGTGAAAAGGTCATCAGGTGGTCATGAAGCAAGCTGCTATCATTCCCCATTGCTAGGAGGAGAGAGAGGGGAGGGAAGAAGACATCGCATGCCACACCTGAGATCTACTGACACAGAAAGAAAGGATTAATGAATTTGCTATTTTGCAATATGAAGCTCATCTGCATTTTCAAAACCCAAAGGAAAATATAATGTTTAGAGGCAAGTTTCAGAGGATGGTTCTCACTTGCACAGCATTCTGTTTCCCCCTAATTCTGAATGCAGTCACATGTGCCATGAGAACTGTCCAAATGTGTTGTGAAATTTTGTGCACAGGTAATGAAAATCAATGTAAAACAAACATTTTTTCATCATAAACAATATTCTATCCAACCAAAATTAAAACTCATAAAACTCAGATAAATTAATCAAATTAAAAGCGAGGTATCAGTATTTAGAATATTCCCGTTTTAGAATCAAAACCCAGGTGACCAAAGGGCAAAATTGAGATGATGTGTATTTTTTTCAAGGGTATTTGAAACATTAATGCATTTGATTCTTCATTAGCTTGCTGTACTGTATGCAGTATGTTGCTAACCTCTCTAGTAAGACCATAACCAAAGTAAATATAAGTAAATGTGACATTTATGAGCAATCAATTCAGCTGAAAAAAACTGGCAGTGCCATGGAATTGTTTCTCTTGTTAAAGCAGGGGTCTCAAACTCAAATCACCTTGAGGGCCGCATGAGGACCAGTACGTTAGCCCGAGGGCTGCACACTGTAACCTTTTCATACCATGATATTGCAAATATTGGTAATAATAGTGTCATTATGGGCCGGAGGAAATAGCTTTTAGGGCTGCATGTGGCCCGTGGGCCACGTGTTTGAGAGCCCTGCATTAAAGTGTGCTGTGTTACTGAAAAGGTTGGGAAGCACTGACCTAAGTCATTGTGATTATGCACAGTTGCAGCAAAATATGAGTGTAGCTGTGTGAATGGGTATGATTTGGGCCTCTGTTCATTAAAACACAGCACTTAGTGCCAAAGCTGGGAAGTGCCTGAAATTCTGGGGCAGCTGAGCATTCCTAAGGAGTTGTTTTCTGCATCCCCTATTCCTATTCTGAGCAATCGGACAAACAGCAAGCCCAGTGATACCCCAGCAGGAGTTGCCCATGACTATGTCTTTAATATCTGACAATTCCAAGTTGCAAAGAGGCTGGAAATGGGTAGCTTTATTAATCTATGTCTGGATTAGATCACAGCAGTGGTGTTGCTGGTGCCAGGCACAGGGGGCATGTGCCCCGAGTCTCAGCACCAGTGTCCTGAGTGACCTGTGGTGGCAGCTGCCGTACCCGTCCCCATCCCTGGCTGGGGATCCAGGGCCAGGCTGCCAGCTGGCAGTAGCAGGAGCCTGATCTGGGCAATGCCCAGGGCTTCAGGACAGGATCAGGCCAGGGTGATGAGTCAGGCCCCCAGTCTTTTCCCAGGGCAATGTCACTCCTGGATCACAGTTTGAAACAATAAACAATGGCTTACCGTTGGGAAGTCCTCAAGCACTTGTTTGTACTTATCCTTGCTCTCCATATATCTCCAGTCTGGCTGATACAAATACGTGTGGAAATCATGCAACATTGAGACCCTGCTTTCTAAACTGATGGTCATGTCGTCTTCTACAGTGTCCAGAGCTCGGAGAACCAGGTAGAATATACAGACAGCATGACTGTGGAGGGAGAAAAGGATTCCCTATTACTCTGGATTACTAATTGCTCAAATAGATAATTAAAAATTTCACATGGCTTTTGTAAGAGACATTCCCAAGTCAAGCAGTCCAGCAGCACACTGAGAGCTACCTATTTATATTCACTGAATACAGCTTGTATGAGTGCCTGCCTTGGGGTCCTTTCTGACTTTTCAGTCTACGACAGGGGTCAGCAACCTTTGCTGTGTCAGCTCCACCACCACTAATATTCAGCCGGTGCCAGGGGCAGGACCAGCAAGGACAAGGAGACCATCCCTTGCTGGGGACTGGAGCCAGGAGGGAACAGGAGCTGCAGGCGCTGGCTCTTCCCTGCTGAACTCCCCGGCTATGTCCACACACAGGCAGTTAAATTGATTTAACTTAAATCAATTTAAGAAAATTGCTATAAAATCATTAAAGCAATTTAAGCTAAATCGATTTAACAGGTCCACACCAGAAACTCAAATCCAACTAGCATGTCTAGAGACAGAACTTGCTAGATCAATTTAGGAGCAGAGCACCATGGGAGGTGTGGCAAGATGGCCCCCCAGAAGGGCCATGCCCTCACCCTAATATATGAATAGAGGAAGGCACCCTGGGAAGACGAAGGGCAAAAGTGTTAAATCAAAACAACCGTTAAATCAAAATAACACGTCCACGCCATGTAATTTTGATATAACGGTTGCGATCTAAGCATCATTTCGATTTTAAATGAGGTTTTATTGAATCAATCTAACTCGTTGTTTTGAAATGACGGACCTCATCATTTCAAAACAAGAAAATGTCATGTGGACCAAAGCTTTTTAAAATCAAAATAACCAGCATTATTTTGATTTAAAACCTGTGTGTGGACATATCCCCCCACAGGGGAATGGGACCAGCAAGGTATGGGAGCAGTACATGTGGGCTTTTCCTTGCTGGCCCTGCCACCCCTGCTGGAGATCGTGTGAGGCTTTTGCGGCTCCAGGCCCTGCTGCAGGCAGGACCAGAAGGGCAGAGAACCTGCTGTTCCACAGGGCCAGGAGCCCTGCATGATGCTGTAAATAGGCACATACATGCATGCTACCTTTGGCATATGTGCTGGGGGTTGCCAAGCCCTGGGAACCCTGCGTACTGCTGTAAATAGGCGTGTGCATGCATGCTACCATTGGTATGCGTGAGAGAGGTTGCCGACCCCTGGTCTACTATCTGCGTTAGGTCTGACTGCTGAAGGTAGAGGACACAGACGTCCAGCTCTCTCCAAGCAGTTGTGACAGTCTCCAATCCTGAGGTAATGAACGCAGACCCCAAGATGCAGTGGAAGGAGAAGGCTCTCTCTCTATTTCTTACTTGAGGAAGAGATGCAAAACTTGATCATTATTTCTATCACAATAGCACCCAGGAGCTTGAATCAAAATTGTGGACCAACTGTCCTGGGCCCAGTACAAACACAATGCCCAGAGAGTGTGTAATCAAGGTAAGACCAGATAAAAACATGTGAGCACAGAAGGCAAAGAAGGTATGTGAGACAAGGGTAACAACTCCAATGGAAACACAAGGTCACAGGCACTAGCCCTGAGCATAAAAAGCAAATTTCCAAGTGTGCTTTTCAAGCCACCAAGAAGGGATTATCAAATCTCTACAATAGTTAGTGTTTACAGAATTTCCAGAGGGATAGCCATGTTAGTCTGTGTACAGCAAAATCAATGAGAGTCCTGTGACACCTTATAGACCAACAGATTTCTTCAGGCATAAGCTTTTGTGGGCTCCAACCCACTTTGTCAGATGCATGAAGTGGAAATTCCCTATGCCTGTTTCCACTTCATGCATCTGATGAAGTGGGTTGAGACCACAAAAGCTTATGCCAAAAGAAATTGGTTAGTTTTTAAGGTGCTTCAGCATTCTCACTGTTTTCAGAGCGTACCAAGGGGGAAAGAGTTGAGTTTTTGATCAAGGCTTTGCTGTAGGACTCAGGAAAGTTGGATTCAGTTCCTCACTCCACAGCAGCTTTCTGACATGACCTTAAGCAATCACTTAAATCTCCCCATGGTAGCTCTATAAAAATAAGAGTGGTACATCCTTGCTTCATGGTGGCATTGTGCACTGCTTAGTTACTGATCAGAAGTGTGACCATCCATGGCCAGGGTAGACTCCCTGAAATTGCCAACCTGAGAGCAGACTTCAAAAGCACTGGTGGGTAACACTGAAGTTCAGTCACATGTAGTGCTTCTGTTTCCCCACACAGTTTTCAGGAAGCTGAAATAAAAAATATACAACCCCTTTTCACTATGTTTCAGCCTCTGGCTCCCAATCAGCAACTAGGTCCAGTAAAAAAAGAAGTTATTTAAAAAAGAAGATATTTTAAAAACTATTTCTTTATATCAAAATGTTCTCTTTGGGTTTCTGACACCAAAAGGGTCTATTTGTTCTGTTGAACTAGACTGACATGGCTACCCCTTTGGAAATAGCCAGATCTGCTAGTCATATCATAGGGCTGGAAGGGACCTCATGAGATCATCGAGTCCAGATCAGTGTGTTTGGATTGGATCTGACCCAAAATACCACACTGTCTGCCAGTAACTACAACTAAAGGTTTATTATAAAAATAACTAGGTGAGAGGTGTTATTTGGTTAAAGCAATAGGATTTAAGTCCATGTATATCAGGTTTTCAGTAGCAAGGTGTTGTCTCAGGCTTGTCTAGACCCTTTAGTGTGCCTCTTGTACCTGGAAGGGTGTCAGCTCTTGTTTCACAACTTCGGATGCAGTAAGTTGGTCCAGAGATAGGAAACAGGAATGAGGACACTATGGGATGGAGCAGTTGTTTATATGCCTTTGTCATGTGAATTGTGGGCATTTGCAGAAACAAGACTTGAGTTCATAGCCACTTGGGCAAGTCCAAGGACAAGTTAAGGTGTAGCCCCTGGGTGCTTTCTATCTCAAAGTTCCTTTAATGAGCAAGTAAGCAGACTTATTGCTCCTGCCATTCTGTCTGGGGTGTTGCCCAGGGGTTAAAGTAAGCCAGCACACCCCAAAATGGTGTACTGGGGCCCCTTATTTTTAGGGGGCAGCCTTCCAGCCCCCCCCCCCCAATACAGAGGAATGCACCATAATGCTGCATTCCATGGCCCCCTAAAGCTAGAGGAATGCACCGTTCCGGTGTCTTCCCCCAGGGCAGGCTCAAACGGCTGCACATAACCAGGAGCCGCGGCTGGAAGACAGAGTCCTCTGGTCAGCAGGGAACTGCCCCAGCCTGGCCTGGGAGGTTTTAAAACCCCTGCCTGGAGGCGGGGAGGTTAGGGAAGGGCTTGGAGGTCTGCAGGGACCAGAGGCAGGACTGGGGGGTTAGGGAGAGGGTTGGAGTGTCTGGGGGAGGAGGAGTAGCTGGGGGGCTTGGGGTGTCTTGGGGGAGCAGGAGAAGCCAGTGAGGGGCTTGGGGGGAGCAGAAGCCATCAGCATGGCAGGAAGGTTTGGGAAGGGTTTGGAGGCTGCGGAGGTGTGGAGGGGGTTGGGGGGCTGAAGGGGGTGGAGGGATGAAAAAGGAGCTGGGGAGTGGGGGGTTAGGAGGGCTAGGGTGGGGACTTGGGAGTTTATAGGGCATTGGGATTGGGGCTGAGGAGGACATGAGGAAATAATGGTCTGCTGGGGGTATGTGTTTCAGGGGCAGTAGCTGGGGTGGAGGGCAGGCATTTCTGGGACAGTAGCTAGGGTGAGGGCAGGCATTTTGGGAGGCAGTAGCTGGGGTGCATGAAGGGGGCCTGGACATGTGTGAAGGGGGCCCAGAAATTTAGGAGGATTCCAGGCCCAGCAAATTATACTTTAACCCCTGGTGTTGGCCAGAAACAGCAAAAGCTGAACTACCGGCACCTCAAACAGATCCATAACCTCAGTATAAACTAGAATCAGACTTAGCAAATTATAACCTGTCTAATTGTACCAGACCAGGGCTAGCCCATCCCAGTTACTGTAACTAGACAATATTGATACTGAATGGTATGAAAAAGTGCTTCTGGACTAGAAGCATCAGGACAGTAATGAGGGACATGAAAGGACCAAGGGGTGAGAGGTACCTACCAGAGGTAATGGGTGTATTTTAGAGTTCTGTATATTGTCTATTGTTCCGGGGATCCAATTAAATAAAGGCCATAGATTAAACCACAGACTCCAGGATAAACACAAGCCTTGTCTGTGTGTATCCCTTCCTTGTCCCCCTCTTGCAGTGTAAATTCTTCAGGGCAGGGCAGCATTTGTTCCCTGTCTGTACACCACCGAGCACTGCACGGGGAATGCAACAAACGAATAATCAGCCCGTCCCCATCGCAGACAGATCCTGGCTCTGGCTGCAGGGACTGGCCCGAGGAGCCCGGTGCCCAGCCCTGCTCACCGCAGCTCCCCGTCCAGGGCCCGGATGACGGCGGCGAAGCTCCGGCTGGTCTGGCTCAGGTGCCGGTAGCAGGTCTGGAGGCCATCACTGAGCGCGTCCTGCGGGCAGAGCAGAGGGGACACGGGCTGCTGGGAGTGGAGCGCGGCCAGCCAGCACCGGGCAGGGCGAAGCAAAGAGACCTCCGCCCTTTTCTTAACCCTCGAGACAACCCCTGCCCACCTCTGCTCACCTGGTCCAGTGGGGGCATCATGGCCATGCCAACACCCATCCTAAAGCGCAGCAGGTTGTAGATCTCCCGGGGGTGGCCCAGCCACCTCCCCACCTGCTCCATGGGACCCATGCACAGGTAGCCTCCGTCCGCCTGGCAGCTTGGTCCACTCCAGTTCTTGCTGAGCGCCTTAAATTGCCCCGCGTGGCGCTGCGTGGGGAACAGCTCCTCCCATGCCTGCTGACATAGGCCTATAGCATGCTGTGCTCATAGCTGTGGACAGGGCACTTATTGGTAGATCACTCCTCCCTCTAGGATGAAGCTGGCTACCTCTCCTGCCCCAGGGCTGGGACTGACCAATGTTCAATTGCTCTGATTGGCTGAGAGGAGGGAGTTATTTTTTTCTGATTTCTCTTTATAGCAATAAATGGACTCAGGAGTGTACTGGAAACATCCCTCCTTTCCACACAGCTCTGTTTTCTCCCCTCCATGAGAAATGATTTCTGCTCAGTCCAACAGACAGCATGTCACAAACAGACCAGCAGGCAATGCTGAGTGCAAGAAAGCAGAGCGTGTTTGTAATCCACACTAAGCCTGGCCTATTGTTCAGAATTTAGATGGGGGTATGTGTGCTCATCCCCTTTAGGAGGCACTCTGGGTGGTATATATGTCATTCCTCAAAGCTAGCTTTTAACATGTTTACAAATTCCAAAGGGGTAGCCATGTTAGTTTAGTTTAGCAAAATAAATGAGGAGTCCCATGGCACTTTTAAAAAAGGCTAACACATTTGTTTATTGCATGAAATTTCATGGGGCAAATCCCACTTTGTCAGACACTTGAAAATGGAAAACTGACAGTAAGTTTTTGTAAGTTCTCCATTTTTCAAGCATCTCACAAAGTGGGATTTCTTCTTCAAAAGCTCATGCAATAAATAAATATGTTAGTCTGTTTTAAAAGTGATACAGGACTTCTTGTTTGGTTTGCTGAACTAGACTAATGTGGCTACCCCTTTGGAGCATCTTTTTTATTTAACACAAGGGTGTTTTCACCTAATAGATGTGAAAACCAGCTCAAAATGATGCACAATGTCCCTGTTTCTGGAGGAGATTCCCCTTTCTGGTGGAACATACACAAACCAGAGAAATACCCTTGGTCTAGAGGGGTGCAGCACATGGACATTGGCTGGCAAAAGAGCTGCCACGGCCTGCCCCTGTGGAATTTAGGTGACAGATTGTCAGAAGCCAGTTTCATCTGGGACACCCATGTATCAGGCAGTTGTAAAAGATGAATTTCAAAAGGGATAGCTGTGTTAGTCTAGTCCAGTAAAAAAACAACAAGGAGTTGTGTGGCACTTTAAGACTAACAGATTTATTTTTTGCATGAGCTTTCGTGGGAGAAGATCCCACTTCCTCAGATGCTTCGAAGATGGGTGAACTTACAGAAAGG
>ML682105.1:5376076-5403900 GCA_007922195.1 Podocnemis expansa
ATCTTCGAAGCATCTGAGGAAGTGGGATCTTCTCCCACGAAAGCTCATACAAAAATAAATCTTTTAGTCTTAAAGTGCCACACAACTCCTTGTTGTTTTTTATTGTAAAAGATGAAGAAGCTCCTGTTGTTGAGATGCAGAACCAACCTACTATCCATTGCTCATTAAGTTAATTTGAGGGCTGCCCCTCCCGGGCCATCACTTAGGTATGTGAAGAATGTTAAGGGGAGCAGATCGCCCCTTCAGCTCAACTAGATGGCCCCCTTAAACTAGACTAGATGGCCGTTAACACCCCATTGATCTTTTCAGGGCTGGGCGTAGGTGAGCACTGCCTAATTGCAAGATCTTTAAAATAGTGAAGGCCTGAGTGATGCCCACCTGAGTTTCCCCCTTACCTGTAATTGTGGCCAATCACAGCCACTGATGGGAAACACAGCTTAAAAACTCAGGGTTTGGGGTGATCAGGTGGGATGGTTCCTGACATCCTGCTTGGCCTGATCAGCCAGACACTGACCTCCTCCGCTCACGAGTTCTTCCCCGAGGGTACCATGATTGAAACTGCCAGCCGAGTAAAGAGTCTCTCTCCTGCTTGTAATGCTGCTGCTGCTGCTGGTAGTGGAATTGGTAAGAGCCTGCCCCTGCAGCTTTCTTTAAAACAAATTACCTCCTCTTTGGCTGCTGTTTTTGCCATTGCTCTCTCCCAGCTCCAACAAGCCCACGCTCCTAAGAGCGGGCTTGTCTTTTGCCTTCTGGCTTCTCCTTTTTTTAGATTGCTGTTTCGCTTTCCACTGTTTAAAAAAGTTCCCGTGTTTTCAATTGTTCGCCACTGCTCTATTTTTTATTGCTTGTTGTATCTCTCCCCAATAAATTTGTTTGAACTTAGGATACCTTAGAAGTACTACTCTGAGTTGCAACATTGCTTCAGTTTAGTCTTTAAGCCTTAGAAGTGTTAGGATAAATTGTAAGACTGTTTCATTTAGTTTGTAAACCTTAGAGTTATTGTGCTGGGTCATTTTGCCTTCCCCTCTGTGACTCCACTGAGTTAAACAAACGTTTCTTACTTAAACTTTCCTTGTCCCCTCTTTATCTTTTGAATTCCCCCCAAGTGCCCCGACTTCCCCTCTGCTCCTTTCCCTTTCTGTACCGCCACTCCTGCCGCCCCGCAGCTCCCCCCTGCTGTGGCTCCCCGTGGCTGCTCGTGGCCCCCCCTTGCTGCAGCTCCCTGCGGCCTCCCCTTGCTGCGGCTCCCCGCGGCTCCCCCTTGCTGCGGCTCTGCCTTGCTGCCACTGCCGCTGGCTCCTCGCAGCTCCCCCTTGCTGCTGCCAGCTTCCCTCTCCTGCGGTGCACCCTAGCCGCCACTTCCTGCGGCTCCAGCTCCCCCAGCTGCTGCCATCGCTGGTTCCCGCCACCCCTTTCTCCCCGCCGCTTCCTGCGGCTCCAGCGGCTCCTTTCCCTGACACGGCTCCCACTCCTGCTCTCGCCGCCACTTCTGCGGCTCCTTTCCCCACCGCTCAGCCCCCTTCTGCCTCCCTCTTCAACCCCCGAACTTCCCCGTTGCTGTCCAGCATTAAAATTCCTGCTCCCCCACTTGTTTCCACTCTTTTCTGCTACTGCCGCACACTGAGTTTGTATTGTACCCCCTTTTACTTATATGATGTTAGAATATCTTTTTAAGCCACTGTGATTTGATTCATAACTGTAGGTTAAGTTAGTTTGAGAACCCCAGTTGTCCCCCAACTTGTTCCACTCCATAAAGTTAAGTTTATTTAACAAAACCCCATTGTAAAAAGCCGTGAGAAACCTCATATACATACACTTCATAATTAATTTTGTATTAATATCCGTTTTTAATAAAGGTTAAATTGTACCCCACTGGTGTGGTAATTGCCCCCCAGGATCCTCAAAGTATCGAACCTGCTGGCAGGGTTACCTACAAAAGACAGGGCAGAAATTAGAAAAACAAACAAGGAGTCCCGTGGTACTTTTAAAAACTAGCAGATGCATTTATCACATGAGCTTTTGACAGTAAAATCTCATTTCATCAGATTCATGAAATAGAAATACAGTTTGGAAAGGTATGGATATATAAATGCAGAGAAGGGAAAGTCACAAGGTCATTTCAGATTTTTTTCATCAAATCAAGCAGATTGTTTTGATTCAAACAGTGTGGAACAGCAGATAAGAAGGCGGGAAGGTTAGAAGCACCCTTTGCACTGAAAGAGTCAGGCCAAATCTCTATTCAGATCTAATCTAATGGTGTCAAATGTGCATATGAATTCTAACTCTGCAGTTCCCCTTCGGAGTCTTGATTTGAAGTGTTTCTGTTTGTTGAAGCACTGTAAATGTCACGCTATGTCTTTCATAGAATGTGCAGGGAAGTTGAAATGTTCTCCGATTGGTTTTTGAATGTGACCATTCTTGGTATCTGATTTGTGTCTGTTTATTCTTTTGTGCAGAGGCAGTTGAATTTGGCCATTGTATAAGGGAGAGAGGCATTGTTGGCATATATCACACTGGTGGATGAGCAGATGAATGAACCCCTGATGGAGTAGCTGGTTTGGCCAGGTCCTATAATGTTGCGGGGAACTTCCTTGGCTCATACACTAGTATGGTGGAATTGACTGGAGAAAGAGTCTGAGCTGTGTCTCCCAATCCCTTTACACAGAGGCCTGCCTGATTTGATGGACCCCCTCCCACTCTCCTATGTTTTAGAGTCCTCATAACTCTAAAAAGACTGGATCCAGGGTTTCTGAGGAGCTTGCGCCAACCTTGTCGAGGTCACTTAGGGCAGGGCTAGGGTGTCCCCACTCCAGGATTCCCTCTCTGTACTGGACACTTCCTTGATATACTCATGAACATAGTTCAAAGCAATTTATTAATCAGTAATTAATAAAAGATAAAGAAAAGATGAGAAAATTAAAGGAAAACACCTAATGCTGCCTCCTGACCCAGAGACACCATGCACAGAGTCTCTGGGTTGTAAGTAATGTTCACAATCTGTTTCTCACATATCCCAGATCTCCTGCTGAGGCCCTGGCTGTGCTGCAGGGATGCTGCAGGTCAGACACTTGCTCTGGCACCGCGAGGAGCCAGGACCCTTCTCCCCAGCGCCACCCTCCAATCAGGGTCACAATCCCCCTTCAAGTCTGGTCTGCGTATCCTCTTGGCTCATGGCATCTCCCTTCACTTGGTCCTGCCTAGGGTCCCTTTCTCTCCCCAGCTATTCCCCACACCCGGCTCCGGATGGCTCCCACCTCAGCTATAGCTTCACTCTGCCTCTGTGTGGCTGCAGCTTTCTGCTCCCAGCTCAGCATGACTTCCTGGGTTGCTTCGCATGTACTTCTGGTTCTGCGGCTGTAGGTGTGCTCAGCTCCGCTCCCTGCCCTGGGCTTCGCCTCTGGCCTCCCAGCTGCTGGCTACTTTGTCCTTAGCTCAGCCCCATTCTTTGCCGAGGCAGCCCCAGCTCACAGGGACATGAGAAGCCCCCTCCCTGCCCTGCTGGCTTCCTCATTAGCCTGTCCACCCTGTCAATCCGGCTGACCTGACGGGTTGGCTCTGCCCATTGGTACTGGGAGCTGTCCATTGCTTCCATCGATTCTTTACCGTCCTTTGAAAATGACCCACTAATTTTCAGGAAGGCGCTAATAGGCCTCTTACACTAGGAAGCCTAGCGCAGTCGAGCACAGCTGTGACATGACCTGGCGGTGTTGACACAGCATGGAGTGACACTGGGTCTAAGACTTTGGTGACTAACAGCGTCCCCAAATTTTGGGGGCATGCGTCTATAGGGGATCTTGAAGGAACTGTCAGAGGGGACGGTGGAGCCCGAGCCAGCCCCCACAAGGGGACAGGGAGGTTGCAGCACCAGCCCTGCTCTGACCCCAGCTTAGCTCTGCTCCCGGCTCATTGCCCCAGCCATGGTCCTGCTTCCAGCCGCAGCTAAGCTGCTGGCCCCTGCTCTTGGCTGCTGGCTCCTGCTGTCGACTTCTGGCCCCCATTTTGACTTGCCTTCCAGTCCTGGCTCAACCGGCTGGTCACTCACAGCCCAGGGAGCAATGTGGAGAGAGACGAAGAGGAAAAAACAGGGGCCGGGCCTTGGGGAGAAGAGAGGAGTAGGGTTAGGGGCAGGACCTGGGCAGGAGGGCAGAGTGGGGGTGTGTTTGGTTTCTAAATATCATGTTACAGAGTTGGCATCCCTTGCTCAGGGATCTCTTTAATACCACACTGGCTGCAGCAAGCACAGGGTTGGTGCTGCTAGTGTGAGCTGAGGAGAAGAGGCATCCTCAGCCAAGGGAAGGAATATCCAGCCAACCCACGAAGGCTCAAGCACCTGCAAATATCTCTCCCTGCTTCAGGGAGACTGTCAGAAAGGGCGATGTGTTTCAGTGATTTTGTCCAGCCTGGCTCATTTTAATCCTACTGATGAGCATAGAGCCTCCTGTGCCCCTCCGGCATCCTGAGCTGCCAGCCCGGTGCCTCCTTCAAGGCAGGGGGGACGAGGCTGCCCTGTGAGAGCCAGTGCTAGACTAAAGCAGTGTCAGGTAAGTGCTGGAGGGGCACCCCTTTTAGGAGTGGGGATGTCAGGAGGCTCTGAGGGTGCCCCCAGAACCTCCCCCTGCACATCATGAAGAGCTGACTTAGCCACTCTGCCTTCCTCGGGTGGTGGGTGAGGCTACCGTGTCCCAGCTAAGGCTGGACTGCAGCGCTACTGCAGTGGGACTGATGGGTCCTGCAGGCTGGGTAAATGTCTTTACGTCCTATCCTTGCTGCTACAGACCACTCCTCCCCATGGCAGCTGTGACGTTGGGCCAGGAACACTCCTGCCCTGCGGAGTAGGGGGTGGCACAAATGTGGGCTTGGCCCCCAGGTGCCGAACACCCTCAGTATGCTGCAGCTGCCTGTTGTCCGCAGCTTGGGCCTAACCCTGACTTCCTGGCATTGTAACCAGGCTCGCTCTGGCTCCTGCTACTTGTCTCTTGATTGCAGTTGGGCAGCTGACCAGGGCATACGCGGCTGCCCATAGCCCAAGCCTGACAGGGACATAGCGGAAGTAGTTAAATATCGCACCAAAGCCCCTCATTGCTGTTTGCTGCTCCTATGATCAGCTTGCAGCTTTTAAGATTTTTTATCAACTACAGGAACCAACAGTTATGTCTTGCACTGCAAAGAAAAGAAACCTGCATCAGCGGGTGTCAGAGCCCATGACAATTGACTTGGTCTGGCAGGACTCATGCCATGTGGCTAATTGATAGCTGGGTAGCTCTTCCTGTTCAGGCTGGAGCCTGGGATCTAAAACTCACCCCCTCACCAGGTGTCAGAACCTGGGCTGTACAGGGAGACTTTGAGAGAATAGTTAAAAGGCCACTCAACAGTATAATATTGATCATTACACTTGTTGCTGAGAGGCGCTGAAATAGGTAGGTCTTTCTGCAAGCCTGCATACCTTAGCTGGACTAAACCAGGGAGGGAGGGAAGCATTTTCCTCAGCATTATCTAACTCTGAACCCCACCCCTGATGAAAGCTCTAATGAATGAGCTTGGATTTGTGTTTTAGAAGAAAAGGAAGAAGCGTCTTTCTGCAGTCTCTCTGGGAGATGTTTGTAAGGGCCTCAAGACACATGGATTCTGCACAAACACATCTGAGTAATAAATGATTCAAGGAAACCCTTTGATAAACTTTGGAAACTGCTTGCCCAGAAAGATTTTTCCTTAATCTCCTAATCTCTGGGCCCCCCACCAACTCCCCCCCCTTACCTGGCTGGAGCTGCTCCCTGGCCTGGCTGCTCCCACCCTGAGCACACATCTGAGCATGCTCAGGGCAAGAGATTTGAAAACTCCCCCAGCCTGGCTGCAGCTGGGCCAGGGCAGGGTAGAACAAGCATTCCACTAGATTTTTCTATTTTGGGGGGCCCCAGAACTCTGGACCCTCAAATTTGTGGCCCCAGAACTGCATTTGGGGGCGTTCCTGCTGACTTTAACCCCTGTGTATAAAGAAAGATAAATGGTGGAGGGTGGTGGTGGAAAAGATTTGGACGGTTTGTGATCTCTTCTTGGATACAGTTTTGGAGTCCCCCAGTGGCAGCTGGAAGAGGAGCCAATCAGAAGGCTGCTGCTACTGTATTCTTAAGAGCCGTGCCAAACTTTGATAGTTCTTGAGGACTGGTATGTTGTACTAATCTGTTGTGGATGTGTGTAAGTGTCTGAGACTAAGTAAAGTAAAGCTTTTAAGTGAGCGGACTCTTGTGTTGTACAGTTTCTATCAGATCATCTACCGGCTGGATAGCTGTGTTTCCATTTGATTTACGTCCTGACCCTACCTTGCACAAAGTTATTGAGACCTTTGGGTTGATAGAACACAGGGTAAGAGGCTACAGTCTAACCTGGATGTCTTCACTGCTATTTTCAGGCTGGTAATGTCAGTTGACCCGGGTTTTGAATTTTGTTATGTCAGATTTTCGTTTTGGCGGGGTAGATGTTACCCAGGGTTCCTTGACCCAGTAACTTTTAATCTCTGCAAGTTGCTATAAGTAGGGCTGGATTCAGGCAACTGGGGTCCCTGCCCTGCCAGCTGGGGGCAGGGCAGTGCTTGGGCATGCTGGCCCTATGGCCACCTGCCACATGCGTCAGCTATATGGGGCAGGCCAGTGCTCAGCACTGGTGAGGGGGGACATGAGCCAGCACTGGGTGTGGGGCAGGGCCCTGGGGTCAGAGGCACTGGTCCACAGAGCTTAACTCTATTCCTGAGTTGGCTGCTTTGCCCTCTGCTGGGGCAGACCTGCCACATGACAGCAGTGCTGGAGGGGCAGGAATGGGGCAGGCTGGCATGTGATGCAGCCTCCGGTAGTGTCCCTCACGGGCCAGGAGGGCCTCGCAGAGGAGACCCTCCAGAAGGCCAGCCTGAGCTATGGGGACTTGGCTGGTGCTGTGCTGGCCTGAGCAGAACTGGATTATTGCAGGGCAGCAGGGTCCCCCTTTAGCCCGGGGCCCAGGGCAGCAACACCCAAGACTGTTGCCTTAATCCAGCCCTGAGTACAGGGGTGTCGCTGGCACCTGGCACACGGGGCACGTGCCCCAAGTCCCAGTGCCAGTGCCCTGAGTGCCCGGGGTGGCCCCTGCCTCTCCTAGCCCCATCCTGTACCAGGGATTCGGGGCCAGGGCACCTGCTTCTCGCGGCCAGGGGTTAAGGCCAGGCCGCCCATGGCAGCACCCACCTCTCCCAGCCCCAGCCCCGGGCAGGGATCTGGGGCCAAGGCTGGCGGTGGCAAGATCCTGATGCTGGATAGGGCCTGGGCGCCGGATCATGTCCAGGGAATGGGTCCCAGGCCTGGATCTTTCCCTGAGGCAGCGACGTTCCTGCCTGGGTATAAGTAAATAAAGCAAACAGTATCTCAGCTTGCTAAATTTCTAACAGATACCAGTCTGAACCAAGTGCTTTTAATTTAACCTTTACTTTATGGTCTCCAGCAATTCCCACTGGAATCACTTTTATTGAAATCTCCACTTCTGGTTTTAAGCATTGTGACAGAGTCAGTTTGGTTGGCTTCCAGAACATATTAGAAGGCCAATTTATCAGCTCCAGGCTCAGCAAATCACTTTTCCCCTTATACCTGAGCAGTAGTTACTCCAGGTTAATTAGCACAGCTAATTAAGGCCCAGCCCTGGGCTTATTAAAAAAGCCTTCCTTCCAAGGAAAGGGGTGTGACAGTGAGGATAGCTACTGGAGTGTGAGAATGGAGATGTGCTACTTGGGGTGTGAAAGAGGAGGCAAGGTGTGGTTGGAAAGCAGCAGATTGGAGAAGGAGCAGAACCTGTTGAAGAAGAGCCCCACAGGTACAAAGACTGGGGGAAGGAAGAAAAACCCTGTCTGAGGGGGGAAAAAGACTTTTCCCAGGCTTGGAAGCCTGAGGGAAACAAATCCAATCTTCAGGGAAGCGGGGACCCACCAAGTAGAGGAGGAATTTTTTCACAGCATATAGAAATACAACAGGTATTGGAGTACCCCCAAACTGAATAATTACCCCAGAAATCCAAGGCAGTCTTTGGGTGAATTAGTTACAGTTTGCCAGTCCTTCCATTTATGCCTGGAGATCCTTCCAAATGTGTCCATGAATCAAACCACCTCACTAGCTCCTTCATATATCCCAAAAGTGACAGAGACATACCAATCAAACGAATGTTACCTAAAATCAATCACTGAGCAGAAACAGGAGTTACAGACACATGTCACACACACGACCAAAATTGTTAAACAAGCAGTTTTAAGGTCTTAGTCTGATAGTCGGCACCATGAACTCAGTGCACCAGATTAGCTGGGTGAAAATTATGGGACGGCAAGTTCTACTTTCTTCTTCAAGGAGAGGGGCAAATGTGGCGTATTTCCCTTCCCAAGGTGAGAATGATGGAGGTAGAAACTGCAGGTTTATGGCTTGGCGACTTGAGAGAGCTGAAAACGTCAAATCCAGCATGTCATGATATTAAAGAAGAAAGCCACTACCACTTGAACTATCAAAATCATTACAGTGGGGCGTGTGACAGGATGGATATTCCCCTCCTGCCAGCGGGGAGCCCTTAGCTCCCTCAGGGGCCAGACAGTTTCCTCTCCAGCATGCACATTACACACTCCTCAGCAGAAAGCAGGGGTTTAACAGCCCAACAGAGGCCCCAGAGTAGGGCCGGAGAGAAACTCACTTCCAGAGTTTGTCAGAAATAGTGGTTTGTTGAGTCTGGCCATGTCTAGAGGCTCTTCAGGACTGCTGACTTCCCAGCATTGCTGTTTTGCTGAGGCTTGCCCTGTGCAGAGGGGCTTGGGTGCTGCTGACTCCTCAGCCTTATTGTTTTGCTGGGTCCTGCCACAGCCAGAGGGACATCAGGACTGCTGACTTGCACCTCCGTATTGTTTTGCTGAGCCCTGCCAGCCCACAGGGGCTTCGGGACTGCTGACTGACCATCCTATCGTTTTGTTGAGCCCTCTGTGAAGCTGGCTGGATTAGGTGGACCATTTATGGTATTATTGGACATCAGTATTACATGTGAGATGGACCATGTCAGGTACTATTAGAAAGGTTTAATTGGCTAAGGATGGTTATATTATTCATGTGGATGTGTTGTTTTTGTATTGGAAGTTGTAGATCTGTTGGAATTACCTGTATTTAGACCCATGCCGTGTTTCTGGGCAACATCCCGGAGAGGATGGCTACAGCACTAACAGCCTTGATACTCCAATGATGGGTAACAGTGCCTACCCTTCAACTAGTGTAATGAAGTGAATCTGAACCTTTCCAGATGACTGTGCACTTTTTGGGCATCCGATTTGTCATCCATACCCCCAAGTTTCACTTCGCTTAGAATCTACTTGCTCACAAAATCAGACCTAAAAATACAAGAGTGTCACAGCAAACTAGTAGTGGGAAATTTATTTTATCTCCTTTTCACCATATTTAGAACATAAAGCTCTTGTGATATAAATATATACATTTCAATGTAGTAGAGTACATAGAGGGATATAAACAAGTCATTGTCTGTATGAAATCTTAGTTTGTACCAATTGTGTTAGTGGTTTCCATGTAGCCTGAGTGAAAATGAGGCAAATATCTAGATGAGGTGAGTACCCCATGGAAGAGCTGTGTGTACCCCCGGGAGTACAGGTATCCCCAACTGAGAAACACTGGTGGAGTGGACTACTAAACTGCATCATGGTGCTCAGCCACTAGATGGTGCTGCAGGCAACATACTTTTTTAAGGAAACTGAGTCTCGCCTGGCAGACCATTAAAGAACCTAACAGGGAAAAACTCTAGCGTGTTGCTCTTTGAGAAACAGGCTCTGTAGTCATTCTGTATCTCATACAGAAGCCCGATTAGCTAGTAGCAGTCCTGCAAGTGACTGTACATGATTTGCAGAGAGATCATTTCATCACTAAACAACTTTCCTAGGAAGCCTAATGCAGTCCCACAACAGCGGTGATGTTGCCCAGTTGTTTTGACACAGTATGGAGTCACGTTGGATCTCAGCCTCTGAGTAGCGGTCCCCAAACTGTGGGTCATGCCTCTCTGAGGGAGTACGTAGGAACGTTCACAGGTCATGACAGGGCCCGGACCAGTCCTCATAAAGGGGTAGAGAGAGTGCACTTCCCAGTCCCATTCTGTCCCCATCTTTCCTCCAGCCCCGAACCTGGACGCAGGTGTGGCCCAGGCTCTGCTTCTGACCCCTGCTCTGGCCAGGGCTTTTTTCCTTGCTGGGGCTAAGCTGCTGGTCTTTGCTCCCAGTTGCCAGCCCCCCTCTCACCTGATGGACCCTGGCCTGGCTGCGGTTCTATTCCCAGCCAGGGTTGGGTGGGCACAGATTTATTCTGTTATAAGTAAGTGGGGTGCTGTCACAGGATGCACCCCCCTACACACCTATAATATGATCTGGCTAACTTTCCTGGTCACCTTTGCAATGTAATTGTATAGTTTAATGCCAAATATGACATGCAAGGTCTTTTCTGAATGCTTATAACATACTTTACATTATTCTTATTGGAGCATGTTTCCTACAGTGTCAGATAGGTGTACAGATGTGAAATATATCCTCATGGGTTTTATATGTCTCAGGTAGGGAGGGGAGACAGACAATGAAAACTTTTTCCCAGCATGGAAACAGTCAGGGCTGCAAACACACATCCAGAGAAAATATCAGTGGCAATGGACTAGCTAAATGTCTGTAGCACCTTGGCTGGGGAGGGTGAAATCACCCACCTTTCTGAACAAAGCAAATGACCTACCCACAAGGAGGAGGAGGGAAGGGGGTTTTGGAACAAAGACATAGACTTTGAAGTGGGAGAAACTTTTTGCCAGAGAAACTCCATCCTGAAACAACTTCCAAGAGCTGGTGCCTACCCACATAGCCAGAAGGACTGGGCTGTAAAGCCATCATCAGCCAGTCATGTGGCTAAGAAAGAAATAGACTACGGCTGTAAACTTTAGGTTAGAATGTGTATTTCCTTATGTGGGATAGTGATTAACTCCCGATGGGCTCTTTGGGGGATTGGCATTGACTTTTTTATATACTCATTTAAAATCGTGTTTTAATCAATAGACTACTGTTTTTTTTTATATAAGTCTGTGTGGATTTTTGAGCTTGTGAAGGAGCATGGGCTGATTGCATGTCCTATTTTTCTTTTGTTAAACTGATGGACTGGTGTTTGTGAGCCTGCAGTGGTCCGGGAAGGGTCCCTATCTCTGCAGGATAGAAGTTTTTGGTGTGGTATCTGGGTCTGGGAGTTCTCACCGGGAGACCCACCAGAGTGTCTAGTGAGTGCATGCCCCACTGCCTGCAACCGATGACATGCAGGGGGTTGGTGTAGTAAGGGTCCACCTAGCAAAGTGAAAACCCCCCTCCTTCCTTCTCTTTGTGGCTGGGTTCTTCACTTCAGGACATGTGCTGCCACAAGAATAAAGTAGAGGCTATTATAAGCATTAAAAAAAGATCTTGCATGGCATATTTGGCATTAAACTACACAATTATATTGCAGAAATAAAAAGGAAAGTTACACAGATCACATTACAGGGACACAGGGAGTGTATCCTATGACAGGTGCATTAGGAAAAGTTTGGGTGCCATTGATCTAATGCCTTTTCAGCAATCTCTTTCTTCCGGGCAGCTATGAGGAAAGGTCTCCTCTCTCTTCCTCTCTCCTTATTTACTGCAAAACAGGCTGAGACCGAGTCATTTCACAAGCTGGAAACCACCAAACAGCTGCCTGGTTGAAATTAGCACTGATGAGTACGAGAGCAGGTTAGGGTGGGACAGAATCCCTTTCCCCCCTCTCCACACCAGACTGGAGATAACGCTGCCTATTCACTGTGGGCAGGGGTCTACATTCATGGCAGCATGAGCCTGAACAAGTGACAAGTGGTGTAGGTCAAGTCCTGAACTGAGAGTGGCCTGTAACTGTTGGCAGGGGAGTCTCCAAGGTTTGTGCGCTCCTGTGTGATTTATAAGATGATACAAATGAATCGGGGGGCAGGGTACTGCTGCTCCAGGTTGGGTGGCCAGATGCCTGGTGTTTGTCTGACCAGTAAGGCCCCTCAAAATAGGGACCTGACAGTGTTTGATCAGATCTCCTGACCAGATGCCCAAAGTCTGGTTCCTGTGAGCAGGGGAGGTGCTGGGTCAAAGCCTTATAGAACTGGAAGAGACCATGAGAGGTCACTGAGTCCAGTTCTCTGCATTCATGGCAGGACCAGCTACCAGACCATCCCAGACGGGTGTTTGTCTAACCCGCTCTTTACAATTTCCAGTGATGGAGATTCCACAACTTCCCTAGGCTACTTATTACAGTAGTTCATCATCCTGAGAATTAGGAATTTTTTTTCTAATGTCCATCTCACACTTTCCTTTCTATAATTTAAGCCTGTCCTATCATCCACAGTTAAAGAGAATAATTTTTCTCCCTCCTCCTCGAAATAACCTTTTAGGTACTTGAAAACTGTATCATGTGCCCCTTCAATCTCCTCTTTTTCAGAGTAAACAAACCAATTCTTTCAATCGTCCCTTGTAAGTCAAGTATTCTAGACCTTCAATCAGTTTTTTTTTGGTCTTCTCTGGACTTTCTCCAATTTATGCACATCTTTCCTGAAACGAGGCCCCAGAACTAGACAAAATTCTCCTGTTGAGGTCTAATCAGCATGTAGCAGAAGAGAATTACTTTGTGTGTCTTACTTACAATGCTCCTGTTAATACATCCCAGAAAGGTGTTTGCTTTTTTTGGAACAATGTTACATTGTTGCCTCATGTTTAGCACGTGGTCCGCTATGACACCCAGATCCCTTTCCGCAGTACTCCTTTCTAGGCAGTCATTGCTTATTTTGTATGTGTGCAATGGATTGTTCTTTCCTAAGTGGGCTACTTTGCACTTGTCTTTATTAAATTTCACTCTGTTTGGCGCAGACCATTTCATCAGTTTGTCCAAGTCATTTTGAATTGTGATTCCATCATCCAAAGCACTTGCAACCCCACCCTCACCCACCCATAGCTTTGCCCTTGGTGCTGACCTTGGCAGCAGTGAATCTAGAAAGCCAACAATTGAGTAATTAGTATGTTTCCACTGCCGCATGCTGTTTGAGTCAAACAATGGCAAAATGTCAAGAGTGTAGCAGACAGATAATTCTCCTCTGCACAGCAGCTGGGAGGCAGATCTTGGTGCTGCATCTAACTCAGATGTCCTGAGGATAAGATGTGCTTCTCTAGCACAGTGGAGTTTGCTGTGAGAAGGGTAAACTCATCTGTGCAGGACAGCAAAGTTCCCTGGTATCTGGGCATGTGGAATGAACTCTCCCAAGAACTAAGGACTATCAGAAACTTCACCACATTCTGCTTCCAGTGCATGGTGCATTTTTGACCTGCTACCTCTATAAATACACATGCTGCTCTGTGTTTAGAGGAAAAGGGGGGCAGGGACCCTTCTAAAATAAGACACTCCACCATACATGCTCCTATCCTGTCAAGCGGCTGGGGGAATGAACAGAATGGGACAGATATTTAAATGTTGTGATGCTTAATGCACCACTGTGAGGCACTCAAGTAATATGGTGATAGGAGCAGTATATGAAGCTACACAGAAAAGAAAAGAAAAGAAAAGAAAAGAAAAGAAAAGAAAAGAAAAGAAAAGAAAAGAAAGAGCATGGGTTTCAGGAAGTCAGAATCCAAAACATGATGGTAAAGATGACAGATGGACTGAAGATCAAGCCCCCCTAGCAAAGTCTTGATACCACTCTTGTGTGTAGTTTTCCACTGTATTTGAATCTCTCCCCCACCCCTTTGATTGCTGATTATGATAGCATCTGAGGCTGTGGAATGGAGCTGTGAGAGCACATGGACTGTAGTGGGAGCTTAGTGGCTCATGACGTTCAAAACTCAATTGCACAAACCTTTAGAGAACGGATGGTGCCAAGCAAACCAGCATTGGCCTTGGGTGGGGAAGAGAAAGGGCTGAAGAATGTCAAGCTGTTCAGAAGTCTCTATCCTTGTCAGATCATTAATATTGCCATCTGGCCAGCTTGCTTAGTAGATAGACATCTGGAAAAGCTATTGCAGTCTTGTTAAGGGTGGAATTTAAAACCAGCCCTGATTTCACAGATCCACCATCCATGAATGCTGACTGGTCAATGTTTAGAACATGAACGATCATTCATGAATGCTGGCTTGTCAATGTTTAGTTGCAATCAGAGGCAGCTTGGTGCATGGGTGGACCTTGCTGGTAGCACTCCAGATTCTGCGGTGTTGGGTACCGGAGCAGGTGATCGTTGGCCTGATGGCCTAGTGGGGAACATAGCATTCCAGCGTCCTATTACTGTGTCTGCTCAGGCTGCTGGTGTAAGTTTACCTGGGCAGCTGAAAGTGCAGGCTAGATGGCAGATGTGTTAGATTTACAGATGCTGGGTTAGAGGAGCAGAGACAGACCTGAGCTATGTCTCAGCTATCAAGTCACAGTTCAACTTTCAATTACAACTGGCTTCAAAATCTGTGCATCCGCTGCCCTACTGCATTATGGTGTATCCTGCTTTTGGGATCTATTGGTAGATATAGCCACAGGGAAAATGTTAGATTGTGTGTTAATCATAAAACTTTCAACTTGGCTGTTTGCCAGGTAATTAAGGGTATGTCTTCACTGACGGCGGCAAAATTGCTCCTGCGCTCCTGGAAGTCGGCACCAGAAGTTCTGGCTCCCAGAAGGTGCAGGGGAAAGCTGACTGCAAGCCATTTGTGGTTGGCTTCCCCGTGTGTGTACTGGTAGCTTTGAAAGTTGCTGGCAGTTATGCCATGCATTTTACATGCCTTCCATAAATGCTGATTGACTGCCACTGAAAAGCCACCCAAGAGTAGATTAGGGTTGAGTAATACCAGAGCCCATTGCTGTTTAATGTTGGACAGTAGAAGAGTTTATAATCACCTTCAAGATCAATATCCATACAACAGCACATAAACACCTTTTGAGGATCTAGGACTTGATGTCTATTGTGCAAGGCTGTTGTCCTATGAAAATTGGACCATTGTGGGTCATTGTGTCAAAGGGCAGAGAGTGGATAAACAAAACTGGTGTTCTCCAAAATTACACAACCTCTATGACAAGGTTAGCTCACAGCCTTTGGCTATTCTTGCTGATGAGAAGAAAGATACAAGCCCGAGATGGGTTCTGGCATTTGGCAGTCAGGTTGTTACCCTTTTACCATATGTCTCATGTGTCCAGGACAGGCGATATAGTCTTAGATTAAGAGAAAATTAATCAGGCAGAAACAGAAGCAGAAATAAAGCTTCCATGAGTGTACAGTGTGAGCTTCTCTTCTGTAACATGCTGAACAAAATAGGTTTACAAAATTGACACAGCAGACAGGTGGGATAACTCCTTAGAAAATTAACATCTCCATAACCAGAAGTCATAGTCATAAATCATGTACTATAGTAACACCCTTATTCCTGAACAAAGCTGGTAAGGCCTAACAATGGGTACCCAAGAATGAACTCCATCAGAGACCAGTTTTCCTCACCAGCAATCTGAGCACAGCACCCCCATAGAGTCTGTGGGATGTATGTGACAGGAATTGTTTTCATTGCTTTCAGTGTCTGTCAGCCAATATGGGAATGGCCGTCTGGAGTGGAAAAAGGGGCTGTTATTTCTGATACCGATGGAACTGGAGGCCAGTTTGGGAGATGAGCCTGTGCTTGTATTCTAGACTAACAGTGTGCTGCAGTTCTTTGTTACCAATAACACCAAGACATTGCATTTGGATAGCACAATTCATCCCAGGAGCCTGTGATGCTTTACAGGGGGTAGGGATCATCCACAGCCTCTGAAAGCTGCCCAGCTCAACACTCGATCATCAGCCTTCGCTCATTCACACATTGGGGCTACATCTGCCATCTATGCCCATCATGGCTAACCCATGAATGTGGATTGCTGTTGTTCAGTGCTGAGATTACAAATGGTGCCCCGAATGTCCAGTCAGGATTGGGGCCCTGTTTTGCTTGGCTTGGTACTTAAAATACAGTCCTTTCCCCAAATGGCTGACAACCAAAATGAAGATGAGCAAATGTGTGCAACAGAGAACTTGGGAGCAAGATTAGCGGTGAGAGAGACACACTATTGTGTAAACTAGTTATGTGAGCACAGGTCTGGGAGAAAAAGCCCACTTTTTCAGAGCTTTAAAGAGTCTGACAAAGTGGAATTTTTCTCCCATGAAACCTCATGCAGTAAATAAATTTGTTAGTTTTTTAAAAGTGCTACTGGACTCCTTGTTTATATACAGCAAGAGATTCTGAAATGAAAGAAAGATGATTTAAAAGGACAGAGATTCATGCATCTCTCAAAGCTACCATGAAACTCTGCCTTGTGGTTCTCAGTAGCTTATAGAGACATACCTTTTCCGGTAGCATTTGCAGAACTTGCAGCCAGCACAGATCCCAGGCAGGGGTGCCTGTTGAATGTGTACCCTGAGCGTCATCACGTCCTATCTCCTTGGCTTTGACCAGAGAGGAAGTCTGAAGGATCTCCCACCAGACAGAAAGATATTCTGTGTTTATAATCTCCACCATGGGGAACACGTGAGGAGTTCCAAAGGGGCAGCCATAGTAGTCTAGTTCAGCAAAACAAACAAGGGATCTTGTAGCACTTTTGAAGACTAACAAATTTATTTATTGTGTGAGCTTTCATGGGAGAAAATCCCAGATTCTCAGTCCCTTGCTCCCCCCTAAGGTATCATCCATTCAGTCAACAATGAACACAGGCTGCAGTGGGCTTGTCAGCTTGTCTGTGTTAGGGATAGACTGCGATATGGGTGTCATCCCTGTGTCAGGTATGTAGGGAGCAAGATGGCGCACAGAAATAAGTAGGTATATTCAGCTACTTAATCTCTCCCCAGAGCAGGTAGGCAGGGTGAGTGTGGGGACTGTGCAAAGTTATGGCTCCATCCAGTCCCTGCTGACCAGCACCACTAAATGGGTGTCTGGGGGCGGTGTTGAGAGAAAAACTCGTTCTCTGCTCTGGTCAATGATGGAGCCGGACAACAGGAGGAAGAATCACAAGTTTATTGACACTCAGAGCTACTGAGTGCGGCCGGCCCCGAAGGGTTTTATACCCAGGTACAACAACTTAATTCAAGGCAATCTAAAAAGGGTTAATATATTCAAGGTAAACAAGATTAATACATTTATTAGTACCATATAGGGATAGTTTTCATACATATTCCTATAACATAGGAGAATTAGGAAAGAAGGTTAGGCTGGCTTCTCAGAGCCTGGGAATGTAATAAACAAGAAAGTTGTTGATTAATAAATGACCTCGAGACTGGTGCAGTTTCCCCTATCTCCTGCTTACAGACTGTTCAAGGATGAGAGGGGCTCTGTACTTTTGTTAGTCAGGCTAGAGGTTGAAATAATATTAAGGGAACAGTGCTAAGATGGAGTCACTTATGCTCACAAGTTTGTGGTCTCATACAAATCTCATAACAGCGGGGAGCAGGATTTGGCGGTGCATTCAGAGGGATGTGCTTCCTGCTTGGAGCTTATCTCATTTCATTGCCACGGGAGCTCTCTCCAAATCACTCTGCGGGAAGTTAGCAGCAAGAAGGGCAGGATCTAAACAACTGACGATACTAGGCCTGAAACAGTCTTCCAAAGGGACTAGTGGGGGCAAAAACCCTAGCTGGTTTGAGAACTGAGCTTGAAAAATTCATGGAAGCGATGGTATAAGGGGCAGCCTAGTTTGGCAACTGGCTGATCTTTGGCTCCCGGTGGTAGATGTGCCAATGGGACAATTGATGGATGGGTTCTGAGTTATTGCAGAGAATTCTTCCTTGGGTGTTTGGCTGATGAGTCTTGCCCACATGCTCACTGTTTAACTGATTGTTATAATGGGGGCAGGAAGGAATTTTCCCCCAGGACAGACTGGCGATGGCTCTGGCGGATTTTCACCTTCCTCTATAGCACGAGACATGGCTCACTTGCTGGTGCATCCTCTGTACTTCAAAGTCTTTAAACCATGATTTGAGGACTTTAGTAACTCAGTCAGAGGTTAGAGGTTTATTGCAGGAGGAGGTGGGAAAGGTTCTGTGGCATGTGTTGGACAGGAGGTCAGGGCTGTTGCTGGCACCTGGCTCAGGAGGCGCGTGCCCTGAGTCCTGGCGCCAGTGCCCCAAATGGCTGGCATGCCCCCCTGCTTCTCCTGGCCCCATCCCCAGCTGGGGATCCAGGGGCAGGCTGGCTGCGGTGGTGCCTGCCTTTCCCAGCTGCCTGTGGTAGCCACTGCCTCACCTGGCCCTGTTCCTGGCCAGGGATTGGAGGCCGGGCTGGCAGTGCCAGGAGCCCAAGGCCCCAAGTCCAGATTGGGGCCAGGTGGCGGAGTATGGGCCAAGGCCCTGAGTCTGTTCCCAGGGCAATGACGGTCTTGCAGGAGGTCAGATTAGGGGATCATATTGGTACCTTCTGACCTTAGAGTCTATGGTTATGTCCACACGTACATGCTTATTTCGATTTAAGTTAAATCAAAATAAGTTAATTTGAAGTAAAATCCTTAATTCGAATTAACTTAAATCAAAATAAGCAAAAACCTCAAATTGAAATAGCAAGTCCAGCCACAAGACTTGCTATTTCGAACCAGGAGAGGGGCACCATGGGAGGTATGGCAACATGAGCCCCTCACTGGACCATGCCCCCATCCGATATATACAAAAAGGAAGGCACCCTGGGAAGGAGAAGGGCAACAGTGTTATTTTGAAATAATGGTTATTTCGAAATAACACATCCGAATGGAGTTATTTTGAAATAACCATTTCGAAATAACAGACGATTCGAATTAAAGTAGCTTTAAGCTATTTTGAAATAACATCTCTTGTTTCGAAATGACAGAGCTCATCATTTCGAAACAAGAAAACGTCGTGTGGATCTAATCTTTTTTTAAATCGAAATAACCAGTGTTATTTCGATTTAAAAGATACATGTGGATGTACCCTTTGAGTCTAGTTGATTCAGCTCCACTTTCGGTCCCCACACATGGCCAAATACACCAAATAATGAAAAACAGCATTAAAAACACACTGCCCATCAGTGTTTAAAACCTCTGAAGTTGAAAAAAGAGCAGGAGTGGCAAAGCTTTTACCAGAGAAATGTGACTTTCTTTTAAAAACAATCTCCTGGTTGAAACTTTGTTCCTCTTTAACAGAATTGGCATTTCATCTGTGGAAACTGTTTTATTTCTACAGCTTGCTGAAGAGATACTTTTAAAAATTTTAAGACCCAAAGAAGGCTCTGTGGAGCTCAGAAGCTGGCCTTTTCTACCAACAGAAGTTGACCCAATAAAAGATACAACCACATACACCCTGGGTCTCACATTTCAACATGAAAAGTTTAAATTTCACTTTAAGAGGATGTACCATTTCTAGACCCTTGCAGAAAAGGTGGGCTGTTGCTCTCTAGGTTTTCTAATCTTATCTTGACCTGCTAGACCAACAAATTTCCTAACAACACCTTGTGTTACTGGGAGAGACAGACTGAGATGGGCCTAAGTGGGCTCTGCCCACAGGCTGGTCTCATTACCAAAATGTGTGAGTGACACATAGGGAAAACAGAGGCACACAGAGTATTCAGCGAAAAGATTACAAATATCTCCTCCTCAACAGAGCCTGTCTGTGAACCCAACCACATCTGTCCTGTCCCTCCTTGTCACACTGTTAGAAATGAGTCAATAAATGACAATTAAGGAACACCACTCTCTCTCTTTCACACACACACACACACACACACACACACACACACACACACACACACACACACACACACACACACACGCAAATGGACCCACAGGAAAAAAAAAAAAAAAAAAAACCGGGAGTGATGTCCTTATTAAAAAGAGAGAATTTAACAGCCTGTCTCTTTAAAAAAGGGCTGTGAGTATTGCTTTCCGTGAGCTGGAGTCCGTCTCCAGGATGGCAGCAGCTCTGAAGGTTCTTCATCTTTTGCAGCATCTCATAATGAAATCAGGGCAAATTCCAAGCAGGTATTCACCTGAGGGACACATCTTGAAAGCCTCCACGCAGTAGCCATCTACAGAAACACAGGCTGGGATTTCTCTCATTTGACCATGGCCTGCCCAAGGGAAAAAGTTCTGAAGTTATCAGTTTATAGACCTATCTGCAAACAGTAGTGGACAAGTTTTCAAACTGTCATGTCCAGAGTTAGAGACCTACATCCCTAATGAGGGACTTCAGTAAAAGTGGCTGGCTTTCATAGGCATTGGACACCCATATCAAGGACAATTTAACATGCTCAACTCTTGTGAATATCCATCTGCTTTTTAGTAGGTGCCTTAAATGGAGGTGTAGGGATTTGATCCTCTGTTCACTGAAGCCAATCACAAAGCTTCCATCAACTCCTAGGAAACAGCATCTGCTCCTACATGACTAATTTGTGAAGAACAGTAAGCAACACTTTCAAGAAAGTCTATGGCAAATGCTCACTCAGCCTTGTGGAAAATCCACTCATGCATCTCACCCAAAAGAGACAGAACTGCATGGGCATATTTTTTTACAGCAGGGAAAAGTGCTTGAGGTCATAAAACTAGCCTCAAAACTACTGATCACGTAAGGCGATGTCTACACTGATGGCAGCAAAGTTGCTGCTGTCAGATCGATCTTTCCAGATCGACTTAGCAGTCAGTTAAGACCCACTAAGGTGATTTGGAAATTGACTTAATTAACCCACCCCTCAAGCAGTGTAGCACTACAGTGACAAGGATACATTTCCCATTAGCACAGTGCAGTGAAAACTCAGGAAGTCAATGGGTGTTATGTAAGCTACTCTGCGTAACTTGACTAACTCCCATCAGTGGCTGCTGAATTTTTGTCATCAGTGTAGATGAGTTTGAAGTTATTCAGAAAAGGGAATTCTGTTTCATTTAACTCATAGCTTTTGGGGCAGTGATGGTCCACTGTTGTTTTTTACACCGCTGAGCACATTCTTGACTGGTGCATGCCAGTGCTGTAATAAACACAACAAACAATAACATTCTTTGTGTTAATGTTTTGCAAAGTGTAAAAGGTCCTTTGACAACCGTGATGGCTACCTGCAGCTAAAAATCTCTCAAATTTAGATGCAGAACAGAACTCTGAGCTGTAAATCTCCTGTAACAAACACGCTGAACCTTAGGCTCATTTACACAAAGGCCTCTTCACTCCACCCCAGCAGTGTAAAGAGGCTTTAGTGTAAATGAAAACTTGGCCCACTGGTCTTAAACTAAGTTCTGGAGTCTCCATTACCTTGAGTCTTATATACTCATTTACACCAGTGCCAAATGGGTGATGTATAGTCACCATTTGGCCTGACTGGTGTTTTATAATCACTTTGCACTGGTGCAAGGGACTGCACAGTGCTTAGGACACTGCAGAATCTGGCCCATACGAGCTGGGTAATTATAGCCATTTTTATAAGAATTGCTCCTGTTGATGATAAAAGGAAAGGTGTCCTGATGGTCTAAGTATAGAAGTAGGGCCTGGTACACACGACAGGGTTACATACCTTTATGTAATAATGTGTCTCTACTACAGTGTTCCTCCCATTGGCATAACTCACTTGCTATGTGGACTATAAAACTCCACCTCCACGAGGGACTTCAGTAAAAGTGTAGAGCTCAAGTTGATACAATTAGATTGACATAATGGCAGCATAGACACGCATTGGTTATGTCAACTTAACTGATCCCCGAATCCCCATTGTGACAGCTCTGATCCTGTTTTCAACTCTGTTGACTAGAGCAGAGCAGTTGGTCTGGTGCAAACCCTCAGGCATGCTGATTTTCCAAGGAGCTTCATGCTATTGGCTTGTCTATACTGCCAGCTGTTTTCGGCGGCAGTAGAACAGAGGTAAGCAAGTTACTTAAAATAACTTGCATATCTCAGTTCAACTGTCCTACACCCAGCATGTCTCCATTGTGCTTCTCCAGTTGCCAGGGTGGTGTTCGGAGATCGGCTTTGCAATTGACTGAATGGGGCTATGTAGGCCCGATCAGTCAACCGGGAAGGTTGATCTGCCAATGGCAATTTTGTCACTGTTAGTGAAGACTATCCCATGCCCTGCAAACACACTTCTTGTTACAGTCTCAGAGTAATATCCCACCCCCACAGTCTTTCCCCTGTGCAATGAACTTTGCAACCCTTTCCCAAGACGTCCTGAACTGAAGTTGTACAGTGGGATAGCTACCCATGGTACAATGTTCTCTGTGATGATACAAGTGCTGTGGACTGTGCCATCGAGACAAGGAGTGCAGTGTGGACATGCACAACAGACTTAGTTACTGCACTGACTTTATGTTGACTTCTGACTTAATTTTGCAGTGTAGACATGCCCTCAGAGCCCTGAGTTCTACTCCGGGATCTGTCACTGTCTCACTATGAAGTTTTGGGAGAGTTATTTAGGGCCTTTAAATGCAGTACTGAGCAAGGGAATTAGAGCCCTGAGAAAATCCTTGGGCAAGATATTCAAGGCTGACAAGTAGTGTTGGGCTCTTAACTTGAGACAACTGGAAGGGGCCTGGATTTCACAGGACAGGTCCCCAGCACATTCTGAAATCAAGCCCTTTATGGTGTGTCAATCTGGGCACAAAAAATGAAGACAGCCAGGATCACCCATCCCTTTTGCAAATACTGCCATGACTCCTTCCTACTTTCCCCATATTCCTGGAAGGCATCTGAGCCATCTCTTAGTGGGCAAGGTGGGAGTTCTCTCCTTGTATTCACCAATGCCAAAGGGGAATTAAAACTTCTCTCCAAACACAGATACAACTGAAAAATGTTGCTTCTTACAGCAACCTAGGATACAGCAAAGGATAGAGTTTTTCTTTAATTATGGGGGCCTGGTTGAGGCTTAGTTGAGATTTTCATTTGAACAGGGATTTGACCACCATCTTCTACAGAAAAAATAGAACATAGCCTCCCCAGAATTAAAGCACTCTGCGTGTAGAATGAATGCAATCCGTAGGGTTTAAATTAACCATCCATGGTAATGCAGCAGTCTTGAACGTGACTGAAGAGGCAGGCTCAGTTAGAAAACAGGCAAAAGAACAATGCATGGAAATATATTAAAAATATATAGAAAAAAGTTTCAGCCAGTCCAAAATGGCCAGAGGAGAAGTGGTTGAAGTTACAGTTGCTAAACTTTTTAGGCCTGGAATTCAAATATGTAGCTGGAGTGCTGGAGAAATAGGTTCAAATCCTTCCTTTAGTGTAGGCTCGGACAGATTCTTTAAATCAGGGATCAGCAAGCCCTGGCAAATGTGCCAAACGTGGCATGCAGACCTATGCACAGTGGTCCACAGGGCTCCTGGCCGTGTGGTGTTACGACTGCTACCCCTACTGGCCCTTCTCCCCAGCTCCTGTGCCTTGCTGGCTCTGCCCTCTGCACCTTTTTGGTCCTGAGCATGCCTCTTTCTGGCCCCACCCCTGGCACCTGCTGAGAGTTTGGGGGCAGGGCTGGCATGGGGGCTGGCAAAACTTGCTGACCCTGCTTTAAATTCATCAATTTCCAAAACAATCAGATTCAGTTCAACCCGAATGCCATTTTTTTTCCTTTCAGTTTTTTGGAGCTGGCTGCAAAGGGAACAAAAACCAGTTCTTTGTCCAGATCTATATGTAAGTGCTTTTGCCTTTCTTCGATAGATGGGGAATCACAATCAATAAAGCTAATCTGTTCAAATATGGGTGCTTAACGATAGACCCTCCTACAAACCCACCATTTGGGTTTCAAGCTGAATAGCACAGTGGCCAGGTGCATCTCCATCTGACAATCCAGCCACCTATTGGGGTGGATTAAGAAGGCAGATTTGAAAAGTCATCTGCTTGCCTGATAAAGTCAAAATGAGAGCCAGGCATTCTTTTCTGTGAGGTTTGCTCTCAGACTGACAGAGCAGCCTTTTACTCACACCTCCCTTTAATCAGGCCCACAGATTTGCTCTCTCACCTGGAGCAGCCTGGTAGAGAAGGACACCAACAGCAAGAAGTAGGTGCAGGCTCCTCATAGCTGATTGTTGGCTAGGGTCTAAGTGTCACTCACTCCAGAGAAAAGGCACCAGGCAGAATGAGTTGGAGGCTCTGTGCTAGATGGAAGCAGAGTCCCAGTATTTACAGGGTCCTGGGGCCCGGGAAAGGTTGAAGTGAAGGATTTTTGCTTTGATGTGTCTGGTATAACCTGTAACCAGAAATTCCAGTAAATGCCTCAAACAATCAGGTAACCGGTTGGGCCACCTCAGGCCAGTGAGGTGATCATTCTTCTCTACTCAGTCATCAGGGTCAACTTTGTGGGGCCTCATTAAGGTCAGAATCCAGCTCTTTGCTATTTTCACTCACCTGTTTGTGTCCTCTAGGTCTCCTCCTGTTACTACTCTATGTTCATGGATGTTTTCCACACTGCCCAGATTAGGGTTAGACTGTGCGTCTAGGCAGAGTTCTTGGCATTGGCTGGCATTTCAATCATTGCAAGTAGTACATTTAAAGCCAGGGGGAGTGCAGAGTTAAAACTGAAGTGGTGACTGATTAATCCCAGTCATTTGTAGCTGGGCTGGGATCAGTGGTTTCTACCACAGCTCAGTAACTACTTCGCTGACCAAGGGCTTGTCTCTATGAGGAATTGACATGGGCCTACGAATGTCTCACAGGGTTGTGAAAACTCCACACCCCTTGAAGAGTTGTAGTTAAATCAACCTGATCTCTGCTGTAGACATTGATGGAACAATTCCTCTAAGGGAGATGGATTAACTACAACAACTGGGGAACCCTTCCTGTTGGCATGGGTAGAGTCTACCGTGATGTGCTACAGCAGCACAATGAATGAATTGCCCCAGAGATTTAGAAGAAAGGCTGTGAAACAGTTCCCCTCCACTCCCAAAGTCCCACAGTGCTGGAAATAGTCAGCCTTTCCCCCACTTCACACACACCTGCTTTCCCAGTGCACACATGATGCACTGACACATGGCCACATTCATACACCCACATGATGGCAGATGCACACACAGAAGAGAGGACTCATGCCCTAATGAACATTGGAAAGAGGCAGAATAAATATCTCACGTGTTGCTCTCTGGACTTCTGAAGCCCAGCAGCTTCTCTGGTTTAGGCAGTGTCTCTTCCCAGTATCACATATTTCAGTGCAGAGGGCCATTCTCCCTTCCTTGATCTCAGAGTCTTCCCCAACCATGGTTCTATCCCCCAAAGAAGTTCTATCCCTGTGGGCAAAACCCTTGGCAGTTTCTATCATCCTCCTGGGACAGGATGCTGACCAGATCTATTACAATTAAGAAAGTAGGGGCAGAATTGCACAAGGATCTATGTGAATGCTTAAAATGCCAGCTGCTCTGCACCACAGCACCCCACTGCTCCTCAGGGGCCCAGCCCTGAGCTGGTCAAGCTGTTCTCTGGCAGCAGATTGTAAGGTGCAGATGGCAAATCAGCAGTGTTGTGCCACTAAGGGACTCAAGATCCTTTTCCAGCACAAAGAGGAAGCCCAGTTTAGACCAGTGATGAACAGTTTGTATGGCTATGTTCACACGTAAACTGTTATTTCGAAATAAGTTATTTTGAAATGAGTTATTTCAAAATAAAGTCCTTATTTCGAAATAAGTTAATTCGACTTAAGGGAAAAGCTCAAAGCGAAATAGCATGTCCAAAGACAGGACTTGCTATTTCGCGTTAGGAGAGGGGCACCATGGGAGGTGTGGCAACACGGCCCCCTTCCTGGGCCATGCCCCCAACCAATAAAGGCTAAAAGGAAGGCACCCTGGGAAGGAGAAGGGCAAAAGTGTTATTTTGAAATAATGGCTATTTCAAAATAACATGTCCAAATGGTGTTGTTTCGAAACAACCGGTTTGAAACAACGGCTATTTCGATTTCATGCGAGGTTTTCCTGTTTTGAAACAATGGTCGTTCTTTCGAAACAACGGGTCCCATTGTTTCAAAATAATGGAACTTCATCTGGACATAAGAAATTTTATTTAGAAACAACGGCTGTTGTTTCGAAATACAACTCTCGTCTGAACACAGCATATGAGAGACAATAGAATCATTTGCTATGGGGTCCTTGTGGTGCAACCTGCGTTGTCAGACAGCTGAGTCCTCCAACAGCACCAGCCTGGGCTGCCTGTCAGGCAAGATCTACAATGGCGGTGAAATTCAACATCAGTCAATGGGAGTTACACAAGTTACTCCACATCACCATGGAGTCTTCACTATGCTGTGCCATGTAAGGAAGTGGAAGTTTATCTTCAAGTCTTAACTGTCTTCTAAGTCAATCTGGAAAGATCAATCTGATTGTGGCGAATTTTCCACCCTCAGTGTAGACATGGCCTCATGCTGTGATGCTGACATCAAGCTATAGACTTCTGGCAGGTCCTATACCTACACAGCCATCTGCAGGCAGGAACTCACCCAAACGAGTTACATGAATGATTTCCCAGCTGCTCATGAATGACCAATAGAAAGGCACTGACCATTTTCCCCCAGAATCATATCACCTTGCACTGCTCATAAGCCTGACAAGTGTAAACTCATAGCCTAGTCTGCCACTCCAATAAAAGGTGAGTGGACATGTGACTGACCTTGCTAATCTAAGCTGAGATTTCCCAAGCATGTCAAACAAAACACACTGCTTTAGGTATATCAGATTTATTAAATGCAGAAAGCTAGATTTAAAGTGATTATAGGCATAAGGGTCAGAGATAGTTACCTTAAGAAAATAAAAGGTAAACACATTTTAACTCCTAAACTTTTAATCTAAATTAGAGGTGAATCAAAAAATGTCCTACCCTGAAAAATAGTACAAGAAGATTACAATTCCTCACTACACAGGCTGGGATTACCTTCAAACGTGGCACCACTTTTCCCCAGTTCAAAATTTTTGTCTTTCAGATGTTCTTCCAGGAATTGATGGTGGGGGTAAGAGGCAGTGAAAGAAAGCCCAAGTGATGTTACTTTCTCTCCTTTTATATCTTCTACATTGTAGAAAGTTCCTTGCTGTGACATGGGGGTCAGGAAGTCCCCATTGGTCAAGCAGTACTGAAATAGAAAATGAGAGCCTAAGACATAAGGCTAATATAGCAGGCAAAAGTTGAGGCTTGGAAAACTATGTCAGGATACAACACCCAAGCGAAAGTATGGTCAGGGATGTGGAAAATCACACTAGTTGATAAGGAGTCAGGGAAATTAACAATAGCAGGAAAGTACCAAGACATCAGGGTCATAGCACTAGATAACAGGGACTGTTTGACCTTGTCAATGTCATGACAATATGATGAATTGGTACAATCCACTATACATGGAGAAAGGTAGGACTAGATGCCATCAGAGGGTGGCAACTACCTAACAGGCAGCAGGGTGAAAAACATCCAAGAGACAGTATAAAAATAGAAGTCAGAGTTAATAGCTTTGTCCAGCCTAGGGAACGGTAGCCAAGGCTGCTGTTAAGTGCTTTGTTCCATTGCATCAGGGCGTGTATACTTGCACGTTGTAAGTGGCTTCTTATCGTGCCTCTCTTCAATGAAGCTAGCCAAGTACCTTCATTCTCAATGGATTCCTGGGCTGTGTTCACACGCACAGGGTTATTTCGAAACAAGTTGTGTCGAAACAACTTGTTTCGAAACAACAACTAATTTCGAAATATCTTATTTCGAATTAACAAAATGTTAATTCGAAATAAGAAAAAAAGCGGGAAACGAAATAGCAAGTTCACAGTGTGAACATGCTATTTCGTTACCCCTGGGGGTGAGCCGCTGCTGGCTCACCCTGCAGCCCCAGAAAGGGGGCTGCAGGCGCC